>OY282450.1:45424175-46024175 GCA_958295655.1 Palloptera scutellata
TTCTTTTAAGATATATATCGGCTTTTCTATTTCTACTTTTTATAGAATTTGTACATGGTCAACAAAATTTTTGGTTGCTTATACTTAAGTATATAGAATAAATAAGCCCCCAATAAGTTACTAACCAAGCTCCATTCAGCTGCAGCTAAGAAATGATTAATATCAGTGCAAATGGTTTTTATATAACCAAATCCGTAATTACCTATCAACGTATTAGTTAGCATAGCAATGATTAAGTAAAGAAAAATCAGTTTCATCTTGTTGAACTCTTATATACAATTTTTTTTACTTTAATCCATTTTTAAAGTTACATAAAATAAAATAAATAACATCTGCGCAGAGAATATTCGATAAGTTACTGAGAAGTAAGTGCTTTAACTCCTCTTAATAGTACCGAATTACACAGACCAGATTTAAATCACCTAACATTAATGAATATTAATCATCCCTTAGTTTTTCCACTAAGTAAAGGGTGATTTTTTGCTACTTGGTTTCTAACGTTTATATTTCAGACAGTTCACGCGTGATTCTTGACCTGTGTCAAAGTAAAAAATACTCAGTTAGGTTTGCCATTTCATCATGAATAGACTTACTCTTGAACAATGTTTTGTTTGCAAATTATTGAAATTTATTATCAAAATTCGTGCTCTGTGAAAAATGTTTTTCGCAAGCAGCGCCCATTTTATGGCTACGTCTATTTTGACTCAATGGCTACGTGAATAAGCAGAATTGCCGTATTTAGAGTGAAGACCAGCCAGAGGCAATTCAGCAGCTACCAATGTATCCCGAAAAATGCACTTTGGTGCAGCTTATGGGCAGGCGGCATCATAGGGCCGTACTTCTTCAAAGACGATGAAAGCCGCAGCTTTACGGTCAATGGAGAAAGGTACCGATCGATGATAATTGACTTCTTTCTGCCGAAAATGCTAGAATTGGATTTGGCCGACATGTGGTTCCAACTGGACGGTGCCAAATGCCACACAGCACGCGAAACCATTCATCAATTCAGAGGCGAATTTGGTGATCAGTTAATCTCAGGTTTTGGTGCAGTCAGTTGGCCACCAAGATCGTGTGATTTGACCCCGTTAGACTATTTTTTGTGGAGATATGTTACGTACCTTGTCGTTTAGGGACAAGCCAAACACGATTACTGCTTTGGAAGCCAACATTGAAAGTGTCATTGGTGAGATTCCGGCCGAAATGTGTAAAAAAGTGTACCGAAATTGGACCTTCAGAATGAACCACTTGAATGATTTATCAATCTAAATTAAAATGTCATTCACTTTTGTAAAATTTCAGTGTTTTTTGAATTTTAAAAATCCAAGCTCTTAAAAAATCACCCTTTATATAACTTTTTGAGAAGAGGCGGTACAAGATGCCTGATACCTTTGTTTAGAAACAGTTTTTTTTTCAACATTTTTATTAACTTTTGCTTCGGACCGCCCTCAGAAATAATTTTATGTTGAAATCTAATCTAAAAAATATATTCCTTGGCTTAAAAAACCCTAGTACACAAAATTTCCACCAAATAGGTCAGCCCATATAGAGATTTCGAGTAAAAGAGAAAATCAAATTTATTTCAAATTTTACTAAATAATCATGACGATCAGGGTTAAGGTAAAAAATTTGTTCCCCGTCTTCAAAAACCCTGCTCCACAAAATTTCAACAAAATCGATCGGCCCATAGATGACCTTCCATTATATGAAATAAATTTGTTTTTTTTTTTTTTTGGTCCAAAAAATAAACAAGATTGGTCGGTCTATAGATGGTGTTCCACTACAAGGTGCCAACCTCGTCCATACCGAAAATATATTGCTTGTTTGAAGTGGGGTACCAGGGACCCAAAATCATGGTTTTTAACATTTTCATGTTATTTTGGCGGAGTGCTAAAATAATTTTGAATTTGGGATCACCATATCTAACTCTTCCAAACCTTTTTTTAAGATCAAAATTTAAGAAATCATACGTGATTTTTGGTTCCTATTCCACTTTTCACAAAATATCTGATGTTTTAGGAAAATACCGGCTTCGGATTCGCAATCAGCGCATTAAAATGGGAAATGTTCATGATTCGTGCGATGGCCCGCTACGCCGAGTGGCCGGGATTCAAATCTCGGCACATGCAAATATCGAAATGAATACAAAATAATTTTTTACATGGTACCTGCTGTTGGCAGGTAATTTCAACCAGCCAGAGTAAAAATTTCCTAAGAAGGTCCTTTAACTTTACCGTTCAGATTCGGCAGCGGTAGGTACCTTCAATTCGACAACACGCACAACATAAATGGATTCGACAAGCTCGGACCAGCGCCTACATGAGATGGTGTGCCAATAATAGAAGAAGAAGCACCTCTTCTTTTCTGTCTTTGAAAGCCATACCCGAGTTAAAATATTAAGCCTTTTTAGACATAATCATCATTACCATTAGCTTGACTGCAACTATGAACTTAAACTATGTCGGTACTATGTTTATATGTTGAATATGTTGGCCTGACCTTCGTTATCAGTTCTCATTTCATAGAATATGTATGTAAAAATTCTTAAAATTTGAGTGCGGAAGTAAGAAACAAAAAATGATAAAAGATCATTGCATGATGATGGCTCACAATACAACGTTTGCATATGAAAATATGTTGAAAAAAAAAAACACTGTTGATGAATTTTTGTAGAGGCATGTAAGGTTGCATAAACCAAATTGCGAGTTGCATCTCTCTTTTGTGTCTATGCATATGAATGTGCATGTATATACGTATACGTACAACTACATACATATGTATATGAATGTGGCACACAAAGCAAAAACAGAAAAGTGAAAAGGAAAAAACAGTTTTTGTTAAACTTTTGCTCTTTTCAATGGAAAAATTCACTTCCACATGTTCACGCTTTATGTACGACTAAAAGTGGAATACAAAAACTGACAAGGTATTCAAGGAAAAAGCAACATTCATGTGTGTGTGTGTGTGTGTGCGTGTAGTGTAGTAAAGTGTAGGTATGTATTTCGATATGTAGCTATGTACATGCTCACTTCACTTTTAATGAAATTTTATGATGTATAAGTAAATATACAAAGATTCCATTCCTTTCCTTTCCTTTCCAGTTATACATTTTTTTCCATTTGCCGCATTCTTGCCTTCGCACTCAAATGTTTACTATAGAGTTGTTTTATTTCCAAAATTTATAATGTATTTTCACTTTCGACATAAAAGTTTTCCATCCAAAACAAGTTTAAAAACATTTATTTTTCTTTGACTTCTTTAGAAAATTACACTAGAATAGCAAATTATGTGTAAATGCTACAAAAATAGAAAAAAAAGAACAAATTTGCATTTAACATCAAATTTCATTTTGCTTAAATTCTTAATGCAAAATGGATTTCTCACATCGCACTGCTGATGGCGGTAAATAAAATTATGCAACATTTGTACGAAATTGTCTTTCTTGGAAACATTTATGTAATATCACAACTACACAAAAAAAATGTGCTACCCATAAATAAATGCAACGAAACGAGGAAAGCGAAATTCTTTTAGGTCCATTTTATGCTTGCATACTTTACGGCGTTATTGCATAGTTATATTTTTGAGCTTTCATATACTTGCATAGAAGTTTTTTAGCTCGCTTCTAAGAAATATGTGCTCATAAAGAAAACTGCATTTGTGTGAAAGGAATAAACTCATGTACGTGCATGTTGTTGTTGCTGCTTTTTATTTTTCCTATTTTTTGCGTACATATTTCTTGGGTGCACTAGTCCGAAGAGTAGAAAAGTGAATAGTTAAAAATGTATTGTGGCATGCAATAAAGTGCCGAATAAAAAACAATTGGGTAGAAACTTGTTTCCTTCTTTCCCTCACTTATTTTCCTTGGCTGAGTGAATTTTATGCTTAAGCATAAAAAATAAAAAAAAATAAAATTTCGTTAATTTGTTTTTTTCCCTCGTTGCAATTCTTCTCAATGCAATTTGCATTTTTTTTTTTTATTTATTTTTTTTTTGTTCTGAATATGTTGCTGTGAGGATAGCAGAAGCTTCATTGTACGGAGCCTAAGTTTACTTTGTTTTACTTTTGCTTTACGTTTTGTTTTATATTATTAGATAACTACTTAAAAATAAGATTTATTAATAGTTGAAGGGTGGAGCACAGGTTTCGAAAGTGACGCAAACTGATTTTCACAATTGCGTGGTAGCAATTTAATTTCTGCAATTTCTCCAATGTAAAAATTAGTGACAAATATTAGCCAAATGTACAGAATTCTTTTTGGCATATTCGTCGTGGTCGATTAGCATAAATGAGACGATTCAATAATCGAATTATTTCTGTATGTTGACACTTGTCTGTATGTGGCATTTAAAAAGGGCAAACTACAAGCATTTTTTTATGGGACACTTAAGTGAGTGTGGTGCTTGAGCGGGAGACACTTAAAAGGATAAATTTCTATTGATATTTGTCAGCAAATTACAGCCACTTACATGGGAATGGCACTTAAGAGAGTAGGGTTTACTGTAGATAAATAAAATGTATTTTTGATTATGTGGATTATTTTTCAGCTGTCAACCTCATCTTTAAGATTTCACTCAAACTTTCACTCGCTTTACGGAATAGGGTATCCTGGTAATGGTAATAAGGAAAGCTTTCAGTTAAAATAAATTTTTTTTAACTTTTAAAATAATTGGTTTTAATATTAATTATTTAGGTTCTTAATGTGCAAAATTCTGTTCATAATCCCGAAATTATGCGTTACTATTTATTACTAGAGGGCAAAATTACCTCCGGAACGATTTATTATGGTGGTGGTGACTCAAATAGTTCAGAAGATTCGAATTTTTAAATATTTCCGATTCTAACATTTGGAATTTTTAAAATGCGAAAATTTTCAATAGTGGGCACCACAACAACTTTTAAGCCCGCTCCATCCTTTGCGAAATCCTGAATCCGGCTTTGTGTGGTATATAATATACATATTATTTACATTAGAGTGGATCGAATGGGTAAATATATTATGTCACTTATTTGATTTTAATAATGTAATTTTCAGCTACATCATAGCAGACCTTTGTTTACATTTTGCATTTAGCTCTCTTGTTTCTCTCTAGGGGGACCTGGGGCGTAGGACACAAGGTAAAGTTCGTGACAGTCGCAAGTGCGTCCATGGTCGATCCTAGCGCTTCTTCGTTTCAAGTCGACACACAGCCTCCTCGTGGCGTCCCCTGGATAACGATCTGACAACCCTCAGTGAGTTAACTAATGTGTGCGACGGGCTTCTCCATGGCCTTGAATGAATGGTTGTGCGTCGGGCTTTGAATCCACCACGTCAAAATATTTTCCCAATGAATCCTCAAACGAAGCCTCGGATATTAAACCCCCCTAATGTTGACGACTCCCGCAAAGTCCCAAAGGACAACGATTTGAGGATATGCAACTGGATTGTCCGAACACTCTACAGGGAAGGTGTCATCCAACAATATAGAGCTGACATCACCGCTATACAGGAAAAGCAATGGACGGGAAAGGGTTGCGCCAAAAGAGCATCCTGTGATATCTACTACAGCTGTTATGCGTCGAGACACGAATTTGGTGTTGGATTTGTGGTTGGGAAGAGACTGCGTCATCTAGTCTCGAGGTTCATGGCCGTGAACGAGCGCCTAGCCACTATCCGAATCAAGGCAAAATTCTTCAACATCAGCCTAATTTGTGTCCATGCCCCGACGGATGAGAAGGATGAAACGACCAAAGATGACTTTTACGACCTGCTCGACAAAACTTATGAGCATTGCCGCCGCCACGATATTAAAATCGTGTTAAGCGACTTTAATACCAAGCTGGGCAAGGAGAGTCTCTTTGGTCCGACGATCGGGAAATGCAGCCTCTACGACGAACCCACCGATAACGGTATGAGACCGCACGAAACATGACGTTAGTAGCACCAGATTACAACCTAAAGATACCCATCCATGGGCCACTTGGCTGTCCCCTAATCAAAACACATGAAACTAGATTGATCACGTTGTGATCGACGGAAGGCACGTTTCCAATGTACTATACATACGCACAGACCACTACTTGGTTGCAGCCAAGGTCTGCACACGTATATGTGTAGCAAATCGCGTACGGATAGGTACAAAGAGAAAGTTGGATGTCGAAAAGCTGCAATCACAACAGACAGCCAAAGTCTTCGCCAACCAACTTGTACTCCTCCTATCGCAAAACACCCCTCAACTTTATGATATATGCGCACAGTGGACGCACATTTACCGCTCTATGCGTACGGCTGCCGAAGAGGTGCTAGGCTACCACCGGCGTCGGAGAAATATGTGGTACGACAAAGAGTGTCGCGATGCTACTGAAGCGAAAAACCTAGTTTACCGAGCCACCCTGTAGTCAGTTGCAATGTGAGCTGCTAAGGAGCGATAAAGAGAGTTGAGGAGGGAGTAGAAACGTCTTTTCAGGCGCAAGAAAAGAGATGAAGAGAGAGACGCGAGTGCAATGATATCGAAATGTTGCAGGACAGGAACGAGATCCGAAAATTCTTTGAAAGAATAAGACGCCTGACTGATGGTTTGAAGACCGGGGCCTCTTCCTGTTAGAATGAAGACGGAAATCTGGTGACAGATGTTCAGGGCATAATGAGATTATGGAGGGAGCACTTTTCGCAGCTGCTTAATGGCGATTACGGCAATAATCCCGCCACTGCGGAATATACTCCGAAAACCAAAATCACTAACGGTGTTAAAGTACCGCCGCCCGACTATGAGGAGGTCTTAACAGCCATCGCTCGGCTGAAAAACAATAAGGCTGCAGGTGCAGATGGCCTGCCTACTGAGTTGTTTAAGACCGGAGGCGAAGAGCTCAAAAAAACGCATACATGAGCTTCTATGCAGAATATGGTCGAATGAAAGCATGCCAAGTGATTGGAACATCAGGGACCTAGAGTTTTATGCCGAATCCAGTAATTTTTACTGTTGGAGATTTGACATTGCCTGCCAAGAGGTGTTGCTGTGTGGGTGCTGAGTTGATCTAATTGTAATTTCTATTTGTACCGAGATCCGGTTTGAGATTGGATTTGGGCACTCTGCGTACTCTGCACTCACCCCGACAATTAAGTTATACAAATGTTACCAGTAATTGGGAGGCGGTATATTTTATAAATTTAGAAAACTGGTTTTGAGCAAAAGTGGCACGAGGGTTGTTTAGAACAAAAGTACAACAACATTTGCATAGCATTTCGACTAACATATTCTGATTCACTTTTGCTCTTAACGTGACTTTATGTACAAGAGGTTTTTGGGCCAAGGAGATCAATTTTTCAATTTGAAATTACTCGGGATAAAAAGGTTAACAAACATTGTACAGAACAAAAAATAATAAGGGGTAATTAAAAAAAAAAAAATAAAAAAATAAAAATTTAGTCACTCTTTTCTCAAAAATTTAAGTTATGATAAATGTTACAAATGCCCTCCGCATATCGATTCAACCTAATGTAGATATGTGTACATATGCAAATATTATATATATTTCTTCTTTCTTCTTTTAATGGCACAACAGCCCATTAAGGGTCCAGGTCGAGCTTTTCGCATCCACTCATGTTGTGCGTGATATATTTTTACATGAGAGGGAAGGGACCTAAAGTTTTATGTCGTATGTGAACGGCGAAGTGAGAAACTTTTCATTGGCAAGAGGATACCCGTGTAGGTTTGCCATTGCCTTCCAAGGGGTTCCGTGTAGATAAATTGTTTTTTCTACTTATTGATTTTGCCTGTGCCGAGATTTGAACCCGAACACACTACCAAGTACACCACAGCGACCACAAAATATATTTACTGACATTTAGGTTATCTTTTGTAATGTGGATAACATTTCACACAACAGAACAACGACATATCCTTTCACATACAAACTCATTACCATTTGACAATACTTATACATTATCATACATATTTCATATGTATTTTCTGTCTCATTGGCACTTTCTTCAACGCATTTCTTTTGTCATTAATACCATCTGACGTTCTACTACCAGCGTACGAATGAATGTTATTCAATACTAATACATATACATACATACCTATACATAAGTGAAAATAAGTTAAGTAGTCCTAAAATGTATTCATTCGAAAATCAGCGTATTGGTACCTTAACTTATTTTTACCTCGATATGTACCTTGTAGGGTACCAACCTATTTCAGTAAAATTATTATTTTTTCAAATAAATATTAAATATCTAGTTTTTAAAATGGTTGAAAACAAACCAGTTTTATAATGCTATTCAGTGAAAATATTATCTTGTAATTCTCATTTACTTGGAACATTTTTCAATTACTTATATGGAATTTGAAATAAAGAATAGATTTTAATTAATTCCATATTAAATTTTTTTTTTTTTTATTATTTATAATTTATTTAATATGATAATTTAATATATTAAAAAATCCTAGTTTTTACTTTTAATGGCACAACATCCCATACAGGGCCTAGGCCGAGTTTTTCGCATCCACTCATGTTGTGCGTGTTATATTTGTACATGAATGAAAGGGACTTACAGTTTAATGCCGAATCCGAACAGCGAAGTGAATAGCTTTCCATAGGCAATTTTTACTCTTGTAGGTTTGCCATTGCCTGCCAAAAGGTGGTGCCGTGTAGAAAAATTATTTTTTATACTTTTTGATCTTGCTTGTGCCGTGATTCGAACCGCGGACACTCTGCGCAGCAGTCCCACGTATTACCACTACGCCACAGTGACCCTCTAGTACTTACTTACTTACTTAGCTGGCGCTACAACCGATGATCGGTCTTGACCGCCTCCACAAAGCTCCGCCAGTCACTTCTGCTATGCGCGCGTTGCCGCCAGTTGATAAGGCCAAGTGCAGTCAGGTTGCCCTGCACCTGGTCTTTCCAACGGAGATTAGGACGTCCCCTTCTGCGTGTTCCCCCACCGTGGTTCGAATAAAACACCCTTCTAGCCGGAGCGGAGCGCTTTCTTCCATTCGCTCAACATGACCCAGCCAGCGAAGCCGCTGGAGTTTTATACGCTTGACTATGTCAGTGTCGGCGTACAGCTCATACAGCTCATCGTTCCATCTTCTTCGATACACGTCGTCCACGCATACTGGACCGTAGATCCTCTAGTACTAGTACATCCTAATACAACAACAAAAATTGTAAAATTATAGCATTTACTAATCACGAATGGAAGAATGTCTTTGACAATGCCTAGACAACTGGTTGGAAAACTGAAACAATTCGATTGATCTACAAACTATTCTAAAAACATGTATCTTTTAACTAGTTGAAGTTTGATTGGTTTACAAACTATTCTAAAATCATCTAACTAGTTGAAAAGAGTTCTACCAACTAGTTGAAAAGATATGCAAGTCTGGATATCATCTGGCGCCTAGGATATCACAATGTTAAAGAAACCAGTTCACGATGAGGAAAATCACCAAATGTGGGACTAGTAGTGGTGTACAGTAAACCAGTTTATTAACTAACTTTAAACCATTTAGTTTCCCTACAGGGTATTTATAAATAAATGTTGTAAAATAAATCTGTTAGTGTGTGCGTATAATAAATTTCAATGATATTGCTTTTTTAACTAAAAAAAAAAACAACAACAATCTGTACGAGAGTAACTACAGCAGAAGCAATGTATCAAACCATGCCTCTTGCCGCAACAGGTGCCGTACCGTAATGACGTCGAAGAGAAAAAGGAAAAGTCATAAAGCTAAAAGAGAAAAGGAAGAACGAAAAATGGCCTAGGTACCTACTGAAAAAAGAACGCCAAATTTTAGAGCAAAGAAAATTTAAATTTTAACAATAGCTCTTTAGAGTTCATATGTGCATGTGAGTATGTATGTGTACGTTTATGATGATCACATTGTGATTTACTAAATGACAGGATACATTTTTTTTGAACATTTAGAACAGGTAATATGAGTTCGTGACAATTTTTTAACATTCTTTCAATGCCGCTGCGTCATTAAGATTCGATGTTGCTGATTGCATGGTTTTGTTGTATGTTTTTATTAAAGAACGTAAATTCTGTGGAAATTTAAGGTTTTGTTTTCTGTAAATGCATTTCAACCACCCGCTCACCTTCCCCATCGTCTACTTCTGCCATTCATTCCCTAATAGACTGTAATTTATTTTGTACATTATGTTGTATGCCTTCCCCTTCATCAAGGAATAAGAATGTAATTGTGCTAATCTTTGCCAGTTTTTTCCTCTGATATCAGCTTCTTTTTAGCTTCCATGCTTTTTTGCTCCCTTTTTTCGTGTTTTTACACCACATTTTAATTACGTTCCTTCTATTGTCCATTTGAGTCTGTCATAATTCCCTTGAGGGCTTTCAACGCGTTTTATCCTTTCGCACACAAGCTGTCGCTGAAAATCATTTCCATTCATGCTCTTATACTTAGAGCTTAGCGCGCCCAAAACGCTGCAATATCTAACTAACTAAATCAGAGTAGTTAGTGTCCGTCTCTGCTTGCGTTAGCAAAAAAATTATTTTTGTGCTGCCATCTTCATTTTAACGAATCGGCCTCGAAAAATCTCTCCCTTCTCCTCCCCCTGGGATGTGTGGGAAGTATAAACATATTTAATCTATGCTTAAGTGGATTTCAGCTCTTCTTGCCATTGGCCGTTTATGAGTCTGCCTCGTGGTCTGTCCTCTAGAATTTGCATGTTATTGCTCGTAAATTGTGTGAAATATTAACACAGTTTTAAAATGCTAAATTGGCGTTTTAAAGTTTCTTGCCTCCAATTCAGTTTTATTGCAAATGCTTAAGATTTTTCAGTTTTACTTTTGTTTTTTGGAATTCAAATATTTCTCCTTTCTCTCTTGCCGTCTTTTAATATTTTGTGAAACAAATTCATAGTTTCCATTGCGTCATTTTCTCTAAACGTTTTTGATATGAAATACTGTTTTTGCAGCTTGTTCTCGTTATTGAATCCCGCCTACCAGCACCCAACGTACCACTACATCCTTAATGATTAGCTTCTTCGATCTAATCCCAATTGAGTATAATTTTCAATTCAGCAATAAATCGCTTGGAAACATAAAATTTTCTGCTTGCGGCGTTTTCTTTTTACAATTTTTCTAAGAATTTGAGTGCATAACATAAAATAAAATATTATATAAGTATTAAAACTATGTACGAGTATGTACTTGGATTAAAGTCATGAGCGTTTAATGGGGTAGCCTTAACCTTAGGGGAGTATCTATATATTTTTTCTATGGTATTTCCATTCTGTGATGTCAGAGTGTAAAAATGTTGCAGTACAAAACTTTGAGTCAAAGTCGTCTATGCTGAAAGAGTTAAAGCGTCAGAAATGGTTAAAGTAAAACAACCAATGCTTAATTTGATCTCTAGAAAATCGATTTCTACGTTTACGGAAGCAGATTTCTACTCAGGAGCCTCTACTAGATGGAACTGATTGAGATGAATGTGTAAGGCCTGCATAATGATGCCTAATTATTATTTGAGAACTGCGAACTGCGTTAATAAAAAAAGTGAGATACTGTCGCTTCAAGAATTGTACTTACTTACTTACTTACTTTTAATGGCACAACAGCCCATGGAGGGCCTAGGCCGAGCTTTTCGCATCCACTCATGTTGTGCGTGTTATATTTGTACATGAATGGAGGGACCTACAGTCTAATGTCCCGAATCCGAACGGCGAAGTGAAAAGCTTGTCATAGCAAATTTTACTCTTGTAGGTTTGCCATTGCCTGCCAAGAGGTGGCGCTGTGAAGAAAAATAATTTTTATTTTTTATTTTTTTTTATTTTGTTTGTGCCGAGATTCGAACCCCGGACACTCTGCGTAGCAGTCCAACGCATTACCACTACGTCACAGCGACCACAGAATTGAAGGTTAAACTAAATGTACTAGAAATTTGGAGATAAGAGCCACCAAAGCTTATCAAATTTAAAAGAAAACTATGAAGAAATATTTTAGGGATATTTGGAAACCCTACCAGGACCCCCTCAGCCAGCTGAAAACCATCCAACGGATACCAATATTGAAATTCCTCGGTTCATTTGGGAACTTATAGTTGCTACCGTAAAGGAAAGGTTACAATCACTGTAAGCCTTCTACGTTTCGAGAATGAAACTAACTTATTGTTATTCGAAAAAATGATGCGTGATTATGGTAAAACATTATTTGTTGCTCATATATAATTGAAATAAGTGTGCTCCTCATGCAATAACTTACTTACTTAGCTGGCGCTACAACCGATGATCGGTCTTGGCCGCCTCATGCAATAAACTAGTACTTTATTCCTCCAAAATTGTTAGCGCATTATTTATTATTGCTGTGATCTTTGAGTCGTTTAGCATCTCTAGGTATTTCAGATATCGATGCGAGATAGTGCAATGATCACCAACTGTAATGACCAATACTTCGCAATTTTCTTAGTGCGTATGGTAAGTAATAGCATAACCTCAGTTTTTTAGCCTGCCAACTCCTGACATTATGATACATTATTAACCTAGGCCTATTGGTACACTCTTTCAAAGAAGATGATTAGACTTTCATTTCTCTATTTCTCAATTCACTCCGCCTTTTTTACCTATACTGTGTTGAATCGCAACTGCTTTCCCCCTTCTCTATTGTATTTTTTCGTGTCTCCACGACACGACAGCGTAAATGTTGCGACCATTATTTATCAATGTTCGCTGTTAGTTTGCCGATATCCGCTGTGGTTTTTTCCCCCCGAATTCTTCGTCTTTTTCTTCTTTCCTTGTTCTTGCTGCTTTCAGTTGAGGGTCGATGTCGTCTTCAATTACTTTTCTTGCTCCTCGGCGCGCACAGTGTGACTATTTAGACTTTTAGCACGCCAAAATTTAGTTATGAATAAATGGAACTACGATCGATATTGAAATTTTGAGGAGAAATAATGAAATGGGTGACCTGGTTGCGGTGGCGTAGTGGTAATGCGTTGGACTGCTGCACAGAGTGTCCGGGGTTCAAATCTCGGCACAGGCAAAATCAAAAAGTAGAAAAAATAATTTTTCTACACGGCACCACCTCTTGGCAGGCAATGGCAAACTTACAAGAGTAAAAATTGCCTATGAAAAGCTTTTCACTTCGCCGTTCGGATTCGGGGCATTAAACTGTAGGTTTCTTTCATTTATGTATAAATATAAAACGCACAACATGAGTGGATGCGAAAAGCTCCGCCTAGGCTCTCCATGGGCTGTTGTGCCATTAAAAGTAAAGTAATAAACGTGACCTGGTATGGGAAAACAAAAATTGGCGTGATCCGCTAATTTTTAAGCCTATTATATAATATAAAATTTTAGATAGCCATAGTTTTTAAACCAACAATAACTTTTTGTAGATGCATTTAATAATTACTACCTACTTTTCCAAGAATTTACGTTATACGCCCATTTCACGCCCACCTCTCATGTATGATATGTCAACATTTTAATTTTTTAATGAAAAAAACATAAAAAACTTTGGCTAGTTTTAATTTTTAGCATTTTAAATTACATAAAGTTCTTCGTGAATACAAAAGGTTTTGAAAAGTGTTTTGAAATTCTCTGGCCACAAGAAATAACAGCTAAAGTCGATCTAGCAAAAAAATAAAAACCTATTGCGTAATTAACATTATAAATCCCAAAAATGTTGAGGGTATAATAATAATAATAAATTTTCTTAATCTATTACATACATATTACATAAAAAATCATATTTGAATAATAACGATTGGAAAACATTTGAATTTTGGCGCGCCAATGGTCAAAAAAATCACACTGTGCTGCGGCTTGTCAGAGATATTCGCTTCATTAACTGTAAATTAAATAGTTGTCGCTTTATCGTAAAAACGAATAGAAGACGAAAGCATAAATGCACGTTTCCTTACACTCGTACGCTGTACGTTGGACGCTGTAGTGATGTGCTGGAGGAGTAATAATTTGTGTTAAATCGTCAATTTTCTTCTTTTCTTTCCAATTGAGCACAGCAACAACAACAGCAACAACAAGAACAACAACAACAACAACAACATTATTCCTTGGCAAACAACACAGTTTATGTTGCTGATTTTAAATGTCAAATTTATATAAATCATTATCGATTATAACCTTAAATTAAATGATGACGCGATAGCATCACATCGCATCATTAAGTGGAGCAAATACTGTATCTACTATACATACTTAGTTATGGAGCAATTGAATTAAAAAAATGATTTCATGTGGAATATGGACTAAATCTGTTTATATACTATATCATCTGTTCTAATGCCATTAAGTTTTCAGGATGTGGTAATGTAAGCTACCAACATTAAAGAAGAGGAATCCTTGCAACTCTTTAAGAATCCGTTAAATACCTAACTACCAATAGTACTAAATAAATTTTGGAAATTGCTAGCAAATTTCAACTGAACGAAAATAATTTGCAATTCGGTAAACATTTCACGAATTTTACTCGTTAATTTGCGTTGGAAAATGTACGTAAATTCAAAAACAAAATTCACGTACGCATTTGCACATTGTACGTAAATATCTCCGCAAGATACGCAAGAAAATGGAGCAAATACATTTTGGAAGTAGGTATTTATACAAAGCGTGTTACGTGCAGCAGCAACTGAAGAAGGCAACAAGCATGGCTGAGGGTATACCGCCGAGGTTCACGATACAAAATCAACAAGCAAATGCATTCGTATGACATGAAATTCCCAATTTAAAATTCACCTGTGTTTGTGTTACTAAATAAAATGTAACGACTTTGCCGTTGTTTGGCTTTGGCCGTAAGTGCCAAGTGCTTTTTGGGTGAGCGCTCATGATACTCGCTATGCTATCGGGGGAAATGTCAATAATAAAGTACTCAGGCACAAATTTGTAATTGAACTTGTAAAGAATAGAAATGAAAATGCTTATATTTTAAGAAAGTATTTAAGTTAATCTGTCCATAAATGCATACCTTCGTTTTCAGCACCGAATGGGTTGCTTTAAAAATGAAATGAAATAAGTAGTTGGGATGTAATTTCTCCGTATTTCAACTAATTCCACAAATACATGGCTGCTAGCCTATTAACCCAGTTTGTGTCAAAATATTTTTATTTATTTTGGTATTACTATAAATGTACATACATAAGTATGATAGTTTCATCAAATGGGAATTTCCTCTCTGGCCAAGCTTATATACTATACTATATGCTAAGCGTATAGTATGTATGACAGAAGTTTATTTTGGGTAGTATGAAAATTACAACAGGGCTCAAAAATTTAAGCACTCAACACTTTCCAATTTTAAAATATTTAGTTACGAATTTTCGCGATGCTGCTGAAGCCTTTGTTTGTTAAGGTCTAAAACATTATAGAACTTAATCAAAAAATCATTCTAGTTTTAAACTTGCAAAACTCTTTCGCATAGATATAGGAAATTGATGATAGAACGAAATCCATTGAAATATGCCAAGAAAGCGTAGCGGTAGTGCGTTGGACTGTTACGCAGAGTGTGAAGGGTTCGAATCTCGGCACAGAAAATTGAAAAAAATAAATAAAACAAAATTAGATAAATTTAAAAAAAAAAAAATTTTTAAATGTAACAACAAAACTAATACACGGAACCACCTCTTGGCAGGCAAACCGACAAGAGTAAAAATTGTATATGAAAAGTTTTCACTTCACCGTTCGGATTTGGCATTAAACTGTAGCTCCCTTCCATTCATGTGCAAATATAACACGCACAACATGAGTGGATGCGAAAAGCTTGGCCTTTGGCGTTACATGCGGTCATAGTCGACATTGAAAAAACTGTGGTAAATTGAAGTTCATTGTGGTAAAGGCATAACACTTGCCACAATGGCTGCCTATCTCTTTATCGGTGTCCTGTGCGATTGCATTCTCTCTTTCATTATCCCTTCTTCTTCCTTTTCCATTCAACACAATGCATTCTGTATTCATAGGGGTACACCCTGTGTGTTAAATGTATCAATAAAAAAAGATAGAGGAAATAAGCTTTTTTTAACAATATCTTAAATTTAATCCTTTTATTGACCATTTGAGTATGGCAATCACCGATCTATGTATATCTTATTATTGTATATATCTTATCGGCCTAGGCCGAGCTTTTCGCATCCACTCATGTTGTGCGTGTTATATTTGTACATGAATGAAAGGGACCTACAGTTTAAAGCCGAATCCGAACGGCGAAGTGAAAAGCTTTTCAAAGCAATTTTTACTCTTGTAAGTTTGCCATTGCCTGCCAAGAGGTGGTGCCGTGTAGAAAAATTATTTTCTCCTTTTTGATTTTGCCTGTGCCGAGCTTCGAACCCCGGAGACTCTGCGTAGCAGCCCAACGCATTACCACTTCGTCACAGCGACCAAAATGCCCTGCATTAATAGGGGTACACTCTGTGTTTTGGACTGTGCCGCAGAGAATCTCGGAATCTCCCCCGAAAATGCAAGAATTTGATTCGGCCGACATGTGGTTCCAACAGGACGGTGCCACATACCACACTGCATGTGAAACCATGCATCAACTGAGAGGCGAATTTGGTGAGCAGTTAATCTCACGTTTTGGTGCAGTCAATTGGCCACCAAGATCGTACGATTTGACCCCGTTAGACTATTTTGTCGGGCTATGTTAAGTCTCTTGTCTATAGGGACAAGCCAAACACGATTGATGCTTTGGAAGCAAACATTAAACGCGTCATTGGTGAGAGTCCGTCCGAAGGTCCGAAATTGGACCTTCAGAATGGACTACTTGAAGCGTAGCCGCGGGCAACATTTAAGTGAAATTTTCTTTAAAAAGTAAATGGTAGGAATTGATTTATCGATCCAAATAAAAATTTCATTCACTTTTGTAAAATTTCATAAACCAAGCTCTTGAAAAATCTTACTTTACTTTACTTTTAATAGCACAACAGCCCATGGAGGGCCTAGGCCGAGCTTTTCGCATCCACTCATGTTGTGCGTGTTATATTTGTACATGAATGAAAGGGACCTACAGTTTAAAGCCGAATCCGAACGGCGAAGTGAAAAGCTATTCAAAGCAATTTTTACTCTTGTAAGTTTGCCATTGCCTGCCAAGAGGTGGTGCCGTGTAGAAAAATTATTTTCTCCTTTTTGATTTTGCCTGTGCCGAGATTCGAACCCCGGACACTCTGCGTAGCAGTCCAACGCACTACCACTACGCCACAGCGACCTCTTCTTGAAAAATCACTCTTTATAAAAACGAGATAAGACTCTCGCCTAGATAAAAAAAAAAGCCTCGTAATTAATTTCGTACGCATATGAGTACGACTGAAACTGTAGAGGTGAAAATCCGCGAAAAGTCTGTCTGCTTTGACTACTTGGAGGCCGCTGAATATGAAAATCAACTGATTTTTTCCCTGAGAGGGATAATTGTGTCACTTAGTTTATGCAAACTGAGAATAAAAACTCCTCTTTCAGGACGCCATTAATTTTCAGTAAACAATTTCGGTGGTACTTGTCATTCTTGTGCAGTCAAACTTAGGTTAAATAGCTATGGCTACGCACACATACACACAGGCAAACAGAATTTTCTGGAAATTGACCATAATTTAGTTAAATAGTTTGTATGACTCTATCGTACAGAAGATAGTGAGATTTGGTTCAACTATTTGTAAAACTGAAAATATTGGGAAAAAACTAAAATTTCGTTTTTCAACTCTAATAAGCTTGATTTGATTCTTCTATCCAATTCCCTTTACGATTGATTATCTAAACTTAAACACTTGTATCAAACAATCAAATTAACTAAATCCACATTGACCAGTAGAGTGCACAAAGCACACCCAGAAAAGTTACAAACAGTTGATTGAATTAACTTGGCCACTTCAATCCAGTTAGGGTTAACGAAAGAAAGAGGATTTCTGCAAAGCAATAAAGAGCAGATTTGTTCATTTTGATAGCACAAGCATCAAATTTGATATTTGTGCTAAATGGACGCACTCATTTCGCCATCAAAAATGTAAAGGAGAAAAAGAAACAATAAAAATAAATTACTTAATTGCTAGCGCTGCTGCTGTCGATCATAAAAGAAATTACGCACTAGCTCCCAGCCACTCGCCCTCCCAAAATAGCAATAATATATATTTACTAAAAATAGCAATTTAGTTTTTTTGTGTGTATAATAAACGTCAAGCACGTACATTAAATACATTTTTACAGCTTTCAACTTCAACTTCAACTTCAACTTCAACTCTCAACTTCTACTGAAACTTCAGTTTGGCACGAGGGAGGGGGTGGGCAACTGACGTGTGAGTTTTTGTTACTGTTGTTGTTGTTGTTGCATTTCAAAACCTACATACATACTACCAGAAAATGTCAAAAACTTTTGTAATTTCCGCCGCAAACAAGCTGCAATCATTTTGAAGCATTTCACTTTTTCTCACTATTAACTCATAGTCTCTCGCGCTCTCTTTCTATCCCCAGCAAAAGAGAATGATTTGAAATATTTGATGAAAAAGCATAGTATTTCTTTCGATTTTCGTTACGAACTTCAAGTAAAATTCTTCATTTTTAACTTCCTCCCTATTTTTAACTGGAATATGCTCACTCCGCTCTCGCTCCCACTCTAGCAGCCACTTCTCAAAACACTATATCAAAGTGTTGCATTTAATCTGCTACTATTCTGTGTAATGTGTCGGAAAAAGTGTAGTAGTGGGTAGAAGGTAGGGGGAAAACTTTAAAAGTATGCGCGAAACTTTTGTAGATTTCCGTGTAAATTGAGTAAAATCCACTGCTAAATTGTTTTAATACGTCATATTAAGAGAAGGTAACATTTCTACTGCTATGTACTATGCTTCTCCACTTGCACACTGTTCAGTTGAGCGATAGTTTCTTTCTATTTCCGTGTTTGTTATTTTGGAAATCTTTCAAAACAAAACTGATTGTGAGTGGCAGATATTTATCTAACAACTTTTCAGTTTTGTTATAGCAATATACCAATTTTATTTTCTATCTTGAATTTGAAATACACATAACTATAAAATTCTTGAAATTGCATTCTTCATTAATATTTTCGAAATACAAAAAATCACACCGTTCACATAAAAGTTTTTTACATTTAAATTGTAGTTTTTGCATACCGAAAAATTTAGTAAAATTCATGAGTTTCTAATAATATTTTTGTTTTATTTTATAATTTGTCTTCATTAACGTTATGCTTTGATCGCTCCACAAATTTAAATCAGCTCCCTTTGGTAATTTCCTGTAATGGCAAAAAGGTAGTTAGTAAGAATAATGGTAGCAATTGCATGCAGTCCCACTGGGCATAATATTTTAATTAAATTCAACTTAAAATTTTAATTTCTGTTATCATTGCCAAAGTTTACGTACGATGTTCAGTCGTTGTTATTGCTACTTTTTTTGTGTTATTTGTAATTTATGTGCGTATGCAGCTACAAAATATGAAAAAAGGTGCTTTAGTACCTAGTATTTAGTATTTTAAATTACTCCTTCAAATCTTATGGGATGAAATAAATTCATTAAAACATTGATAACGTTTCCTCTCTGCATTTAGACTGCGTAGAAATTATTTCTAATACGTTTTCATTCGCGAAACCATTTACACCGGCCGAACATATAGTATGCTCCGAACAAACATCAGGAGCCATCTTGTTCGTTCGCCCGGTGTAGTTGGCAAATTATAATGTTCCCAAAAATCTCTTTTAATTTATAAACAGCAACACTGGATGTGCTAAAAAAGATCAAACTCAGTCCGATCATCCGGAACGATTTCGTTTTTTTCATTCGTTCAGGCGGTCTAAGTGCAGCGTTATTTTATTTAAATGCTTCCCAATGGTATTAGGTACATTTATTTCGAGCTTAAATTTTTGTGTTTCGGATTGATAATGCTTGAGGATTGGTATGGCATCTTCTTATTAATCATATTCTGAGAGAATTAGATACGAGCGGAATCAAGCTTGTAGCGTATGAGGACGATGTAGTTGTTTCGGTATCTGAACTTCAAGGATAGAATAACTTCCAATCTTATTTGGGATTGGCTACAGCTACTAATCATACTTGGAGCCTCCATCCATTGAGTCCAACCCATTTGGTTGCCGGAACATAGTGGCTATTTTGGAAACGAAATGGCAGATATCATTGCAAGAAAAGGATCAGCAATTCTTTTATTGGACCACAACCATTCCTCGGTTAACCAAAATCTAAAGCTGTGTCTGGAAGAAAAACACCAACATTACTAGATGGAAACTGAAGGTAACAAACATAATAAATTCTTTGTACAAATAATGTCTCAACAGATGACAAAGAAAACACTACAGCTTAGTAGTTACTAGATAATAGTGGTTACGAGCTTTCTTACATGACACTGCCAAACAAGAAAGCATCTCTCTAACATGGGCATAACCAGAGAGAGAGAGTCCCTGTAGGAAATGCTATGAAAAAGCTGAAACAGTAGATCACATAGTGTGTCTCTGTGATGCCCTGGTCAGCGCACTTGGAAAAAGCTTACGTTAAATCGAAAAACATTGCTGAAATTGTAAAGGGAAAACTAAAATTATGGATTACAATTAAATTTGAGAGGTTTACCACAGAAAACCTCATGTTTGGTTGGTGTGACTAGGTAACTGATTACTTTACTTTACTTTTAGTGGCACAACAGCCCATGGAGGGCCTAGGCCGAGCCTTTCGCATCCACTCATGTTGTGCGTGTTATATTTGTACATGAATGGAAGGGACCTACAGTTTAATGCCGAATCCGAACGGCGAAGTGAAAAGCTTTTCATATCAATTTTTACTCTCGTAGGTTTGCCATTGCCTGCCAAGAGGTGGCGCCGTGTAGAAAAAATAAGGGTTCGCTATATAAAAATCAAGTATACTAATCGTGGGCATTGACACAAATGGAAAAATGTCGCAATGCTTTCTGATAGTCCGCAATCAAAGCCAACTCCAAACAAGTGCACTTGTCTAATTTGGACAACCAATTAATTTAACACTCATTTGGGTAACAAGTGATAGGAATAAGCTATATATTCGCTGGAGATATCACAAGTTTTATCTACCTTAAAATACTTACAATAATCTAACAATAATCTAACTTCAGATGGCAATGCCAATATACGAAGGATATGGCATTAATATAATCTCTCCAACACTAAACAACTTTTACTTTTCCAGGATGAAAATCGCATTGGCTCGAGTGCAACTAGACAAGTTGTTTCACGTAATGATTAATGCCGAAGTTGTCATGACAGCGAAGAGATCGAATTTCTCGAACATTTCCTCTGTGACTGCCCTGCTCTAGCAAGATATACTTACTTGCTTACTTACTTAGCTGGCACTACAACCGATGATCGGTCTTGGCCGCCTCTACAAAGCTTCGCCAGTCACATCTGCTATGCGCGCGCTTGCGCCAGTTGATAAGGCCAAGTGCAGTCAGGTTGCCCTGCACCTGGTCTTTCCAACGGAGATTAGGACTTCCCCATTCCCATTCTGCGTGTTCCTCCACCGTGGTTCGAATAAAACACCCTTCTAGCCGGAGCGCTTTCTTCCATTCGCTCAACATGACCCAGCCAGCGAAGACGCCGGATTTTTATACGCTTGACTATGTCAGTGTTGGCGTACAGCTGATACAGTTCATCGTTCCATCTTATTCGATACACGTCGTCCACGCATACTGGACCGTAGATCTTACGAAGTATCTTCCTCTCGAACGCTCCTAACAGCCAACAGCCTCTCATCATTGAAGGTCAATGTCGACATCTCTGCGCCATACATTAGGACGCGAAGGATGAGGGACTTATAGAGCGTTATTTTCGTCGGTCGAGAGAGGGCTCTACTTCTCAATTGCCTACTGAGCCCGTAGTAACACCTGTTGGCAAGAGTTAGTCTCCGCTTGATCTCAAGGCTGACATTATTGTTGGTGTTTATGCTGGACCCTAGATATACGAAATCCTTGACGACTTCAAAAGTGTAGTTGTCAACAGTGACATTTTGTCCAAGACGCAAGCAAGATATACTCGTACATAGACTCAAAACCTGTGAGTCTATGTACCTGTGAGTCTTTTGTGTGTTTTAGATTTGTTTAACTAGAATAGCAATGAAGCTTTCTTTTAAACGCTTTAATAATCTTAAAGCGCCTTTACACTGTTGCGTTAGTTAGTTTCTCCGCGTAATTGGAGATGTGACCACTTAATTTAATCTAACCTTATTCACGGTTCATACTAAGTTCATTCATGCGGCACATATGTACATTAATAAAAAATTAGTTAAAATATTTTTGAAATCTCTTAAGCAATATTATCAAAATATTGCAGTCAGGATTGCAGCAGCAGGATAGAAAAACTTCAAAATCACAAAAATAAAACTTGAACTTAAGTTGAAGCTACAGAAGATGGCAGAGTAACTGCAATATGTTGCTAATGCTACACTGCACGCTGATGATGAATAGATGACAAATTTGAGGTTTACTACAAGTTGCTCAAACTTTATGCATACAAATAATTTCATAATCTTGCCTTAACAACAAAAAGCAAGCAGCACAAACTTGTCCAATATGGCAACTTCAGTGTAGAAAATTGAGTCACTCACATTTATGAAGAAGTTATTAAAAATTTCACAATTTTTTTGCGTATAATTTACTTAACTTTAAATATGCAATTGAAAATTCTAAGGCTTTTACTGCACATAAATTAAACTTGGATACTTATTTACTTAAGTGCGAATGTAAAACTTTCTGTGTGACTCTTAATTTCTTTTTTCTGTTTTCTGTTTTCTGTTTTTTACCATGATTCGTTTTACTGCTTACAATCAACAGCAGTAAAAACTCAAAGGACACAATGACGGCCATGTACATAGCAAAGAAGAAGCAGAAGACATGGACATATGGACAATAGTCTCGGGTGTTTTGTAAAACGATTACAAAGCAATTTACTTGCTGCTTTAATGGACTACGGTAATTCGATTAGGGCAATACATGGCTCGCTTCGCATACTTGGGCTTGGTGTGGCTTGGCTGGGCAGCAGCAGCAGCAGCAAGTCAAATGTTGAGAGAGTACCTATGGATGTGTTTTCATATTACTTTTCATATATGTATGCACCGTCTTCAGTGTTGCCCGCACTCTTTCTGTGCACTTCGTTCGTTCTCTCACTCTTTTTCATTTGTATGCATGCAGCACAACTGTTTGAACTTTGTTAGTTTTACAAGAAAATGCAATTTAGCGTGAAAATATTGTTTCGATTTTTTATTAAGATGACGCAGAAGAATGAGTTCTTACTATACTGTACCTACATAGTGGTAAGAAAAAAAGAAGTAGTAAATCCATTATATGTACCATGGCACAGCCAGTAGCTGGGAGCCAACAGGCAACATCCAACATTCAGCAGCAAGCGCACTCCTAATGCATTCAAAAGCCAGAGCAAGTTGTTAAAGATTTTCATCATTATTATTAGTTTAATACTTTTTCTCAATAAGTTTTCTGAGCTGCTGCTGCAAGTGAATTTCGTATTTAAAGTTTGCATATTTAGCAAATTCAATTACATAAAGGTTAAGGCACACACAGGACAAGAGCAACTTTCTTGCAAATCTCCACTGATCCTTTAAATCCTTTAAATAAACTCAAAATCAATTTAAAATGCATAATAAAACTCAATTTTTATTACTTTAAAACTTTTTTTCGGCTCTTTTTATTGTTATTAAAATAAAGTACTCTTTCAAGATACGTTCGTAGAGGAAATGTTTTTATTGCACGAATTGTTGCTCTTACTTTTAGTTAATACTTTAATGTTATTAAATATGATCTCTTTGTTGTTGCTGTCTTATGTTGTGAGTGACCCCAAAAAATAATCGCATTTAATTCAAAATAAAATGAATTTTTATGCAAATTCAATTGAATATGCCTAAATATATTACAAAGAAAAGACAAAGAAAATTGTACTGAACCATACCCCGCCGTGGAGCCATAAAATGGGAAGGACATAACTTAGCAGAAAACATACAAGCATGCAATTTTAAATTCTTCTTCTTGCAGCTTAGCAGCAGCACATGCCTCGAAAATGTATGTCCATGTCGTTTTACAACATTCCACCTTGGGATGGTCGACAAGCGGTCATTTCCCATTAGTGTATACGGGGCGGAGGAATCAATTCCCATTGGCAGCATAGGCCTAGAAATCTGGGTTGTCATAAAAAAAAATTTTAAAATAAAAAACTCGTTCATAAGTATATTTGGTTGTTTCACTTTCGACAGACATTTTCGAAATTAAACTGCGAAAATTCGAAATTAAATTGTATATAAAGCTTTTCTATTGCTCACACAATACTCGTACTACAACGTGAAAACGGAAAGCTTTAAAGTGTATTATTGCTGTTGTTCCAATGTTTGTCTCATACTCATCCTCTAACGCTTTCTCTTCATCTCTCACTCTCTGGCATCTGCTTCTTTGGCATCATATTCTTGCTACTTTTACACCTTTTATTGTCTCTGCATGTTTACTATACATGAATTCAGCTTTCTACAATATTTACATGCCAAAAATTGAACATCAGAAATTTTTAGCAAAGATTTCTTTTTGTTGTTTCCTTGATTTTGTTTTGTTGTCTGGCTGTATACGTCATTTCTGCGCCCACTACATACTTACTTGTAAATTCCATCACAATGTAAAAGTTTGTCGGCATTTTATAGCCTTTTTTTTTTTGTTGTTGTACCGAACAATGTTTGGCATGAAAATTAGTTGTCTTGATTTTCAGCTAAAAGTGCAAAGTTATTTTAATTCAGAGCTCAGTGGCGGTTGTCAAAAGCTAGCAAGAGTAATAAGTATTTAAGTTTATATACATATATTTCAATGAAATTCATAACTGGGTTCGAAATTTTGCACCAGATCTGAAAAAGGGATTGCATGAAAAGGCGTGAAAAATATCAATCGGTGTATAGACCAATCTTAAGAAGGTGTTGACATTCTCAGAATAATGGTGTATTTCACAAAACTTCAGAAAAGGTGACTTTGAAATTGTTGAACAGTTTTAGTATTTCCTAATGGTTTAAGTGCAACAGCTTTAGATAAAGATGAATATCTGCAATAACCTGATTTGATATACAATTTAGTTTGCAAGGGTAAAAGGGAAATGGTAGAAAATAAAGTTTCAAGATTAGCCTAAGCTTTAAGAAAATCCACCACTGTAATACTTAGGATTAAATATTTATGTAACTACTTTCTAACCACATGCAGACTGCATGATAAGAACCTACACATTGGCGCACACACAAAGTAAAAGCTGTACTTATGTTTTACTTATGTTCAACGAATATTATAAGGGATATATAAGGGAACTGTGGAAGATCGTTTATGATAGAATCAGCATAATATTCACAAGTAAAACATGAACCACCTATTTATAGGAAGGTAGAGAATATAGTGAAATATAGAGAATATAATGATAATGGTAAATGTTGATAAAATTTCAGGCTGTGATGCCAATGCGCACACAATGCAGAGTAGTGAAGTAGCAATGAAAATCGCTGACTTGAGTGTGTGCTCCAAACACTGTCCTTAAATTATAAACAGGTATATGGATGGAGCTTGCCTTGGTGGATACGCCAGGCCGTTGATATATCCCTGAAAAACGGGTGAGAGTTGAGTCAAACATTTCAATATTAACGAAAATGGGTACTAGCCGCCGTTGGTCGCTGTGGCGTAGTGGTAATGCGTTGGACTGCTACGCAGAGTGTCCGGGGTTCGAATCTCGGCACAGGCAAAATAAAAAGTAGAAAAAAATAATTTTTCTACACGGCACCACCTCTTGGCAGGCAATGGCAAACATACAAGAGTAAAAATTGCTATGACAAGCTTTTCACTTCGCCGTTCGGATTCGGCATTAAACTGTAGGTCCCTTCCATTCATGTACAAATATAACACGCACAATATGAGTGGATGCGGAAAGTTCGGCCTAGGCCCTCCATGGGCTGTTGTGCCATTAAAAGTAAGTAAGTAAAGTACTAGCTGCCGAGTAGAGTAAAAACAAATTTTTCATTATCTCATTTCTCAACACCGTCACTGTTTCATACATTGTACTCTAGCAAATGTGCAAAATTAAATAAAAAGAACAGGAGAAATATAATTTTTCCTTCCGGGAAATTGTTACCCGCGAAATTTACCACCAAAAAAAAAAAAAGGAACACGACTAAAAAAAACACCAGAAGAATACAAAACAGAAAGGTGAAGGAGAACTAATGTTAAAGCAAATAAGACCAAGATATTAAAGCAGAGAGTGCGAGAGGAAGCAAAATTCACATATATAAGCAGCGCGACAACAACAACAGCACAAGTAGATTGTCACACACTACTCAATTTCAGGTTCAGCTAAATGAGAATGTAATGCGCGAGAGAAAAAACACCAAAGAATCTAAGAGCAAAGGGAGGGAACCAGAAAAACAACCCCACGAAAAGGAGCAACGAAACGAATTGTTACAAAAAGAAAGTGTGGAAAGTGCTGAGTGGAAATTGTAGAAATTGTGAAAATTGAGGAAATATCAGACGCGATTTAAATCTAAATAACAGCAGCGCAAAGGAAATTTCTTAATTTCTGTGCGATATATTAAATTAAAAATAAATGATTTAAATCAAACGAAATAGGAAGAACTTCCTCTCGTCTTGCAGCTGGCACTGAGTCGGTGGTTGTGGTTGCAAATTACACGTGTGCGTGTGTGCATATGTTTGTATATATGTGCTTAATAAATTTTTGCATGTGTGCGTGCATATACTTGTGAAAAATTATCCAGATAATATCATCAAAACAGCAACTCCTCGATGTTTGTGTACCGTGGTTGTAAAGTAGAATAAAATATACATACATAAATAAAACTCAACACAAAATAAGAAGCAATATAAAGCAAGCAAATTGATTCAATTGGGACGGAAATATAAAATAAACGAAAACGACAACAAGATTCGTTTTTACACCGGTTTCCATTTGGGCACAACAAGATCTGCCAGACGACTTTGGTGAATAGTCGATTAAAATTATATTAAAGCATTTGTGTTCCTTTTTTCTCCTCGAAAACTAGAAAAGTAGCGCAAAACAACTCAACGATTTCAAGTGTCTTCATCTTCCATAAAATATATATTTTTAACTAGTGATTTAGTATTATATTTAGTAGTAGTGATTCAATTGTGTGCTCTTTTATTACTTCCAAAAGCACGAAAAAGCAATTTTGCGATATTTAATTGGTGTTCTTTAAACGATAACAAATAACAAAAACCAAAGAGCGAAATATCTTATGAATTCATGACTCAAATTCATGACCTAAACACGAAACGAACAAATTGTGGCTTCAAAGATAATCATCAAAAATTAATAACAACACAATAGTAAGTAATCGCGTCATAGTTTAGTAACATAACCTCAAAAACGGCACGAAAATCTCAATCAAAAGAGAGCAAAAAACAACAGACACACACGCACTGCAGTTTCTGTGTGCGTATGAGCTTCAAAGCTTTTATCGCGCTCTCTCTCTCTTTCTCGTTCCGTCGCTTGCTGCAAATGTAAATATTGTACGGTGAAAAAGCTTTTCAGCTAAGGATATTTTCATTTCAACTGTCAAAGTTGAAATTTTGACAATCATTGAAAAATAGTAGCCACACTCAATTTATTTTGGCTGCTCATGTTGTTGCTGCTTCTGTTTTGCAGAGGTTATTGACAGACATTGGGAAGAACGAACAGACGGACACACCAACACTTACGTACATACAAACGCAGAGAGAACTTGTAAGAGTATAAACGTGTGTGAATAACAGAGCACCAAGTGTATAAAAGAATTTATAAAAGTGTTTACAAATAGAAAAGGAGAAAAAAGGAATAAAAAGGAGTAAGAAGTCGATGAAAAAGGATACAAGTTGAAAAAAGGAAACGTCCCAATACAGCAATTCAGCGAAGTAAAGAAAAGTTCTACAAAAGTTTCAGCTAGAAAGCAAAAAAGTAAGAGAAAATAATTCATAAAAGCATGTACAAAAGTGTGAAAGTAACTGTTGTGAAAAGAATAATAGAGAATAATGGTAAAAGTCGGTATGTAAATATTAGAAAAGAAAGCACGTTTTACTTTGTGCCGCATACAAGTATCCTCGCAGAAGTTCCTCGTATCGATGTGCTAGTACAAAACATCAATATTTGTAGCTCACCCACACCCAAAACGAAACGATTTCGTCATCATCGTAAGGCACACGACCATCACAATATCACTATCATCAGCATTAGCATCAGAATAGAACATCTTTATCATTCCTAGTCTTCATTATCAACAGACATTTTTCATTTGTGTGTGTGTACGTCGCTGTGAGTTTGTGTAGATATGTATGTGACCAGCTCCTGTATACCCAGTAGTAAATGGAAAGAAGGAAAAGAAATGACTTAAGTGCTATTTTGGAATGTAGCAGAGCCTTACCAACTTGAGGATTTCTTGAATTAGTTTTTATATAGAATGTGCCATATGGTTCCTTTTACTCCTCTTGGAAGCTTAGGGTTTTTATAGAGCATTTAAATTATGAATTATTTTGTGCAAGTTGTATTCGCCTTATTCTAATTCTGTTGGCAGACACTTCCATTTTTGTTTCTTTATCCCAGTTGTTATTTGTTTTCGCTTTCACGATTTCAGAGGTCGTAATTTCTTATCCAAAGTATGTCTAGAATATTCTGCATATGATCTGTAGACACTTGATAATGAATATTTATAATTTCTGGATGATATTGCGGGAAATAAATCAAGATTAACTTTACGTAGACGTTGAATATTCGGATTATTGTTCTTCTAGAATCTTTCGAACTTCATTATAATACTGATTATAATCGTCCAAATACACCTCTGAATTAGTTAGCTCCCTTGGTTGGGATTCTAGATTCCTCCCTTTTTGTTAATTTTTTTTCCAAATTTGGCAGTTTATATTTTAGATAATATTTAATTAAAGTAAATCGAATATTGTTTTTTTATTGATTCAACACAGGGTGTACCCCTATGAATGCAGAGCATTATGTTGAATGGAAGGAAGATTGATAGGTGGGAGGGAGGAAGAAGGAGGGAGAATGAGAGAGGGAATGCAATCACACCGGATATCGATAAAGATATAGACAGCTATTGTCGCATGTGTTATGCCTGTACCACAATGAACTTCAGTTTCTCAGTGTTGACTGTGACCGCATGAAGCGCCAAAAGCCGAGTTTTTCGCATCCACTGGAAGGGACCTACAGTTTTATGCCGATTCCGAACGGCGAAGTGAAAAGCTTTTCATAGGCAAATTTTACTCTTATAGGTTTGCCATTGCCTGTCAATAGGTGGTGCCGTGTAGAAAATTTGTTTTTTTATTTTGTCTGTGACGAGATTCGAACCCAGTAACAGTCCAACGCACTACCACCACGCTACAGTGACCACAATATTGAGGATTAATGCGAAAAACCTCGTTCAGCAGGCAGATCATACCATCGTTTTGGAGCCCGCCACCGTTCCTTATCAGTGATCTGTGTCATATATCCCTTATTTTAAAAATAAATTGAGAATTACAAGATAATATTTTCAGTGAATATTATTTTAGACAGGATTTTTCGATACCGATACCGATACCGAATTGTAGCCAGGAATCGGATTCAAATCAAAGACGCGTCAAAGTATGTACATAAGAATGATATGGCCTGGTCAAATAGGCATCACTTTTTCATTATAGTCCTATGTAATCTTCTCCATTCTAGAGAATGCGAATGTAATGAGAAGGAAAGAGAGGAGTGTTGTTTTGATGCGAAGAACTTTACATTTTTCCACTGGGCAGCTCTTTTACGAGCATATGTAAACAATCATCTGCTTTCATTTGCCGCATTCTTTTAACGCACATTCGTTTCTTGCTTTTTTCCTTCTTTTTATCCTTACACCCTGCCTGCCGTAAGCATATTTTCATTTATTTTTCCCTGTGCTTGAAATTGCATTGATGAACTGCCTTCACTCGTCTGTCAGTTGCCACTGCTGCAGCTGCTCGTGTGTTGTTGTAGGCGATGATGATTCTTCCTTCTGCTCTTTTTCGTACTCCTCTTATTATTATTCACTTCATTTCTTGTCTTTTTTTTATGTAGTATATATTTATTTTTATGATGATTTTCGTAAACACTTTTTGATTGTGCTGTTTACATTATAAATTTTTGTGTAAATCTCTCTCTCTCCCTGCGTTTATTTCTGTTTCTTTATTTGTAATATCTCTTTTCTTATTTTCTTTAGCGGTCGAGAACTGTTTTTCCTTATTTGTTATTTGTTTTTATTTTTGGGGTACCCACGGAATTGATTTTCTTTATTGCTCGTTTATTTTATGCTGATTCATGCAAAGTAAATATGTAGTTGTGAATATATAAAAATATGTACGTATGCATGTATATATAAACTTAGGTATGTATGTATTAAGTGTAAGTGTAGCATTATGTCATAAGTTACTGAGATCTTTACATACTCGTATACTCACTCAGATGAGTACATATGTATCTTACACATACACATTTATGCATAGCAATATTCATCTGAGTATTGGACGTTTGCGAAACTTTTTAACTCCTGTGAGCACCCTCCGATTATCAGAGCTACTTTGAAAATACTTATACTTAGTATTAGTACTGCTGAAGTCACAGAGAAAATTAGCGTTAAATTTTTGGTTAACGATTAACTTTTACGTTAATTTTGAAAACCATTAACGTTTTGATTAGCTGGAGTTAAATTTCTTCCGTTAACTTAAGTTCGTTAAGTATTTATGACTAGTAATGTCTGCCAGCTGCTGGCTTTCCCCCCAAAGTTTTGGTTAAATATTGTTTGAGAAGACCAATACATCCAAGGTCAGTACCGCCAAGGAAGTCGGTATATCGATGAGAAACTAGACTGATATTTCGGTAAACACAACCAGCGTTAATGCTGTCTTACTTACTTACTTACTTAACTGGCGCTACAACCGATGATCGGTCTTGGCCGCCTCTACAAAGCTTCGCCAGTCACTTCTGCTATGCGCTCGCTGGCGCCAGTTGATAATGCCAAGTGCAGCCAGGTTGCCCTGCACCTGGTCTTTCCAACGGAGATTAGGACGTCTTCTTCTGCGTGTTCCTCCACCGTGGTTCGAATAAAACACCGTTCTAGCCGGAGCGCTTTCTTCCATTCGTTCAACATGACCCATGACCCATTATACGCTTGACTATGTCAGTTTCGGCGTACAGCTCATGGTTTCATCTTATTCGATACACGTCGTCAACGCATACTGGACCGTAGATCTTACGGAGTATCTTCCTCTCGAACGCTCCTAATAGCCAACAGCCCCTCATCATTGATGGTCAATGTCCATGTTTCTACGCCATACATTAGGACGAGAAGGATGAGGGATTTATAGAACGTTATTTTCATTGGTCGAGAGAGGGCTCTACTTCTGAATTGCCTACTGAGCCCGTAGTAACACCTGTTGGCAAGAGTTAGTCTCCGCTTGATCTCAAGGCTGACATTATTGTTGGTATTTATGCTGGATCCTAGGTAAACGAAATCCTTGACGACTTCAAAAGTATAATTGTCAACAGTGACATTTTGTCCAAGACGCCGTGACTCTTTGTTTGTTGACACAAGGTATTTCGTTTTGTCCTCGTCCTCATTCACCGCTAGACCCACTCGACCAGATTCCCTTTCCAGGTTGGAGAATGCTGCACTGACTGCTCGAGCGTTTTTGCCAATGATGTCAATATCAACAACGTATGCTAGCAGCATGACACTCTTGTAGAAGATAGTGCCAGAGATGTCGATGTTCGCAGCTCGAATTATTTTCTCCAGTATAAGGTTAAAGAAGTCGCACGATAGGGAGTCACCTTGTCTGAAACCTCTTTTGGTATCAAATGGTGCGGAGAGGTCTGTCCCAATTTTCACTGCGCTGGTGGTGTCGGTCATTCGGTCAGTGTCATTTTGCAAAGACGAATGAGCTTTGCAGGGATACCAAAATCAGACATTGCGGCGTACAAGTGATCCCTAATCGTGCTGTCGAAGGCGGCAGCGACTTTATAATCGACAAATAGATGATGGGTGTCGATCTGTTTTTCTCGGGTCTTTTCCAGGATTTGGCGTAGTGTGAATATCTGGTCGATGGTGGATTTACCAGGCCTGAAGCCACACTGATAAGGTCCAATCAGTTTGTTGACGATGGGCTTCAGTCTTTCGCACAGTACGCTCGATAGAACCTTATATGTAATATTAAGAAGGCTTATCCCACGGTAGTTGGCGCAGATTGTGGAATCACCTTTCTTAAGGATTGGGCAGATTATGCTGAGGTTCCAATCACTTGGTATGCTTTCATCCGAACATATTCTGCTTAGAAGCTCATGCATTCGTTTTTTGAGCTCTTCGCCTCCGGTCTTAAACAAGGCAGCAGGCAGGCCATTTGCACCTGCAGCCTTATTGTTTTTCAGCCGAGTAATGGCTGCTAAGACAACCTCATAGTCAGACGGCGGTACTTCAATGTCGTCAGTAATTGGGGTTTCCGGAGTAGATTCCGCAGTGGCGGGATTATTGGATTATTGCCGTCATCGCCATTACGCAGCTGCGAAAAGTGTTCTCTCCATAATCTCATTATGCCCTGTACATCTGTCACCAGATTTCCGTCTTCATCCTTGCAGGAAGAGGCCCCGGTCTTCAAACCATCAGCCAGGCGTCTTATTCTTTCAAAGAATTTTTGGACCTCATTCCTGTCCCGCAACATTTCGATATTATTGAACTCGCGTCTTTCTTCATCTCTTTTCTTGCGCCTGAGAAGACGTTTCTCTCTCTCTAAGTAGTGGTCTGAGTCGATGTTTGCTCCACGTATTGTGCGTACGTCTAATACATTGGAAGCGTGCCTTCCGTCGACCACAACGTGATCAATCTGGTTTCGTGTGTTTTGATCAGGGAAAAGTGTGCTTATATCTTTATGTTGAAATCTGGTGCTACTAACTGTCATATTTCGTGCGGCGGCGAAGTCGATCAGTCTTACACCGTAATCGGTGGCTTCGTCGTTTAGAATGAATTTTCCGATCGTTGGACCAAAGAGACTCTACTTGCCCACCTTGGCATTAAAGTCAAGTCAAAGTCGTGGCGGGGGTAATGTTCACAAGGTTTGTCGAGGAACTCTTATAAGCCATCTTTGGTCGTTTCATCCTTCTCATCCGTCGGGGCATGGACACCAATTAGGCTGATGTTGAAGAATTTTGCCTTGATGCGGATAGTGGCTAGGCGCTCGTTCACGGCCGTCAACCTAGAGACTAGATGACGCAGTTAATGCTGTCATCCAGCAAAAAAAAAACATGAAGAACATGAACACGAAAATGAAAAAAAAACATGAAGAACAATAGCTCGTCTAAAAGCTTTATTCACGATTTAGTTGATGAGACTCTACTGAATTGACAGATGCTGCCTTTGCTAGCTAGAAAGTTTTTGTTGAGGAACTTGTTTATCAAATATACCGCAGCCATCCTCTACAGTGCTGCAGTACGTTAATTTCCTGATTGACGATGCCCAGCTCTGGTTACATTAAAATAATAATAAGATTTGGGTGCTAGTGAAACTGCTCTCCAGTGTGCGTGTCACCTCTAACTCTACCTCTACCACTACCTCTACCTCTACCTCTACCTCTACCTCTACCTCTACCTCTACCTCTACCTCTACCTCTACCTCTACCTCTACCTCTACCTCTACCTCTACCTCTACCTCTACCTCTACCTCTACCTCTACCTCTACCTCTACCTCTACCTCTACCTCTACCTCTACCTCTACCTCTACCTCTACCTCTACCTCTACCTCTACCTCTACCTCTACCTCTACCTCTACCTCTACCTCTACCTCTACCTCTACCTCTACCTCTACCTCTACCTCTACCTCTACCTCTACCTCTACCTCTACCTCTACCTCTACCTCTACCTCTACCTCTACCTCTACCTCTACCTCTACCTCTACCTCTACCTCTACCTCTACCTCTACCTCTACCTCTACCTCTACCTCTACCTCTACCTCTACCTCTACCTCTACCTCTACCTCTACCTCTACCTCTACCTCTACCTCTACCTCTACCTCTACCTCTACCTCTACCTCTACCTCTACCTCTACCTCTACCTCTACCTCTACCTCTACCTCTACCTCTACCTCTACCTCTACCTCTACCTCTACCTCTACCTCTACCTCTACCTCTACCTCTACCTCTACCTCTACCTCTACCTCTACCTCTACCTCTACCTCTACCTCTACCTCTACCTCTACCTCTACCTCTACCTCTACCTCTACCTCTACCTCTACCTCTACCTCTACCTCTACCTCTACCTCTACCTCTACCTCTACCTCTACCTCTACCTCTACCTCTACCTCTACCTCTACCTCTACCTCTACCTCTACCTCTACCTCTACCTCTACCTCTACCTCTACCTCTACCTCTACCTCTACCTCTACCTCTACCTCTACCTCTACCTCTACCTCTACCTCTACCTCTACCTCTACCTCTACCTCTACCTCTACCTCTACCTCTACCTCTACCTCTACCTCTACCTCTACCTCTACCTCTACCTCTACCTCTACCTCTACCTCTACCTCTACCTCTACCTCTACCTCTACCTCTACCTCTACCTCTACCTCTACCTCTACCTCTACCTCTACCTCTACCTCTACCTCTACCTCTACCTCTACCTCTACCTCTACCTCTACCTCTACCTCTACCTCTACCTCTACCTCTACCTCTACCTCTACCTCTACCTCTACCTCTACCTCTACCTCTACCTCTACCTCTACCTCTACCTCTACCTCTACCTCTACCTCTACCTCTACCTCTACCTCTACCTCTACCTCTACCTCTACCTCTACCTCTACCTCTACCTCTACCTCTACCTCTACCTCTACCTCTACCTCTACCTCTACCTCTACCTCTACCTCTACCTCTACCTCTACCTCTACCTCTACCTCTACCTCTACCTCTACCTCTACCTCTACCTCTACCTCTACCTCTACCTCTACCTCTACCTCTACCTCTACCTCTACCTCTACCTCTACCTCTACCTCTACCTCTACCTCTACCTCTACCTCTACCTCTACCTCTACCTCTACCTCTACCTCTACCTCTACCTCTACCTCTACCTCTACCTCTACCTCTACCTCTACCTCTACCTCTACCTCTACCTCTACCTCTACCTCTACCTCTACCTCTACCTCTACCTCTACCTCTACCTCTACCTCTACCTCTACCTCTACCTCTACCTCTACCTCTACCTCTACCTCTACCTCTACCTCTACCTCTACCTCTACCTCTACCTCTACCTCTACCTCTACCTCTACCTCTACCTCTACCTCTACCTCTACCTCTACCTCTACCTCTACCTCTACCTCTACCTCTACCTCTACCTCTACCTCTACCTCTACCTCTACCTCTACCTCTACCTCTACCTCTACCTCTACCTCTACCTCTACCTCTACCTCTACCTCTACCTCTACCTCTACCTCTACCTCTACCTCTACCTCTACCTCTACCTCTACCTCTACCTCTACCTCTACCTCTACCTCTACCTCTACCTCTACCTCTACCTCTACCTCTACCTCTACCTCTACCTCTACCTCTACCTCTACCTCTACCTCTACCTCTACCTCTACCTCTACCTCTACCTCTACCTCTACCTCTACCTCTACCTCTACCTCTACCTCTACCTCTACCTCTACCTCTACCTCTACCTCTACCTCTACCTCTACCTCTACCTCTACCTCTACCTCTACCTCTACCTCTACCTCTACCTCTACCTCTACCTCTACCTCTACCTCTACCTCTACCTCTACCTCTACCTCTACCTCTACCTCTATATTTCTTTTCAATCTACACCGTCGGTGTTCCTATCTGCTCTATATTCAAACTGATTTGTTTGTTATTATTAGAATTTTACCTAGTATATGGCTTTTAACTACCTTTTCAAGTGTTTTCAGCATAAACGAGGGTAAGCTTATTGACCTGAAAGACTTATGGTGAATGGTATCTTTCTTGCCCACTTTTGGTATAAAGAGCACCTTTGCCCTGCGCCAATGTAATTGTTATGAACGCGAGAGCCAGGCTACTTTATCCTTCACTAATATTGAATGACATTAGTTCATTAATATTTACTTTTTTACAAGAGGAAGAAAATACGCCATCAAGACTGGGTGATTTAAATGGTTATATTCCAAATATACATACCCCATATCTCAAACCAATAAGCGGGCTCCCATACGGAATGATATTAGGAAATGATTAAATGATATTAATTTTCAGGTGGTTTTTACTTTAATTTTGCATGATTGCCCTCTTAAAGATTGGCGATGGCGAATAAGTGTGTTCGGGAAAAATATTGTAGAGTGGAAAATAATTAAGGTCGGTACTGCATTTTAACGCTCTAGGGGCGACTCCTGTCCAGCTGTGTCAAGTTTTCTCCAATTTTTTTGAACTTTGATCTTGATGCGGAAATATTATTACCCCATGCCACATACCTAATTTTAAACTAAAGCAATTTTTATCGAACCTCATAAAGTTAATGTTTCCAGCGTATCCAGCGTATCAATTCTGCCTATGCTATCCATGTAGAGTTTTCTTGAACTCGTAGTGGTAACAAGCGAAATAATATTAGCACAAAAAAGGATTTTAATTTCACTAGCTTAGATTGGTCTTCACGGTAAGTTTTAATCATATTTGGAATATATGAATCTTCTATTGTATGCAGCAGGCATTGTAGGCAAATCATTTTTGTTTACTGCTGTTGCTTCAGTTTTAAATAAATTACAGTCAGCATGTTTCAGCTAACCAAAAATCAATTTAATATTTTTCGGTTTTTCCATAATAAATCGAATTTGCGCCTTCTCCACTTCTACTACGTTTTCAGTGGTAAGCCGAGCCAATTCCAATGAATTTAGGTTTTTGTTTTTCATCTGGTGGAAGGAGTACCTTCCATTCATGTACAAATATAACACGCACAACATGAGTGGATGCGAAAAGCTCGGCCTAGGTCCTTCATGGGCTGTTGTGCCATTAAAAGTAAAAGTAAAAGTAAAGTTAGAGGAGTACAAAAGAAATGTCAGCTACACGTGATGTCCATTTAAGGAACCTCATCAATTAATGAAACATCTGCAGCGAAAGAAAAATAAACAACAGCAGCAACCCAGGAACCTCTGAAGCAAGAAAATTGATGTGTAAATAATAGAGCAAAGAAAAAACCTTGCGGCATCGGAAAAAGAATAGAAAAGAATAAAATACATATTAGAAAAATAGCAAGAAAGTTGCAAAAATGCTGATGAGGGTTTTTGCCTTTATTAAGTGGCAAATTATACAAATAAGTAGAACGAAGTGAAAGGAAAGGATTCATTTCAATGCTTAACATCGGGTGGCAGCGTCAGCAAAGAATTTATTCTTTCATATTTGAGTACGATATCGCATAATTGTATGTACATTAATAATCTTAAAGAAAATCATTAAAACTCTTCGCTTATGGTACATATTTTCTTTTTGTGTGTTTTTCTATTTTTCTTCGAAAATGAATTGCTATACTTGCACCCAGCAATGAAGCACTCCATTGCCTACTATTATAGTAGTTTATTTAAACTTGGCCTTTACACGTCGCAAAATAATACCATAAAATTGACCCGAAATCTTTCCAACTCCCTAGAGAATGCTTAAATTAAAAGTGTCGTCGTAAAATCAAAGAAATGTCATATCTTTACTTTAATATGACCGAAATTAATCAAACTTTAACTCTTTTTCATTGAACTAAAAGCAGTGATCCTTCTATTTTATGCTCGAGTTGAACTTTACCATAATACTAGCAATTTTTGTTTTGATTTAATATAAGCAAATAGACTATGATCAGGTTAGGTAAGAATTATAAGGTGGTCCGGATCTGCGGCACACTTCCCTTCGGACACGGGCAGGTCCATTGTGATTGCCTTCATATGTTAGATCGAGGTATTAAGCACGTTGTCTAACCGGTCTGGTCAGCCCATGATTAATAACTTCTTCAAAAGAATGCGAGAATTCCGATCGATATCTCCAATTACGTTATCTCTGGCAAACCTGTGAAGATACTCCAGCTCATTGACTCATGTCTTTTCGTTTGCAGTTTTGGACATTTGAATCAGAAGTTGAAATATAGATTCTTCGTTTTCTTCGTCATTACAACTTTGCGTAACCGCCTTGTAGAAACTTGATAGTGCTTGAGTATTGGGCAATCGCATAAGGCCCAGTGATGACTGCTGTAAAAACGCATACTACAGACTTGTTGTGCCCTAAGAGAGCAATTATTCTCCTCCTATCGAACCTTGGCCATAAGCTCTTGAAACTGCTATAGTATAATCATGAACTCTTCTTAATAGTTTCCACTTTTCGGGTTGTACCGTGATGCTGGGTTACCTGCGTTATAAGACCTTTTCGTTGCCATTTTGTTGGCTATTACATTCTCTTGGATCGTAGAAAATAGAGAATGTTTGACGACAGTTTGAGAAACGAGCAGAACATGGCACTGTGATACAACTTTTGACTTAACCTATTGCTTTCAATTCAGCCTGGCTACAAAGTCTGAGAGCTCCTTTTGCGGCTCGGCCCTGAATGAATAAATGCAGTGTAAGCAAGTGAAACAACATTTTAAGACTCTCTTGAGGGGCACTATGAATCATTCCTGAGCTTCTGTTGCTTGCCAGTCTACAAATAAGTAAAGCTGGAAATTTATTGATAATAAATTTTAAAAACAAAGTTTTCGTGAACATTTTGCTTTTTAATCAAAGCTGGAGAAATTTCCATAGTACTTAAAAAGGTATATTAACTTCTCCTTTCGGACTTGACTTACTTTTAAAGGTTCATTCCCTTTCGTGTATAAATAAATATAACATCCACAACACAAATGGATCCTTAACTGGGGCCTGTTTTACCTTCGTTATACAGCAGTGCAACAATTTGATATCTTGAAAAAGAAAATGGAGAACGAAAAACTTTTTATGAATAATTCTCTTCGAAAATTGCTTGTTGTTTCTTCACTGACAGTTTATGCTTATTGGTTTTGACCTTAAGTGCTTTTTAATAGGGAATCAAAGATACTGTGATAGGATATGCGATCGTTAGGATCACAGTATATTCATCTGTTTATATTGTATTGACTTTACATAACGAAGTCGACAGAATTAGGTCCAATTAATGTCCATTAAAGTTATCAAAGAAGAATAGCATAAGGCATCTAGGCGTTTGGAAAGCTGCCCAAAGCTGCCGCTGGGTATGTTTTACTAACATTTCATGCACATGCATTCTGAGAAAGTTAACAGACAAACAAACATACATACACGCATACATTAAAACCAATACCACCACTGACTGCAATTACTTAAGAATGCAATCACTTGCACACTTAAGTGCTTTCTGCCATATCTCACCCCCTCTTCGTGCTTCACAGTCTCCGTAAATTCTCATGTGAATACATTTAGTATATGTACTATATATGTAACATAATATTAGATTAATGTTTCGCGTTTTACAATGCAACAAAAAACAAAAATATATAAAAATCAATACGAAAACCAAAGATTTTTAACCCTTCCAGGGTAACTCTCTGTTTCTAGTCTTCAATCTTTTTCTATGTGATATTTTGTGAAAAGGCGAGGTTAATTGTGTCTTGTGTTGGCGATTTTATTCGTTTCGGTAAATGCAGCAACTATTTTCTGGAAAGTTTCTGGTGTTCTGGTACAAGGTATGAAAAACAGAGTTTAAGGTAAATTAAAACTTTTAGGCTGAAAAAAATCTCCTCGCATGATCTCATGAAGCCTAGTTGACTTGTAAAAAATAAAAACAATAAAATTTTCCGCTTAATTCTATCTTACACCTAAGTAGCTCCAGGGCTGGCTAGAGGGAGGGGATTCCCCCGGGCTAGGATTTTGAGTCGATTTGTCGCCCGTGCTGAAAGTAAAATTTTGGGAATTTCTATAAAATATCTTCTATTCTATAGAATGTGATTGAAATATTCCATATGCTTTTAAAAGTTTGATCAGCAGTAGTCTCAGATAAATATATGAGGATCTCTGGGGTTATACGAGGGTAGATCAATAAGCACCCGTGTTAGGAATGAAGAGGCAAGTTTTTCACAATTTTTTTTTGCAATTTTTCAACGTTATCTCTTTTTAGTTGAATACACTTTTCCCAACGTTTCTTCCATTTCTTTAACCCCTCCAAAAAATACGATTTGTCAAACTCTTCAAAATACGCTTCTGTCTCGACTATAACCTCCTCGTTTGAGCAGAATTTTTTTCCTCCGAGCCACGTTTTCATTTTGGGGGGGCAGAAAGAAGTCGCAGGGCGCCAAGTCGGGCAAGTACGGTGGGTGCGGCAGCAATTCGTAGTTCAATTCATGCAATTTGGCCGCGACAATTCGGTAACCGCTTGTTGTTCACCGTAAGCAATCGCGGCACCCATCGGGCCGACACCTTTCTCATGCTTAACCTATCATGTAAAATATTAATTACCGTTCCGTACGACATTCCTACGGCCTCTGCTACTTCGCGCACTTTCGTTCGACGATCAGCGAGAATCATGTCGCGGACCTTTTCAACGATTTCCTCGGTAACCACGTCTGCCGGGCGGCCTGGGCACCCCTCATCAAAAACAGATGTACAACCACGTTTAAATTCGTTGAACCAATATCTTACGGTTCTCACAGATGGTGGAGGGTCCCCATAGACAGCATGCAACTTCGCTTTTATTTCTTCGCATGTTTTTTCATCCAAAAATAAAAAGCGAATTACGGATCGATATTTTTGTTTTTCCATTTTATCGCGAAACACCAAACACGTGTGATACAAATGGCTGCCAAATAAAAACTAACCTATGAATCAGTCTGAAATTTAGTGTGATGTCGTGTGACAGATGGCAGTAAACTACAGTAATGCCAACTTCCCTCAGCAACGTCACCTGTCACACAACGCCACGTGTCACACACGGGTACTTATTGATCCACCCTCGTAATTTCTACATTAAATTTAATATTTTATTTAAATCTATGTTCAATTTCAAATGCAACATATTTAAATTTATTACAATACTTTTTGTTGATTTTCCAAACAAATTTCCAAATAAGCATGTCGCTAAGCATTTTAACAAACTGAGACATAATAATTTTTACATTATTTAACATAAGAAACTTTGAAAATTCGTCAAAAATATGTACATTTAAAAAGTTTTATGTATTTACCGAAATTATTGGCCACACCTTGCTCAAAGGTCAGGTAAACGGACGTAGGTTTTAGCAAGGTAGTTTTAAAAATCAAAAAAAAAAAAATTGTTAATTTAATTATTTTGTATTTAAAATACGAAATTCATGTAGACAAATTGTATCGAAATTGATGCTGAAATTATATCCTTGTAGGTGCCCATATATTTTCCAGAGACTACAGTTGACAAGACTTGTGGAAAAATAAGCTAATTTCAATAAAAATGCAAATTAAACACATTTTGCTCAGTTCAACTTTTAATACATAATAAAATAAACTCTTAACAGTTTCTGACTTATTGCCAACTATGTCACGTTTGAGTATTTATGCTTTTTGGTACACATGTTCGCCTCATTTCCACAGGGAAGGATAACAAATCTCTCTAATCCCTTTAAAATTCAGAACATTTTTTTTTGAATTTTTTTGCAACCTACATATATTACGTTTTTTTTTTTAACGAAACAAGAGCTTTTTCTTTCTGTATCCATCCATATTGTGCGTGTTATACTTTTACATGAATGAAAGCTACATTAAAAATTTTAAAATGCTGTCACAGTTTCTCGTACCTGTTCAATATGGGTTAGATGAAATTTGGAAGTCGACAAATTGGACAGATGTCGAAAATTTGCTAAAAAATATAAAAGCGGAAGACTAAGTTCCGGTTTCCCTCCTGTGTCCCTATTTTCTCTTCATGTCCCTGAGCTCCTCCATCAGAGATATCACTGCACTTCTCTTGCATTGGAAATGAGAAGCTTTCCATCGAAATACTGAGTAATGCAAATTTTTAAAGGATTTTTTTTTTTAAGCAAGGGTTAAAATAATTTTATAAACAAAAGCAAAGAAATAGCATTTTCAACAACTTCTGATTACACAAGACATGGAAAGGACATCTTCACTAATGCTGTGCTCATCTCTTTTCTAAAAACAATCCACATTACACATACGAGTCGTTGTGTTACTTTTGTTGTTGTTGTTGTATCACAATATAGGAATAAGAAAGCAGAGTCCAGCAAGTACCAGTGCACGGCTCATTGTTCGCGATCTTAGGGAAACCACTTATTTTTAGTTTTTTCAATGTTGTTGTTGTTTTTTGCATACATATGTACGTTTGTAGCAGATATTCTTGCTATTTGTTTTTCATGTCATTGCTGTTACATATTAACTTTTCAATAGCAGCATATCATCTTTTTCTTGTTGTTATGTTTTTGCCGCTTTTATGTATGGTTGCTAGTATATAACACTCATACACACACACACACGCACACGGGCACACACACAACACCCTTCGGGATAGGGTTCAGAATATTCCCGAGGTAATATATTCGGAAATCGGAGCTGGGGTGGGTTTTTAGTGGGTGAGCCGAAAGGTAGGTCTCGCACTTCGGCTTGCAATGCTTTGTGCCACCTCAAAAAACACGCACACACACACACATACTCACGTTCTTCTATACATGCACACTCTCTTAGAGTTTATTGCAGCATTCTTTATTGAAATGTCATAAATTTTGTGAGTGACCACAACTTTTTTTCGTTTTTTGTTTTTTACTTTTAAAAATTACTTTGAACACACACACACATACACTTAAACAATTGAAAAACACCACACATACCCACTTGAATATACATATGCTAAACAATTAAAAAACGGAAATTGCTCTGGTATTGTTTGTGTTTCTATCTGATTCTGTTTCTGTTTCTGACATAAAGTTGAACTCTTTATCGGAACTGAGGCAATTAATGGTCGCTGTCGGCGAATCTTCGAATCTCGGCACAGGCAAAATCAAAAAGTAGATCAAATAATTTTTCTACACGGCACCACATCTTGGCAGGCAATGGCAAACCTACAAGAGTAAAAATTGCTATGAAAAGCTTTTCACTTCGCCGTTCAGATTCGGAATTAAACTGTAGGTCCCTTCCATTCATGTACAAATATAATACGCACAACATGAGTGGATGCGAAAAGCTCGGCCTAGGCCCTCCATGGGCTGTTGTGCTATTAAAAGTAAGTAAAGTACATATTGTTGCGGTTGTCGACGCATACATTTTAATTTAGTTCTGTTTGTACTTTCCACTGTAACACGTGTAAACAAAATGAGTGTGCATTTCAAGAAATGTTTCGAAGCGAGCTTTTGAAGGAAGTATCCTCAATGGTCAGTTGAAAAAACTGCAAAAAATCATAAAACTACTTGCACATTTGTTAAGAGGTGGTCAGAATGTTATTCAGAAACAGGAAACGTTGACGACGAACCAGGAAGAGGCCGAAAGCCTACCACCTCCACGCGGCAGGATAAAGTCATCGTTGGGTTTTTTGAAAAAAATTCAATTATCAGTTTAAGGGAAGCAAAAAAAATTTTATCGGAGAAGGGGTTAGATATATCCTTAAACACGATTCGCGACAGACTTCAGTAATCAGGCATAAACCTTAGCAGTACTTTGTCAAAACCATTGCTTTCACAAAAGCAAAAGCGTCTTCAGTGTGCTTACACAAACATCGATCAAGATTGGATCAAAGCAATATTTACAGATGAATCCACTTTTGTGTTGTTTAATCCAATTAAACATGTTTGGTTGCAAAATGGCGAAAAATTCATTCAACGAAGTGTAAAACATCGACAGAAGCTTCATGTCTATGGATGCTTCTCTGCCCAAGGATTTGGCTTTCTTAAGTGCTTCACGGAAAATTTAAATGCCGTTAGTATGCTGAAGTTGTATAAGGATTGTCTATTGAAATCAGCTGAATTATTATATGGGAGAAATAACATCGATTGGTTATTACAAGAAGATAGCGACCCGAAACCCAAAAGTAAACTATGCACTAAGTGGAAAGAGGATCACAAGATTACAACTTTGGATTGGCCCTCTCAGTTACCAGATGCAAATCCCATATATAATGTGTGGGCTCTAATAAAAGCTAAGTTATTCAAAAAGAAAAATAAAATCATCAAAACATTTTATTCGATTGCGATTCTTTCCGTGGAATATGCTGAAATTCCAGCTGCCAGTTGTCGCCAAAGATGCCAAACAATTATAGACAATGCAGGAGATTGAACCGCATATTAAACTTCCTGTCGAAAACCATAATAAATAAAACACTTTTTCAAATAAATATAACATACAGTCTGCTGGAGAAAAACGTTTTTTGTTGAACAGACTGTAACTTGCTTATGCTCATAATACATTTACATAATTTAATTTATTTTGTTACAGATTATGAAGGTTTCTGCATGCAATGATGCCTTTATATGCTCTTTTATTGTAGATAGTTTCTGTCATTTATTTAGTTTTTGTTTCTATGTAAATTTAAAATTTAAACACATTCGTTACACGAAACTAAGATTAATTCATTTCTAAAAAAAATGTATAATATTTTAAAGCGATTTTCACTCGCAACTGAGTAGCAACTCAGTACTTTGCCGATAATACAGTGATTTTTAATCAAATAAGTAAATACGTAAATTAATTTTTCATTGCATATAATTTGAAAAATTTAAGTTGCTTTTCCTCAAAGGATAAACAAGTGATAATGAAAATTGGTTGGCAAGTATACTACTGTGGGCAAAAAGTAGTAAGACTTTGTTCATAATTTCAAATTTTTTTATTCATTCTTCCAAATCTATTTCGTCCCCTTCAAAGTAATCCCCCTCGGCCCCAATACACTTGTGCCAACGTTTTTTCCAATTCTCGAAACAGTTGTTAAAGTCAATTTCCGGAATAGCCTTCAATGCGCTTAGCGATTCATGTTTAATGTCTTCAATTGACAATTGACTCAAAACGGTGTAACGGTGTCCGCGAAGCGGTTTTTTGAGTTTAGAAAATAGCCAAAAGTCACACGGTGCTAAGTCAGGCGAATAGGGTGGTAGGGTGGTTGCGGAACGATATCAGTCGAATTTTTGGCAAAATGGTCTCGTAAAACCAATGCAGTGATTTTGGAACCAATCGTGCATTCACTCTTCTTAGGCCCAAATGATGTTTTAAAATGGTTTTCACTGATCCTTCCGATATCCCAACGATGCCAGTAAGGTCTCTGGCATCTGACTGTTAATCGTCGATTCTCGAGCACCAATTCCTTGATTTTATTGACCAGACGTGTTGATCATCAGTTGATGTTGATGGCCGTCCTGGACGTGGTTCGTCGTCAACGCGTTCTCGACCATCTTTGAACAATTTGTAGCAATCAAAAACACTTGCTCGCAACATACAATTATCACCGAAGGCCTTTTGCAACATTCTGAACGTTTCGGCACCAGAAATTTGATTCCGCACACAAAATTTAATGGAACTTCTTTGTTGAATAATTTCACTCATTGGGAAAATCGCCGAATGCACTTTTTGTGCAGAAACTTCAGAAAGACAAGCGTATACTTAACACTAATGATTATTTTGATGTGACATTTGGCACAGATGTCACCGACAGTCATACCAACCTTAAAAAAATAATATTTTGATGAATGGGTTTCCGCGCGAAATTTAAATTAAAAAGTCTTACTAACTTTTGCCCACAGTAGTAGACAATTATGTAATATTCATATTCTCATGGCGACACTATAGTTATGAAAATTTTTAAATTCAAATTGTGTAATCAAAATGACTATCTAAAAAAAAAAAAAAAAAAAAAATATTAAACAAATAATTGCTATAAGCGATACTACAAATTTAAGAAACTATGGTTGGCAATTCGCGGGAAATGATCGAGCTTGTGACGTTGTGATTAAGGCCATTTTTTAAATCCATACCTGCGAGTGTGAAGGCACTGATGTATTTCTTAAGAATTATGATTTCAATTTCAATTCTTTGTTAGCTGGAATATGAAGGAAGGGTACGGGTACGAAGTAATGCATCTTCATATTTAACCTTCGCATGTACAGTATTTACCCGTGTAAATATCTCAATTTTTTTTCAATAATAACTCGAAAAGTACCCATCCTACAAATATTCGATTTAAGTTCAGTGACTGAATTTTTGATTTGTTTTAGAAAATTAAAAAAAAATTTTATTAAAAATATCTTTATATTTTAAATAATTTTTTTACCCGGTATTTACCCGAGTAAATAAATTAATTTTAATGGATTTGTTATAGTAGGTTTAGAAATCTGTGAAGTAAAATACATAAAAACTATAAAATTGTTGTAGTATGATTTATTAAGTATTTATGTTTTTTTTTCAATATTTTATTGTTTTTGTTTACTGGTTTATATAAATACATATGTAACTCAAGCCATATGGCATTTTTCACAATTGCTTTGCGTAAAACTATGTTCTTACACACAAATTGGTTTTTTGCATTTTATGCAAACGTTACGTGTTCTATGCTTTTTTTTGTTTAGTTCGCAGCATAAAATGCACGCTCCTTTGACTCTCTTTCGGTCAGTGGAATCACGGTCATCGTTGTCATTAGCTGTGAATTCTTCATTTTCTTCGTTCAAGGCATGAAATGGTTGGCCTAAAATGCATTCAACTGCATTTCTTATGGAAAAATGTGACATTACTCTTCGATCTTGTGCTCTGGATTTTATTTGAGGTTCACATAAGAGCTGTGTTACTACGGGCTCAGTAGGCAATTGAGAAGTAGAGCCCTCTCTCGACCGACGAAAATAACGCTCTATAAGTCCCTCATCCTTCCCGTCCTGATGTATGGCGCAGAAACGTGGACCTTAACCATCAACGATGAGAGGCTGTTGGCTGTTAGGAGCGTTCGAGAGGAAGATACTCCGTAAGATCTACGGTCCAGTATGCGTGGACGACGTGTATCGAATAAGATGAAACCATGAGCTGTACGCCGAAACTGACATAGTCAAGCGTATAATGGGTCATGGGTCATGTTGAGCAAATGGAAGAAAGCGCTCCGGCTATAAGGGTGTTTTATTCGAACCACGGTGGAGGACGTCCTAATCTCCGTTGGAAAGACCAGGTGCAGGGCAACCTGACTGCACTTGGCCTTATCAACGGGCGCCAGTGCGCGCATAGCAGAAGTGACTGGCGAAGCTTTGTGGAGGCGGCCAAGACCGATCATCGGTTGCAGTGCCAGCTAAGTAAGTAAGTATAAGAGCTGGCCTAATGTCTGAATGAACTAGGACCTTCAGAATTGTTTGCGGAATAAATAATCCAAGTCGCCACAGCTGCATTATCCACAAAGTTAAAAAACATTGCAAGTAGCCACCGATTAGTCTTCCTCTTAGTTGTGTACTGATTTAGCATCTTATCCATGCTATCTATTCCACCTTTTGTAGAGTTATATTACTGAATAATATCGGGTTTCATACTTGGTAAGATAACCGTTTTGTCTCCATGTAAGGTTGACAGTAAAACTACTGCCTTGCCCTTTTTGGGAACGTAAGAGCACAATGTAATGTTGGGCGCGAATCCGAAATCAGTCGACAAGACTTCTCGATTTTTTGATGCCTTGAATTCGTTGCGCAAATAACATTTATTTTACTTCAGCGTACCGGCAGCTGACAATCTCCAAGAAACTAGTTATTCGGCAAGTGGTAAGGTGGTGAAAAAATTGCCCATTGCTACGTTCCGACCAGTGTTTTCATATTGTTCAACCAGCTCCTTCACAAAGCGTTCTCCTTGGTTGACATCTCTATTGTTACCTATTTTCCCAGTGTAAATTTAACCGTTTAGTGGGTACGACGATTGAAAATCACATGCCCACCAAATTTTTATGCCATATTATTTCAGACTTTGAAGGAATATAGTATATTGTGTAAATTTGGTGTGTCCTCTAAAGCGAAATAGCTGCTCGTCCACTGTAATTGAATCAGATGGTCTGAAGTTATGCTTCAAGTTCGCTTTTATCATTTCAAAGACATCTCGTATGGGAGCTGCTTTATCAGAGGCCTGTCGAAACCTTCGTGAAGTACCTAAGTCATAACGTACGAGTATATGTAAATCTTGTTATTTCTTTGAAGCGGCGAACTGACATTGTGGCTCTATATAGCGGGAAAGCATTTTTCTCCCAAACCTCTTTGACGGGCTCATAATTAGATTTGTGAGCGCCCATTACCAACAAAAGTCCTAAATAAGCAGACAATTCTTCTTCGTTTAGTGGCTTCCATGACAGTGGGTTTTTATCAAGATTTTTACTGTCTCACTCATTATAATCTTTTTCAGCCCTTTTATTAGCATACCTGCATATAACATCTTGAATGGCTTAACTTATAATACAGTAAAAAGTATACTTTTTAGTTAAATTATTAGTTGACGGTTTAGCGCCTACGAACAAACTGTCCCGAAAAATATTACGCGACCCCTGGCGTTGCATTGCTGGTGGATGCTTATACCACTTTGTTCCATCTTTGCCTGTAAAAAAGTCTACAGTCTATGGAAAATTGTCACCTTCATTACTGTCTATGTCACTGTTTTCAATATTGTCATCCTCATCAGCTTCAGACTCAATAGTGTCATTCAGTTCCATCATTTCACCTTCTTTATTCTCTTCGGCTTCAGAATCAGCACTTACTTTCTCTGGCAAGTAGTCTTCATTGGATTCAAAGTTTGCATCGTCCCGGTCATCTTCTGATTCAGAAACGGCTGCTGCAGAAATTCTTTCGTATTAACACTGTTTGTCTTCAAATGATAATCTGAAAAGGATTTGTAAGAATACGTACACGAAAAAAATTACTAAACAATAAACCTGGACACAGGAAAAAATTATTTACTCGGGTAAATACTGTTCACTAGTGTACACAAAAATTGCCGTCTGTGCGAAGGTGAAATCACCTCACAATCTACACATTCACTAACTGCATCTACTTAATTTCGATGCTCCTTAGAAAGTATATAGCAAAATTTTAATCTAATATCTACCAGATATTATATAAAGAAATTATTTATAAAATTAATAAGTGCTCAACTCGCTACTTCAGATTCATACTTATGAGTATAATTTAAAATAATAAGTATAATAATGTTCCTGACCCCGAACAACCAATTTTTTTTCTTCTTCTACTTTTTTTATATCCTATATTCAAGTACGAATGCACTTGAAAGCAATCCATGCATTAACTCGATTACATTTGATTTTTGTTTGTGCTGTTGTTGTTTTAACTCTGATTTGTTGTAAATTTAGAACGAAACTTATTACATAACACACAGCATACAAAATGCATACAACAAAACAAAGAAGAAAATATAAAAATAAAAGCAATATTGATAGCAAAACACACACGGGACAAGAACAACAGCAAAGCATATACTCAAAATGAAATAATATAACAAAATTTTAAATACAATATCAACAAACAACAAAGTAAAGATTTGCAAAAACCACTCACACAATAACAAATCAATACTGTTTGTTCTCTCACATGATTATTTTTTTTTTTTTTTTGTATTCTTTTTTGCGCCGAATACTTGCAGGCGCACGCTCACAGCGCATGCGCTCTTTGTATGCGCTCAACCGGAGAAAGTATGCAAAGATGTTTGTTTTTGATTGCATTTCAACGCTGATAAGCAAAGTAGCATCAGACAGACATTGATAAAGTTTTGTGTGCGTGTGTGTGTGTGTGTTTGCATTTGAATATGGTCGAAAGGTGGTAGTGGCAAAAAAGTAGAGTTGCCAGGATTGAAAGGGGATTTCTTTATAGTAAGGTATTTGCCGCACTACAGGGTTAGGCGATTGAACTGTTACCTATTCAAATGACCATATTTTTTGTGTGTGAAATTATTTTTTATTGATTCAAATTACAAAAATGTGTGGAGATAATTAAATTTTAGAATCCATTCACTTTAGCTCGATGTGGCCATGACTATGATTTGCAATGGTTAAGAAATTAGTAGAATGGCTTTCTTCAGCGCGTGCATACTGGCATATTTTTTAGTCCTCACCTTGCTCTCCGAAATGGCGCATATGGAATAGTTTATCGGATTTGCATCTGGCGAATTCGAAAGCCATTGTGTTTGTGTGGACGAAATGAAGTGTGGAACACGATTTTTTAACAATTCTTGGTTCAAAGGAGTTTTATGATACGCTGCCGAGTCTTGTTGGAACGTCAATGGTGTACGTCCTAATTATTTGCGTGCCCCCGGCTGTAAAGCAGCTTCCAAAACATTTTCCCGATAGTAAGTCGCATTGACTTTGACACCAGACTCTTGAGATGGAAAATTTCTTCGGGTGGCCGTTCGTAAGCTAAAATGTTCGTACGTGCGTTCAGTTAAGTAAAAACGATAATTTTGAAAGCTTATGAACTGCTCAATAGGGAAAGTGTTCTCATCAGAGAACACAATGTTTGGAAACTCGCCACGTTCGAACAAGCGTAACAACTCCTTTGCTCTTTCGAGTCTAACTTTTTTCTGCCGTGTAAGGCTTTACCTTGAACTGGTTTTGTAATATGCGTCGGATGCTTTGCTGGGATATTTTCAGTCCTTTAGCCATTTAATTACCACTACGACGTGGATTTCGTTCAAGCCTTCACTTTCCGAACCATTTCAGTTGATGTTGCTGTTTTTTGGTCCACCACTAGAGAGTTTGGCAATGCTGCCTGTATCATTTTAACGATTTATTGTGCGATACACAAACATTCTATTCACTTTGAGATGCCTGTGCCCACGAACAATAGCTGGTTGTGATTTTCCACTCAAATATAACGCAATCACACTATTACGTTTGAATTCCATTTCGAATAACTTTGGTTCTATAAAACTTAGACGCAAATGCTTGTGGTAGCTTGTAAACAATATAAACAGCTGTTTATTGGTATGAATTTCACATAGTTGGCGATATTGCGTTGGCAGATATACCAGTGTGAAGTTGGTAACACTTTAATCGCCTTATTCTGTACATATTTACTATAGACTTGGCAAACTCCAAGAGAGTTTTTGTTCTTCATCTTTTGAACCTTGGTTATAAGGTTTCTGAATCTTCGTAGTGCGTCCATGACTTTTGCTAAATAGTATATTTATCAATTCTTCTTAATTGTTCACACATTGGGGTTTGGGATTTACTAACGTCCATATCCAATGTCCGGCTATCTCGTTCCCTTTGGAATTACTATGTAAAGGATGATTTTTATAAGAGTTTAGTTTTTGAAAATGTAAAAGAAAACACAGAACTTTTACAAAAGTGATTGAAATTTTTATTTGGATCGATAATCAATTTCATTTCGATTTACTTTTTAAAGATAATTTCACTTAAATGTTGCCCGCGGCTACGGTTCAAGTGGCCCATTCTGAAGGTCTAATTTTCGCACATTTTTCACACATTTCGGCAGGAATCTCAGAATCTCACCAATGACGCGTTCAATGTTGGCTTTCAAAGCAGTAATCGTGTTTGGCTGGTCCCTATAGACAAGAGACTTAACATAGCTCAACAAAAAATAGTTTAACGGGGTCAAATCACATGATTTTGGTGGCCAATTGACTACACCAAAACGTTAGATTAACTGCTCACCAAATTCGCCTCTCAATGGATGCATGGTTTCGCGTGCCTTTTCCTATTTTTTCCACTATTTCCTACTTCTTTTTCTAATATTTTAGTAGTTCCATTTCTACTACTTTTTCCGATTATTACTCATTCTACTATTTTTACTACTATTTTCTACTACCACTGTTATTACTATTTTTCCTATTACTTTTCTACTACTATTTTCTTGTTAAAAATCCTAAAATCCTTTTGAAATGTTACCCAGAAAAAATCTATCATAATCGCTCTAAGAGTATGTAAAAACTTATTGAAGTACAGCTCAATCAATAAGCCTTGGGCACCATTATCATGGCTAAAAGTTTCACTTCTTCCGCAGCTGGTTTACGAACCCAGATATTTTAATATTATTTAAACTTTTTTTTTTTAATTTCGATTTACATATTTTCCATATAACTAATGGACACGTAGGGAAAGCCGTTCACATTCTTAATAAGGTTTCTATGGGTTATGATAAGAAGCTGTCATTGCCAACCGTTCCATGGTATTACTAAGCTATGCTTTCTTCATTCTAATGTAGGTATATGAAATTACTTGAAAATATGTGATATTACTGGAACTGGACGCTTGAAGGAGAAGTAGAATCTCTTGGAAAACTGACTGAACATTTCAAAATTCATCCCAGACGTTCAATTGTATGAACTATGTATAAAATGAGTGAATTTTGAGTGAAAATTCATTCCTTTTTGTCCCTATACCCCTATTGACAATGAATATGGCCAAACAAAATTGCAACAAAATATTACAAACCAGCGGCGACGACGACGATGAAATGTGTGAAGCAAAGCAGTTTATCCAAAAAAATGAATGCGTACACACATGCATAAGCATTCGATTTTGCTCATTTTCATTGAAACACTATAAAATACACTCGAAATGCGATGTCTCAAATATGCAACCGTCTCTGTCTAACACCAGCATTTTTCTTTACGATGCGCACTCGCTTAGAATGTGAAATAATCACATGTAACAACAAAATAGTCCTTACACAGTACATCAACAAAAACAACTAGAACAACAACAAAACACAACCAGAGATGAGAGACGACAAGCAAGACAAACGATTACGACTCATGTAGCAGCAGCACAATTTCACTATTAAGCCGACATCAAACGATTACTGGCTGAGTACATTTTTGCTGCAATCTCTAACGAGCGAAAGAGAAATTGAGCATTAATTGTTGTTGCTGGTATTTTCCTAAAAGTTCGACGTGTTCATGCGTTGGTGTTGTTGTTGTGTTATTTCATGCTGTGTGTACGTGTGTGATGTTTTTGTAAAATAGGCGAAAAACGCGGCATATTTTTTGGAGTGAGAGAGCGAAATAACGGAAATGTTTTCACGCTGGCATTTACTATACTCAAAAGAGTGTGTGCAATGAAAATGTGCTGTTGTTTGTTAGAATTTTTATTTTTTTAATATATGCTGTGTTGTTGTTGGTTCTTCATAACCATTTAACGAACGAAACGAAATACACGACGGAGCGAATGAACGCATATACAAGTAGGAGCACGAGCACGAGTAAAACCACGACGTTGAAAACAACAACACGACGATAATTGCAATGGAAACGATGACTACAACAGCAAGAACAGCTACGACAACCAACGATAAGCGTATGGCACGATAGCGTGTGCCCAATAAATGGTTTAGTTTTGGAGCAGTAGTGCCATGCAGAAGAGTGCGCACGAAGCACAATACAGTACAGAAGCACAGTGTAAGAAAGACGACAGACAGAAAAGTGTTTTTTGTTCCACAGTCAATCAACACAGCTGTGTGTTAAATAGTAAAGAAATAGTAAAAAAATTAAAATAAAAAGTAAAAAATATTGTTCTATATACTTACATAAGTACTGACATACGTACAGAAGGCAACTGAATAAAATTAAAAAAAGAAGCATACAAGATTGCATTAAAAAGTAAGCAAGAACATTCATTCATTCATTGTTGTTGTTGTTGGTGGTGTTGGTGGTGTTGGTAGTGCTGTGAAAGAAAAGTTATCGCACATATAACCAAAAGGCACGTTCTGCTACACGAACACACACACACACAGTATTTACTACAACTCTGCTGTATATAGATATATACCAGAAGTGAGATGCACGACAAACGACGATTAGAGCAGCAGCAACATACTGCAACAGCACCCACCAGCAGCAGCAGCAATAACATTTCATCTTTCCCGTTTATTTGCTGCTTTCATTTTCCCGGTTAGTGTGAAGTTCGTGTGTGTGTTAATATTTTAATACATATAAAGTCTGCCCCTACTTTACATAACACATGCACACATATGCACTTACAAAAAACTTCTGTGAAAATGTCTAAAAAGCCGATTGTATGCGTGTGTGTTTTTGTGAACTACAGCAGCGTGCTAAAAAAATCTATTGCTTTCTTTTAGGTGCCTTCTCTTCAGTCGGTTGATTATTTTCTCAATTTACCTTGTATATTTTTTTTGTGCTGCATCAATTTTTTTACATAAATATTCCATAAATTCATTAAAAATTTGCTCCTTCATGTATGCTATAAAAAGTGTTATTTTGTTACACATTAATACGTGTTCCTATTTTCCAAACAAAAAAAAAAAAACAAACTGAAATTGTCATGCTTCATGCTGCTGCTCATTTAGTTTCTTGTTAATTTTTCTACACTTTGTATACATTTTGTATCACCCACACACAGACACAGGTTTCTCTTATATAATTTTATGTACGTCGTTTTCTTTACATACATTGTATTACATATATACTTACGTTTCTAACAACACATACATAGGTACAAGCGAATTTGCTTTACCTTCTTGTGCGTGTTTTGTATTGTAGTGTTATATTTTTGCAAGTTTGAAGCAACAACAAAAAGTTTGTACAGTATTTTTAATCCTTTTAGAGCAACTGACGCTCTCATACTTTCTTTCTTGCTTTATTTAATTTTTTCCTCCTGCTGTTGCGTTTTCTTTTACATTTTCTACTTTCTCTCCTATTGTTCAGTCTCGCAGCTTGTGTCCTGACACATTCTTTGAAGCGGTAGTATTTCCACTGATTTAATCTCTGCATATTTGCTTTAAAGCCGTTGGAAGCAAAATTCTTTAATCCAATTAGTATTTGCTTTTATTTCTGCATTTAGTTTTTTATATACAAACGTCAAAATAAACAAAATTAAATACTTAGCGAATTTTAAAATCTCGCATTTTTCATTAATAGTGACTAGCGTTATTCACCATCTACATTTGATTACGTAGTGCAGGTAGTTATCCTGCTGTCAAAACTACTTAATTTAATGAAATATCAGCACTGGTTATGTTCCTCTATGTTTTGAACTGCTGTCGATACTTCGATAAGTTGTGTGCATTAGAGTAAATCGCTTTTAATCGCTTCTATTGGGAAGTATATGATTTTTGAAAATATATTACAAGTATGTGGACAATATTATTTATTTGAATTTCATAGTTTTATTACTGCAGCACTCTGTAGCATAATTGAAATCTGAAGATTTGTCATTTTGATCAAATGGGACCTGCTATAGCTAGCTGAAATAGATTAATATGACCTCGAAATACGTTCTTCTTTAGAGTTAAGAAATTAAGAGAGTAAGTTCTTTCTCATATTTATTAGTCTGGAATATTTGTCATAGTTGGAAAAAAAAACCAAAACAGTTCATATCCAAAGTAAAAGAAATTACATGCAAATCACAATCTTATATTTGCTGGATAACGAACGATGTAGGGTGGTTGCAAATGTCGATATACAAAATTGTGTTTGAGCCAATACCAGCCTAAAGTTTAACTTACAAATCTCTATACCCTGCAACGTTTTCTTTGATTATTTCTACAGGTTTAGTTTCAATATTACGTATACGACGTGTTGTCCTTAATGAATTCAATTGATGTACTAGCAGCTGTGGGTGATATTGAAGAAGATAGAGCACGAAATTTAGCGAGTAAGTTTTTCTTCATACTCATTGCTCTGCGATTTTTGTTGAAATAAAAAGTACACAACATATCGTCCACTATAAAATTTACCAACAAAAACATTTGCTGATATGTAAATTATTAATAAAGGGCGCTCCAGTGAGGCACAACAATTGGTTATACGAAATATATAATATAAGCCTAAACTTTGGGTATAATTAATCAGATTCATATATTTGCGTCGTCGTCTGTTGTCCTTGACTAACTATCCATAGGATAGTTAAAGCGTTACGTATACGAACTGCTGTTCCTAATGAATTCAATGGGAACGTCCTGTCGTATAAGTTACATTATTGCAAGTTTCTTTTTTATTAGGCACTCAGCTATTCGCTGTACTATTTTTCTGTACTATTATTAAAATAGGTACAATAATTGCACATAAAATCAAAAAACCATTCCATTAGATTTTGCCGACGGTATCATTGAATTATAATCTTACACATAATATTTAATGTACCTATTTTATTTCTTGAACTCTGTTTGATGCTATTTTTAAATAAAATACCTAACAATCGATCCGTTTCAATACTACAACGCGTGTGAGCCTAAAAGCGTTCCCGTACTCGAACAACTTTCAATGAGAGCTACAATGAGGGATGATGGATGGATGGATGTGAAGAAGGCCGAGAATCAAACGTACAAGTGCAGGACAGTTCATCACCCGCTCAGGCTAAGTAGCCCATTGTACTTAAGGCCTAGGAAAAGAAGAAGAAGGGGCGACGAGCAAGTAAGGGGTTAGAGAAAAAGAGGGAACAAGTTGAAAAAAGGTTTATAGGGGGACTATGTTCTCTTTCGTAAATTTTCCGTATTCTCTCACAAATCTCAAAAGATCGCACAAGGGGAGAGAGTGAATTTTTTCCATTCCTGTGACATCGAAACCCAAAATGCGCCATCTCGTTCTGGCAAAGGAGGGACATGTGCGATGTGACGATGACGATGAGTTGCACGAAATAGCCCGCACTTTTTTTTTGGGGGAAAACGTTAAAAGTGGCACTCTATCAGCTGCTTTGTGTTTGTGAGAATAAATTGAAAATTTGAAATTATTCCACAACATATGAGAAATATTTTTTACCATATTTAGAAAGGAAAATGTTACAAAATACTTGATAATTTATTTCTTTGTAAAGTTTTAATTTTTTGACTATGTACAACCTGAACATTCTCGAAAAGTTTCTTTGCGTTCCTGCACTTTTGTCTATTATTGTCTCTCACGGAGAGTATGTATTTATACTTTAAACTTTATCGTTGACAGAAATAACCTCTTGAAGCACATACACTATGTGCGAACTATTTTGTTGGAAAATAATATTATGTCATGAAAAATACTACACTTTTTACTCATTTTCAAAAATATTTTTTTTCTTCGTCATCCTTTGCGCCTTGCCTTTTGTTAGTTTTTAAATGTGAATATGATTGTCAAAACTATTTATTTTTTAAACAACATGGCAATTTAATGGCAAAAGTGTCGGAACTTATTTTCTTATATTTCCTGCGTATTATTTTGTAATTTTCATCGTCATATTACTCATATATTATCATATATTATCATATTATTATTACTGTAAAATTGGTATATAAATTGTTAAATCTTCTTTCACTCCAAAAATTTTACAAAAAAATGTTTTTAATATCCATGAACTTGGCATTATTTTATAGATGATATTTTAACATTAATGTTTGAATATGATTTCGCGGATTGGCCGCCTCTGCTGGCGCATACATTGCTTAATCTGTAGGTCCAATTTAAAAAAAATTTTCGGAAATAACGCGCCTCGTAATCATTGGTCAGATATTTTTGTCATAACTAAAACTTGCTTTACTTAATTTTAATGGTACAACAGCCCATGGAGGGCCTAGGCCGAGCTTTTCGCATCCACTCATGTTGTGCGTGTTAAATTTGTACATGAATGGAAAGAGCCTACAGTTTAATGCCGAATCCGAACGGCGAAGTGAAGAGCTTTTCATAGCAATTTTTACTCTTGTATGTTTGCCATTGCCTGCCAAGAGGTGGTGCCGTGTTTTTTTTTTTTGTTTTGCCTGTACCGAGATTCGAACCCCGGACACTCTGCGTAGCAGTCCAACGCATTACCACTACACCACAGCGACCACTTCATAAGTAAAACAAAAAGGGAAAACAACTACAACTAATTTTTCACATTCGAAATAAAAGAAAGTTCAAACAAATTTCAATTTCTTCCACGTTTAGGTTAGGTTAGAGTGACTGTCGTATAAGACTATTTAGACTATTTTAGACATATTTAGGTCAATTAGGCTGACTGAAATACCACGTGGGGTGTTTTCACAGTTAACCTAATATTTACAACATAGAACCTTTGTGCTTTACTTACTACATAGACTCTTGAATCCCTGATGAACCATTTTGTAATTTTGATAAATTTTTATTAATCCCTGACGTCAGCAAATTCGAGGTCAGCTAGGTTTTATTTTACATACATACAATAGAATCAATAACCTTCTCGAAGAACTTTCACACTCGACGCTTCCAAGCAAGCGAATAAAACCGAAATAATCAGCAAAAGCTCCCACCGGTTAACCATGTCTTTAAGACATCGCAAGAAGGCAGACTTACTGGCTGTCATACAGACAGTCACGCTTTGGCGCATGTAAAATCTCTAAATAAATAATAAGAACAATTTAAAAATGTCATTTTAAATAAAGGGTGTTTTTTCTAGAAGTGTGGTTTTCAATCTGGCAATACTTTTTTTCGGAGTTGGTCTTTTTGACAGCTGTCACTTGATTCATGCTCAGTTTGGTTTGCCATTTCATCATTAATAGACTTAAGCCTGAACAATGTTTGCAAATTATTGAAATTTATTATCAAAATGCAAGCGCTGTGGAAAAAGTGTTTCGCAAGCTACGTCCATTTAGCGACGAGGCTCATTTTTGGCACAATGGATATGTGAATAAGCAGAATTACCATATTTGGAGTGAAGACCAGCCAGAGGCAATTCAGCAGCTACCAATGTATCCCGAAAAATGCACTTTTTGGTGTAGTTTATGGGCAGGCGGCATCATGGGGCCGTACTTCTTCAAAGACGATGAAGGCCGCAACGTTACGGTCAATAGAGAAAGGTTCCTTCCGATTATAACACTTTTTTTTGGCCGAAAATGCAAGAATTGGACTCGGTCGACATGTGGTTCCAACAGGACGGTGCCAAGTGCCACACTGCACGCGAATCCATGCATCAATTGAGAGGCGAATTTGGTGAGCAGTTAATCTGACGTTTTGTTGTAGTCAATTGGCCACCAAGATCATGTGATTTGACCCCGTTAGACTATTTTGTGTGGGTATGGGGCTATGTTAAGTCTCTTGTCTATAAGAACCAGCCCAACATGATTACTGCTTTGGAAGTCAACACTGAACGCGTCATTTGTGAGATTTCGGCCGAAATGTGCCAAAATTGCACTTTGGAATGGACCACTTGAAGCTTAGCCGCGGGCAACAGTTAAGTGAAATTATTTTTAAAAAGTAAATGGAAATGGAACTGATTTATCGATCCAAATAAAAATTTCATTCACTTTTGTAAAATTTCTGTGTTTTTTTTTCATTTTCAAAATCTAAACTCTTATAAAAATCACCCTTTAGAAAATGGTACAAGAAAATTAAAAATAAAATTTATTTTACTTTTACTCCAACCGCTTTTCCTAGCTACAAACTCAATACATCTCCCTGAAGGTGATGCTTGATAAGAGGTTTTCTGTCTTTTATGTATACATAAAGTGAAGGTGGCTAAAATTAAATTAAATAACACCTGAATATTCAAAACATATTAGGGCATAAAAAAAATACAGATAAATATGTATATGTAGATGCAACAAAAAATTTATTGACACATAATTGACATTTGATATTTTGACATTTTGTCATTTGTTTAAACCAATCTACATTCATACATACTAACGTTTGCAGTTACACGAGCAAGATAGGTAATGGAAATACACTTAAACACAATGACACGGTGGGTGAAACGTTTCAAAGTATTTCGCTATTTTTAGATCAATCAAAATCCTCTATATAAGTATTGGGAATATATTTGTGTTTCACCACAATCCATTGGAATATGCAAATCAATGGAAACACCCTTTTTCCATTAGTTTCGTTTGGTTCGGTGACAGTTTTCTATGTATATAAAAATTTATATCGCTAACACATGCACACGATACAGGAATAAAATAATTTTATATTTATCATATTGTTTTAAAAAAGTAGATTAGTCATTTGACTGGCATACATAGATGTGTGGGTGTGTATGTATGCGTGAGAAAAATAAATTTGAATTACAAAGAACGTGGCTTTGAAACTGAAGTCTTCAGAAATTCTTACTTGAATTATAAATGTAGAATTTCTCTTGAAAGGATCAGAAGGTAGTTGAATTTTGTTATCTTTTTTAGCTCTTGCAACAACGAGAATTGCGTGTTCAAACAGTATCAAAAATTATATGAACGATGGGCAATTGCAATCTGGGCAGATGTTCACTGCTTTGTTGATTCTTACCATGCAGCAATCCATATGCGACTTTTAAATTCCATATACCAAATTTTACTTGTATGGTAATCAGTCCTTGCGCTACTTTATTTCATTCAAAATAAATAAACTTTTTGCGATGTTTTCGAGTCGTACACATCAGTAAGATCATCAAAAGATATTTCACGAAGAATGTCTCTTTCAATACTTAAAATATTGAGATCCTTAAGACGACCTTCTCCCATATCTCAGTTTTGAAAACTGTAATTGGTCACTATCATGGACAAGTAAATGCGAAGTACTATTTCTGCATTGACAAAAGTTGAGCGCATATCGTTTTCCACGATAATACGATAGAGAAATGTTTCCATCGATTGTTTGTCAAGCTGTTTATAGAGTTTCGATAATTCGAGAAATGTCGACACAATTTTTTACTTATGCATTCAACTCTTTCGGTATTACCGCCGTCAGCTCACTCCAAAAATCAAATCTTTCGTTAACAATTGTTTGAGATTTGTTGTGATAGTGACGTAAGGATGGAGTCCAAAACTGGCAGAAAAATTACATTGTTAAATTTATCGCTTTTGGTTTTTTCAAGTCTCTAATTTGTATCTTACATACTGTTCAGTTTTTGCAAGTACTGCATGATCAATTATTTGTACTCAAATTATTCACACTGCAAACTTTATTTTCCGTAAAATAAAATTCAAAGTTGACAGTATGTCTTAAAAAATCTTGTGTCGAGCCGTATGTAGATGCAGTGGAAAAAAGAAGAGCTGCTGTGCTTTTGATTTTCTTAAGAGGTGCATACTCAGCTTCACGAACGCTCATATATAACAATAGTTAGCTAGCTGAAGTTGAGTAGTATCTAGCACGATGCTTTCAATTCAAAGTTGACTTCAGCTAGCTAACAATAGTTAGCTAGCTGAAGTTGAGTAGTATCTAGCATGAAGAGAAGCATCGACTGATTAACCGAATGGAATGCAAAATTTCTGACTCATTTAATGTTATGACAGGTATTAAGGAATTTGGTATTAAACTTTGTCCTTAGCGATATTAATCTTGGTGTGACTATTGGCATGAAGAGCGTACAGATTTGTGATGATGTTGACGATCTTGTTATGATTGCAAGAAACTCAGGAAACTATCCGACACTGCGTTAGAACTCGTTAGAAATGTATAAGTTTCTAATAAGGCCAATAAAAAACTACGGTAAAAACGATAATTGGTCCTGGGCAGGAGTCTGATGGCTTTTCTAGAATAAGATATAATTATGAAATTGACCAATTGATTTAAGTGACAAAATATTGTGTGTTTCAATGAAGTGCCACGACTTAGGTTAGGTCATCTACTCAGGATGGAATGGACGCAAGTAAAATCACGAATAACACTTTCAACTCAAAGTTGACAGTGTTTTTTTTTTTTTTTGACTGGCAGACAAAGGTGTGGAAGTATGTAGCTCATTCCTAAGAGAAGAACTTGCTACTTCGAGATGTATGTAACTGCTATAATGATGCTGAACATAAAGTGAAAATATCAAATAGGTAATACTTATAATGGCCTCAAGGCCGAATATATCACAGCTAAGACATTCTTTAAATGTTTCTTGTCTGTATAGAAGAGTTAGAAATTCATCCCATTTGCAAATGCATCATCCAATCTGGTTTAGTCTAACTCGAAGTACACAGCTTAATTGTTATTGAAGTGCAATATTAAATATACTATCCTATAAAATATCTCGTTAAATGGTTGAATGGCGTAAGTGGTCAATATGCGACCACTCCTATGCAGGTGTTTGAGATTGGTACTTAACATAATTAGACAAAAATCAGTTTGCCAATATCATAAGTAGAAAAGCGGGTGGTCCATTTATATTTTTGGAATTTTATTTTGGTGTACTATATAAGAAATGAATAACTTTTTTCAATGTGGTTAATTGTGGAACAATATTTCATTCAAATGACTTCCTCGGTTAGTGGTCGCTGTGGCGTAGTGGTAGTGCGTTGGACTGCTGCGCAGAGTGTCCGGGGTTCGAAGCTCGGCACAGGCAAAATCAAAAAGTAGAAAAAAAAAATTTTCCACACGGCACCACCTCTTGGCAGGCAATGGCAAACCTACAAGAGTAAAAATTGATATGAAAAGCTTTTCACTTCGCCGTTCATATTCGGCATAAAACTTTAGGCCCCTTCCATTCATGTACAAATATAACACGCACAACATGAGTGGATGCGAAAAAGCTCGGCCTAGGCCCTCCATGGACTGTTGTGCCATTAAAAGTAAAAGTAGACTTCCTCGGCTGGCCTTGCAGTAGCCCATAAGATTAACCACATTTTTCAATACAATTTCGACTCTATAGAGCTGTACCTGACAGGTGGCAGTACCAATTACGTCCTTAAAAGATCTTCTACAGAATTTTTAACGTAATTTTCGTACACTTTCGTTAGAAGATTCGCCGTTTTGCAAGTAAAACGTTGTTAAAGCGTATCATCCATTTCGTCAAGTGCAAATATAAAACTTATTTTCCATCATAATACGAATGACATTTGAGTTGCCACACTTTTTTGCTTTGATCTTACTTAATATCATTTGCAACTAACGGCTAACGACAATATTCATATAAAGGACAATGAAATAGTATTCCCATACATTAATAAATACTATAAACTTTCATATGAAAAATTTAGAAAAATTTGCTTCATAATCAGTCAATAAACAATAAAGTTATAATAACTTAAAGTGGGTCTAAAAAACTAGTATTATGGAAAAAACTTTTAAAGTTTTTTAGGTTCTCTTTATTGGTGTCCTATGTGATTGCATTCCCTCATTCATTCTCCCTCCTTCTTCCTCCCACCTATCAATCTTCCTTTCATTGAACACAATGCTCTGCATTTCCAGGGGTACATCCTGTTTGTTGAATGTATAAATAACAAAATAAAAAACTTAAAATATTTGGTATAAGTAGATCTTAATTAAAATATTTTTACAATTACAAGGTGGATTTTTTTTTTTTTTTTGACCGCACACGTTACGCTGTGCCACGTCTCCACCTACTGGGTGCTAGGTTCTGTGATAACTTGGCAGACATATCCGGGATTAAGATACGAGATTTGCTGAAATTTGTAGAGAGTACCGACTGGCATCAGTCTATCATTCAGTCTGGTATCATGTGAATTACAATTGTCCTCCAAGAGGAAAATAACATAACCTAAGTTATGATATTCTAGTAAAGCTAAAATGAACGAAATCTTAATTTGAAGAAAAATCTATGAATAACACCTCTCAATCAAAACAGGTGTCAAGTAGTTACATAAAGGGCGATTTCTTTGCTACTTGCTTTTTGACGTATATATTTCTGACGCGTGATTCTTGACATGTGTCTAAGTGTAAAATGATCAGTCTGATTTCATCGTACCATTTCATCATTAATAAACTTACGCCTGAACAACGTTTGCAAATTATTGAAATTTATTGTCAAAATTTGTGCTCTGTGAAAAATGTGTTTCATAGAAAAAATTGTCGTCAGCGATGAGGCTAACTTTTGGCTCAATGGATACGTGTTTAAGCAGAATTGCCATGTTTGGAGTGAAGACCAGCCAGCTACTTATTGGGCCGTACTTCTTCAAAGACGATGAAGGCCGCAACGTAACGATTAATGGAGAAAGGTACCGGTACCGTTCGATGACAACAGACTCGTTTTTTGTCGAAAAAGCAAGAATTTGACGGTGCCACGTGCCACATGCCACACTGCCCGCGAAACCATGCATCAATTAAGAGGCGAATTTGGTGAGCAGTTAAACTCACGTTTTGCTGCAGTCAATTGGCCACCAAGATCATGTGATTTGACCCCGTTAGACTATTTTTTATGGAGCTATGTTAAGTCTCTTGTCTATTGGGAGCAGCCAAACACGATTGCTGCTTTGGAAGCCATCATTGAACGCGTCATTCCGTCATTGGTGAGATTCCGGCCGAAATGTGTGAAAAAGTGTATCAAAATTGGACCTTCAGAATGGACCACTTGATGCGTAGCCGCGGGCAACATTTAAGTGAAATTATGTTTACAAAATAAATGGCAGGAATTGATTTATCGATCCAAATAATAATTTCATTCACTTTTGTAAAATTTCTGTGTTTAAAAACCAAGCTCTTAAAAAATCACCTTTTATAAACAATGATAACAATAATACCTAATCATCAACTTCCTTAAAAACATCCTGTGCGTTTCTATAGAATATACAACAATATGCATATTACCTTTTAGAAGATAGCACGTACTTATAAATTATATGTTTGTTCCTTTTCCCCAAGACAATCATGAGTGTATTGAATGTGCGAGTGCTGCGGTTAAAAGCATCATTTTATCAAGAGTAAAATACAATAGTCAATTGAAATGGTATAAAAAAAAGAAGAAACACTTTAATTTTTAAATTGAAATTAAGTAACAAATTGCTTAATTTTAACTTCATGAAAATATTACATCTTATATCCCATATATCTTACTTTTATGAATCTCATTTAACATTTCAGTACTCAAAATGGATCAGTGAATAATTTGTATAGTGGTCTCAGTGTTTCCAAGTCACTTGCAAATATCATAGCAAATTTTTTTTGACGGATCCAAGAGCTTCAGTGGCTTAAAATGTAATACTTAGCATCAATAAGGTTTGCAAGGAGAAAGTTTATCATCATATATAATCCCAAGACCCCTGTGTTCAGTTACTCGCTTAAAACGTAGTAATCATATTTACAATTTATTTCAGCTTGTTGGCAGCCTTTGTTAATATACTCTCTAAGAAGCAAATATGCTTGGTTTTGTAAATGTTAAGCGGAGACAACAAACAAAAAACTATATGTAAAGATAACTGAGCTGTCTGATGCATGAACCATAGACAATGTCAACAGTATGTCTTAAAAGTAAAGGTTCTTTTTTGCTCTCACATTAAGCATTAGCCTGAATGATATCTACATACTTTTCATTTCCTAAAACAAAAACCAAAATATATAATAATTCAGAGACTACGTTATTATGAATGTTAGAGCACTAAGATAGCGACTTTTTCTGTTGCTTTTGTCGCCTTTATGTTTTCTCATTTCAGACTAGACCCGCTCTATATCTTAAGTACCTCATTTACTAAATAAAAAAAGAAGGAGAATATTCTGTTGCTCATAATTGAATTCAGCCTCCAACTTTGTATAGTAAAATCTTTTGTTGATTTTTCATCATAATTTCGTTGCTGCTGCTGTCGCTGCCGTTGCTGTTCACTTTCCCTTTATTTTCCTTTGCACTTAGAATTTTGATTGTTTATTTAGGTATTTTGGGCGTTGCAAAACTATACACAAAAGAAATCATTAAAGCTGTGACATTTATACACTCCTGCGAGACAATTTGTTTACCACATATACGGAGAAACACGCATAGTACATTTACATACTTACATATGTACGAGTATGTACGTGCTTATGCATTTCGTCCTTTGAAGTACAAGCAAAGGACATACAGCAACGAAACCAAGCACAAGCACAAGTACAAACACAACCACACACACACAAAATTAACCACGATAATAACAACGATACCAAGCCACACAACCTGGAGTGAAAGTACACCAGGATACATAAACACACACGAACACACACATATGTATACAGAAACACATGAGGGGCGAACAAAACACCATCATTCCTCAAAAACAAAAAAACAAAATTAAGAGAATAAAGAAATCAAAAAGAAATATATAACACCACAAATGCGACACACAAAAGCGACGGTTCCCACAAACCACACAAAAGGCAACCAGCATAAAGAAAAGGAAAAAATAACCGCAAAAGTGGAAATAGGGAAAAGAAAAGGGAGCAAAAAATAGGCATACAAACGGACAAGAAATGGGAAGAACAAAATAGAAAAGGCAAAAAAAAAGAGAATTAGTAAGTTAATCTAAAAAATAAACCGAAAATATAGAGACAACAACCGAACCGAAGGAACGACAGCGATAATAGCAGATGAATGTCTCTGTGTATGTATAAATGTGCGTGTGTAGGTATGTAGTATAGGCCCTAATAGCCGGAAGTTCGGTTGGCGTTTCCTTTAATATTAAAATTACATATTAGATTACTACCGTAAAAAATGGCGATAAGGCAAAAAAATGTGTGCATAAAATTCACAACAACAAGAAAATAAGCGGGAAAAATTAAAATGAAAACATGAAAACGATGATAAAGGAAAGAAAAAAAAAGCAGAATAGTAGCAGCAGTAAGAACATCAACATAGGATAACCGTCGGCAGGAAATTTTAATTTTTCTTCTTGAATTTGGTTTTTATAACAGTAAAAAACAGAAAAAGAAAACAAGTAAACGGATTTTTAAATGAGCGGCAGCCAAACACACTGGCACACCAACACACACATACACGCCCAAGCAACCATACACTGTGCTCTTTCTGATGAAAAGTAGTTTACTTTTTAAATTGTTACAAATTATTCTCGTAATAGGAGACAAAAAGTGAAAGAAGCTGAAGGAAGCCGCTTTTTTTTTTAGTTGTTTGTTTGTTTGTCGTCTTTTGTTTCTCCATTATAAAAAAATATTAAATTTAATGCAAATAAATTCTCATTTCCCTTTCTCTTTTCTGTTCTTCTCATTACAGCATCTCTATTTCGTCTTTATTCTTCTCTATCCTAAATCTCTGTACTCAAGAATTTCTTCTTTCAAGTCACTTAACAAAAGTGACTCACGTTGTTCTTCTAAGCTCTACGTTTTACTGTAAATTCAATACTTACCCACTTGCAGTGTAGCAGGTAAGTTTTTAAAGTTAAAGTTTATCAAATACAAAACACTTAACATTTAACAAGAATCCCTTATTTTCTATTTAATTATTAGTTTTTTTATACGCGTTCTTTGCTAAAAGCATATAAGAAAAATTAGACTTCAAAGACATAAAAAATCTTGTGTGGCTCGAGAGAAGATGAAAAAGGAATGAAACGTTGCACTTCTTCAGTACTTACTGCTGAGAAAGTATTAAAGTTTAATTTGCAAACGTTTTACGGAAACGTCCATGCAATAACGAGCGTTGGAGGAGAGCAAATGAAAAATTTTGAGTTCCCTTATTTAGTAAACTTTTTTACGAGCTAACACTGTTTTTAAGATTCCACTGTCAACCATCAAGTGAAATGTGTTTTACACTGATGACATCGATTAAAAAGACGAGTATTTGCAGTTTTATCACTAGAAATCTGATTTATCCTGTCAAGCATAAAGAGTCACTTGCTGCGGAGAGAGACAGTTTGCGCAGTGCTGTCAGACATTTTTCCTAAAGATCCGTAATGTAGGTGGTCGCTGTAGCGTAGCGGTAGTGCGTTGGACTGTTACGCAGAGTGTCAGGAGTTCAATTTTCGGCTCGAACAAAAAAAAAAAAATTAAAATTAAAAAAAAATAAAAAAAGCAACAACAACAAAATTTATATACGACACCACCTCTTGACAGGCAATGGCAAACCTTGTAATAGACCCTGCCTTATGTCGGTTGACTTAGCTAGTATGCATGCTTGCTTTAACCTGGTACTGTGCTCGCCGGAGGGGTGGGTACTTGCCCAGTCAACTGTCGAGCTGTTGCACATAAGAGCTATCTATATACAAGATTTTCATGCACGTACAATTTTGCCAGAAAAAGAAGGGGAACATGAAAGATGAGAGTTGTCAACACATGTATATGATATTAGTGTAGCAAATCGACTTACTACTAGAACGCGATCAATGCAGAAGCATAGCTGTTAATGCTTCGCTACTCTCCCTTTCCCAACCATCAGAGTAGAGTTACTCTCTCCAACCCAACCAAATCCAACTAACGGTTCATCAACAAATTCGCTATATTTGCTTAACTACTCTTTATTCATTATCTATGTGTTGTTGTAGTTTTTTTTTCTTATTTACAGTACTTAGCACTATCTCTAACATTTTTGAAAAGAGATTTAAGGTTACGATCCCTTAAACTACTCCCATAAATATACTAGCAATTAGGGGTATTCGATAAATATTCTGAACATTATTTAAGGTTTATCATTAATTTTTAAATTAATTATTACCTTGCAAGAATTTTAAGAATAAGTAATTAAACCTTGAAAACCAATATATAAGTATATATAAAATTAAACGGAATTTAACCAACTAAATATTAAAATTACGATATAATTAATAGAAAAGAAAATAGTTTTACTTTCACTTACATGTTTTGCGTGTATACATCGATGTTGGCGCTAACAGGACTGGTTACGAATGTTGTTTCAAAATATGTGTAGATAAGTACTCTTAATATTAGGGTTCAATTAAATTTATAGTGGCACAGGGTGAATTCAATTAACCTAGGTGCATCTTTCTGATTAATTACTTATTCTTTTACACATTTTGATTTAATGCAAATTATTATGGAAAATACTAGAAATTATTTACATTTAATTCTTTTGTCTTTTTTTTTTCCTTTAACTTATTTATGAATTCTTCAACTTTAAACTTAAAAATGTGGGACTATTATTGGTATGCGTGCAATCACGTCATGAACCTTAAGACTCAGGCAACCGTGTTGGAAGACCCTATAGTCATACTAGTTATGTATATTGCACGTGATGATAATGCGGGAATAGGTCCGGACAAAGGTGTATGTGTGGTTTCTGCTTTTGTAGACTAAAACCCAAATGTGCGAAAATATATGCTTTAAGCTGGTGCAAGCTAAGACGCACGCACTGCACGCATGCCTCCACGTAGAGTGCAGTTCACACTGTAGTGGTGCTCCGCTGTTCTTGCTTGTGCGGATATTGTCCCCCAATGGCCCAGATCCACAAAATTTTATTTCAAGATCCGCAAAATACTATCTAAAATTAAATAATTTTTGTACTCTAAACTATGCTCACTAATAATTACTATACCTTCTATTTCTGATGTTTAATCCTGAACACAATTAATGAATTTAACTAACCACGTGGTTTGACTCTTCAGAAAAATCCACTGAGCTATTATGGTGTATATGTACCATTCGGTTTGATGTTCACAGCAAAAAGAAAAAGTTTTGATTCTCACGATTCTTCTTCTTAGGTTCCGCTATCTCAAATTAATTTGTTATACATACTATTGAGTATATAAGAATTTACAGTTCTTCGGAGTAATTCGACTTAACACTTTCACCCAGCATACATTACGACTAACACAAAGTTTTTATTTCTTTCCCCCCTTCTGACACGATATAAATAAATCTGAACAAATGTATGTGTGTATATAAAAATCTTCAGTTTGAACAATTTTATGGCGTCCATCACAACCTACAAGATTAAAAATTGCCGAACTTCGCCGTTCGGATTCGACATTAAACTGTAGGTCTCTTCCATTTATGTACAAAAATAACACGCACTACATGAGTGGATGCGAAAAGCTTGGCCTTTGGCGCTACATACGGTCATAGTCGACACTGATAAACTGAAGTTCACTGTGGTAAAGGCATAACACTTGCCACAATGGCTGTCTATGTCTTTATCGGTGTCCTGTGTGATTGCATTCCCTCTCTCAATCTCCCTCCTACCTATCAATCTTCCTTCCATACAACACAATGCTCTGCATTCATAGGGGTACACCCTGAGTGCTGAATATATCAATAAAAAAAAAAAATTTATGTATCTAAATTTGGGAATGAAACACAATTCGTTGAAATCAATAACATTTATCAACGGTACACTTAAAAAGATTTAAATTTCCTTCTTATAATTATTTTTTTAATTAAGAAGAAACTTCGCTTATGTTTAATATATATTTTTACTTATTTTTGTAATAAAGGAACAAAATTTATCAAAATAAAATATCGAGTTTGATGTAGAAATTATAAACATACAGGTGCTCCTCATATTACCAAAGTTTTTGTAAATATCATATAAAAAAATTTGGAAATGTTGAAAAAAACTTTCCGAAATTTTAGAATTTTTCTTTTGAAGGCGCTGAATCAAAGTGCCAGGGATCTTCTGTCCCCCTCCATTGTCGTCAGACTTGTGTGGACATATTACTTCGAACAATTTGTGTTGATCAAGGAATCTGGGCCAGATTTAATTGCTTACTTATGTAAACCGTTCATGACTCTTTCTACAATTACGTTTCGATTGAACGTGAATTACTTAATTACCAAAAATTATTGCGAAGGCAGGTAGTACTTGTTTTAACTTTTGTTATTTCATGTTTAAGCATTTAGGTCAATATTTTAATCGAAATTTTTATTGGCGCCTTAATTTCATTAAAAATTCAGAAAATGAGAACAAAATGAAAAGCAACGAAAAAGTGTATTTCATGCACAGTTAATTTTGCTTTTCACTCCACCAACATAAGCAAATTTCAAGCTGAAAACACCTTAAATATTTAAATTTTAAGCCTTCTTGGCTTGAGAACAACCACATCAACGATATTAAAATGTTAACAACTGTAGGTAAATATATTCATGAATATGTAAGTAAATGCCACTCTTCGGTGCAGTGACCGCATTTATGTGATACATGCAGACGTTCACGCACGCACTTAACACACATCACCGACTTGAGGACGACATTACGTGATTGTTATTATGCAGTTTGCATTAAACAAAATGGGTGCTTGTGTGTGCCTGTGCTTGTGATATATCACGTGAAGCCTTTACTTTCAATGCAGTATTTTGCACATGGAGCTTGGAAGTTTTATTTTTGTTGCATATGCAAAAAAAAAAAAAAAAAAACGAACATTACATTTTTTGGCTTCAACGCATCAACTTGGCAGAGTCATAGTAAAATGCTAAAGGCGTCGGCAACATTTTAAAATTACATTTAAAAAGTTTAAGTATTATTTGTTTATGCTTCGTCGTCCTTATCCTCGCCGTCTTACTCGTCATCGTAGTATTTATGGAGTGATGGTCGTAACTATTTTTTAACTGTTACTGCATTACTACGAGCTACAATTTAAAAAGTTTCCACAGCAACAATTAGTAAAGAGTTTCTCTTTTTTTCTCTTCGGGTGCTCCGGACGTATGAGTGACATTAATTATTAGAATGATGCGGTTTTTTTTTATGTAACATTCACTCTTCACTAAACAGCACTACCAGACACAAAAATATTCCTACCCTTATCTTCTCTCTTCTTTGTGTCACTCTAATAATAAACTACGCTCGGCCGGCGCCTAATATTATGCTATTGATATAATTTATTCTAAAAGCACATACAAAAATATATCAACAACAACAACAAAATAAAAAACAAATGAAATTTTCTTATCATAATCATAAATTTTTCAAATAAATTTTTTGTTTTTGGTTGTGTTTATCCCGTGTTTGTTGTGTACAAATAATTGAAAATGTATACACAAAAAATGTACAACAGAAATAAAATAACAATATCGCTTCATGATGATTTTGATGATAAGAAAAGTAAATATATGACGCATGTTCAGTGTTTTATCGATTTCCGATAAACAAAGCAAATATTAGTTTTTTCTAGATAGAAAAAGTATAAAGCAAAAGGGCAACTTTAAGGCAATTTATGTGTGTGGCTAAAATTAAAATTATTAGATTTACATGGTCGCTGTGGCGTAGTGGTTGTGCGCTGGACTGTTAAGCAGAGTGTCCGGGGTTCTCGGCACAGGCAAAATCAAAAAGTAGAAAATAAAATTTTTCTACACGGCACCACCAGGGAATAAAAGTTCCCTATGAAAAGCTTTTAATTTCAACGTTAGGATTCGGCATAAAACTGTAGGTCCATTAAATTCATGTACAAAAATTTAAACGCGCGACATGAGGGGATGCGAAAAGCTCGGCCTAAGCCCTCCATGGGCTGTTGTGCCATTAAAAGAAAAGAAGCACATTTACCAAAAATTTATTTTTGTAGAATATGGCTCACCATGGCTCTGTGCATTCCTCTCATAATATTCAGTGTGGCTGATAAAACCAAATATTACATATGCTCATGATAGCTAAAGTTCTGTAAAAGTGAAGGTGAAATGATTGAGTAAAAATTCTTCAACAGTTTTCAAAAGTGTGTGTATAAGTAGTGTAATTTATGTGCAGTTTCATTCATACAGTAAGCTAAATTTTATTATTTACTATTAAAAAAATATAAAGTGTTTAAAATAAATATGTGTCACTGTATATGTCTGACGTTTATTTAATTACAAAAAAAAAAAAAAAACATTTACAATTACTTGCTAGGAATTTTTGGCATTTCCCATGCTTGACATTTGCATAAAATTTGAATTTATTTGCCAGAGTATACGAAATCCTGAAGCAATTTACAAATTACAACAAAATTAAAAGTGTAAAAAGTTTGAAATCTCTGTAAAATTTATAAACCTCACAGCATTTAGTTAAATTTTTCAAGGAATTATATATTGAATTTTTTCTATTTAAGTAATTAGAAAAACATTTGATTAAGAAAAATAAAGGATATTAAGTTTCTGTTTCTTCACACAGGCACACATTGATCACATTGAAACTGAAATAAAATCAGCTTTAGAAAATAATTCTAACTAATATATAAGTATATGAAGTCGAGATCATCGAAACGATCTTAAATCCATAGATTTTCCTTTAGAGCTGCAGAATGTTTCACTCCGACTTTAAAGTGCTCACTTTCTAAGCACTGGTAGAGGCCATAGTGCATATTTATACAGTACCCGACAAAACTTATTTCAGATTTGAGTCTAATTTTCCAAATAAATACCTTATCGAATATTATACATACTTATATAGAAATTAAGCTGATGTGACATTTAAAAAAATTTAAAAGAATATGAGCTGACACTTTTTTATCCCTGGATAAAGATCTAGTTCTTATAAGCTGGCAGCATTTACTGTTTCTAAACAAACTTTTTAATTCAAAAATTAAATATTTTGTGCTGAGTTTCCTCTCCACTCTTACTTTCCGGAAATCTTGAAAAAGAAGGAAGTCGATGAACTGCATTCCATAAAATTTCGATTCTACTTTGAGAATAAAATAATTTATAATTTTAAAATTGAAACAACAATGGTAAAAAATAAGTAGTGTCTAATACGTTTTTCCAGGTGTAACCTATTCCGATTAAATCAAGTATGAAAGAACACAGCTATTGTACCTATATAAGAAAACAAGTTAATTTTTTGAATCAATTGAAAAACCTCACACTATTTCGTAATAGAGGGCGCTGCTCATCAAAACTTGATAGCACTTTAAGTTTCTTATCAAATTGGGCAATTGTATATAAAGGGTGTTTTTGTCTGAAGTGTGGTTTTCAATCTGGCAATACTTTTTTCGGAGTTGGTCTTTTTGACAGCTGTCACTTGATTTATGCTCGGTTTGGTTTGCCATTTCATAATGAATAGACTTACTCCTGAACAACGTTTGCAAATCGTGCAAATTTATTACCAAAATAATGGTTTGGTAATGGCGCGATTTTCACAAGAAAATTTTGTTCAGCAATGAAGCTCACTTTTGGTTGAAAGGGGGGTACGTTAATAAGCAAAATTGTCGCATTTGGAGTGAGGTGTCCATAATTCACAAGCCATTGTTGAGACGCCGTTACATCCTCAAGAAGTCACTGTTTGGTGTGCTCTAAGGGCAGAAGGAATCATTGGTTCATATTTCTCCAAAGATGAAGCCGGTCATAATGTTACAGTCAATGGGGAACGATATAGAGCCATGATTAATGACTTTTTCGTGCCTAAATTGGAGGATGTTGATGTGGACGACCTTTGATTCCAACAAGACGGCGCTACACCCCATACAGCCATACAGCCAACGAAACAATCAATTTATTGAAGGAAACTTTTGGTGAGTGCATTATCTCGCGTCGTGGGCCTGTGGCGTGACCTCCAAGATCGTGCGATTTAACACCGCTGGACTATTTTTTGTGGGGTTATGTGAAGTCGCTGGTCTACGCAGATAAGCCCGAGATGATTGACGCCTTGGAAGAGGATATTCGGCGCGTTATTACTGACATACGGACATACGGCCCCTATTGCTGCAAAAATTGGTCGAAATTTAGGCCACTCGGCTCGAATTTATTCGAACCAGCAGCGGCGGCCACTTGCCCGAAATCGTTTTTAAAACCTAATGGCAAATACTTATCTTTATAATAAAGCTAAATTCTTGGCCATAACATTAAACTATATATGCGTTTTATTACTTCTTAAAAGCCACACTTCTAAAAAAAAACACCCTGTACAAGGTGGGGCAAACGTAATGTCAGCATGTGAATTGGTTGCTATTTTGTTAGAAATGAAAAAAATTGGACACTGTTTTAACGGAAAGCTTATTTAAAGTTGTAAAAACTATGTGAAAAGCTGTACCTAGGCAATTTTTACACTTGTAGGTTTATCTTTGTCTGCCAAGATGTGGTGAAATGTAGAAAAACTGTTTTTTCTACTTTTTGATTTTGCCTGTGCGGAGGTTTGAACCGTGGACACTCTGCGGAGCAGGCGAGTGCACTATCAACTACGCTACGGCGATTTCTTCCCGTTCGTAAATCACTTCGTTTTTCGGATTTGGCATAAAACTGTAGGTCGCTTCTATTCATGAACAAATATAGCACGCACAATATGAGTGGATGTAAAAAGCTTGGCCTAGACCCGCCATGGTCTGTTGTGGCATTAAAAGAACTAAGAGTAAAATGGATGACATTAAGATGAAAAAATTATATCGGTCAAATGGCCACATTTGATGCACGTTTGTGCTCATTTTACGGCATTTTGGTGGTTTGGAGGTCTGTGTCACTCCGTTTCTGGTTGTCAACTAATTCTTTAACTTTGTTTTATGTTTTTTTTTCATTTAATTATGGAAAATTATTTTCCGAATTTGGGAAATTCTCTATTTTAGATTATATCCAGCATATTGAACATGAGTAATCAACGTTAGATTTGCGATAGAGAGTTAAGCAACAATGTATACAGGACAGGCAGATCAGACGATCGTTTCGGAACTGGCCAAGTTTGCTTATCAGCTATCTTATTCTTATTATTAATTCTCTATCTATCTGCAACATAAATGCCAAAGCACAATGACATCACTTTTACCCACCTCTCAAAAATGGGAGATCACACTGCAGGAAATTGGTGTTTCAAAAGCTCCACCGTTACCCGAGGTGTGCATAGATCTATTGCGTGTTGTCAACTAATTCTATATCGGTCTACAACATTAATGCAGAATGACATTTGACGTCAGTTGCAAAAATTATGTCACATTACTTTTGCCTCATCTTGTAAAACAATTTAAATATTTTTTAAAAATTTTTAATTTATTCATGGCTCTAAACCTCCTCTCTGTCACGGTCGCTTTCCGGAAAGTTTAATATGGTGGAAGACGAGGAACTTGTGGATGAGGTCAGCAAATCTTCAACTATGTAAATGCATTCGTAGAAATTACCATTTTGCTGTGACAATGAAAAAATTTAACAAGCGAAGATTTCACTGCTGACAGATTTTATTATTAGCGCCATCTTTTGAGAAGTAGTACAAAATTGAGTAGAAAAAACAAAGTGAATAAAATTTGTTTTATACGAGGGTAGATCAATAAGTACCCGTGTGTGAAGACAGGTGGCGTTGCTGAGGGAAGTTGGCATTACTGTCGTATACTGCCATCTGTCGCATGACACCACACTAAATTTGAAACTGATTCATAGGTCAGTTTTTGTTTGGCAGCCATTAGTATCACACGTGTTTGGTATTTCGCAATAAAATGGAAAAAGAACAATATCGATCCGTAATTCGTTTTTTATTTTTGGATGGAAAAACATGCGAAGAAATAAAAGCGAAGTTGGATGCTGTCGTCTATGGGGACCCTTCACCATCTATGACAACCGTAAGCTATTGGTTCAACGAATTTAAACGTGGTCGTACATCTGTTTCTGATGAGTAGCGCCCAGGCCGCCCGGCAGACATGGTTACCGAGGAAACCGCGACATGATTCTCGCTGATCGCCGAAAGAAAGTGCGCGAAGTAGCAGAGGCCGTAGGAATGTCGTACGGAACGGTAATTAATATTTTACATGATAGGTTAAGCATGAGAAACGTGTCGGCGCGATGGGTGCCGCGATTGCTTACAGTGGACAACAAGCGGTTACAGAATTGTCGCGGCCAAATTGCATGAATTGACCGATGAATTGCTGCCGCACTCACCGTACTCGCCCGACTTGGCTCCCTGCGACTTCTTTCTGCCCCCCAACATGAAAACGTGGCTCGGGGGAAAAAATTATGCTTAAGTCGAGACAGAAGCGTATTTTGAAGAGTTTGACAAATCGTATTTTTTGCGGGGGTGGGGTTAAAGAAATGACAGAAACGTTTGGAAAAGTGTATTGTACTAAAAGGAGATCACGTTGAAAAATAGAAATAAAATTTTTTTGAAAAACTTGCCTCTTCATTCCTAACACGGGTACTTATTGATCTACCCTCGTATATATGTAACTATAAGCTATTCGCTCCATTATTTCATGAATAAATTTTATAAACTTTATATTAAAATCACACCACAAATACTCAATATGATCCAGATGTGCGCTGGTCATTCCAGAATTTCGATTGAATTTTTTTAAAAAGTATTGCTTCCCACTTTACTTAGGATCGTAGTCGCTTTCAATCTTCTGGTTTTGGGAACACAAATTCACGCTCGTCATTCCTAATCACTCTTTGTCCAAAGTATATTTTAATATTATATTAACCTACTCGCGTTAATTAATTTTTTGTAGTCGGGTACTAAATATTTAATCCAACAATTTGAATGTACTTAGTAGGGACATAAATACTGTTACAACATGGAACACTAGTAGAATATAGTAGAATTGAACATACCCTGTTATTACCACATGGTTTATGAAAGCTAACCTCGATAGCGTTACTCTGTTACGGGAATTCAAAATTGTGTCAGCTTTCACCATTAAGGAATCAAATAATGAGAACCGTATCGCTGTTACAGCACTTTGTAAGTGTGAAATGAAAAAAGCCGATATTTTCAAAAAGCTCCGCCCACTCGGAGGAGAGGAGACTGGAGATATCAAAAACCGCCACCGGTGGGGCCGCCCGTCCATGTACAGTTTGCACGCGGCAAGTCATCAAAGCCGTCAAGTCAAGAATTCAGCGAAATCCTTTCCGAAAACAGAAAATCATGGACCGTGAGATGGATATCACGCAAAAGTCCCTGAATCGAATTATTAGAAAAGACTTGAGGTTTGGTGCCTTCAAACGTCGCACCAGACATTTGCTGATTGCAGCTCAGGAAAAAAATGCGGTAGAAAAATCCAATCGTCTTTTGGTGAAGCACGCTGATAACTTGCATAGAAAATCTGGGTTACGGATGAAAAAACTTTTGCCGTGTAGGAAAAATTTAGGAAGCAAAATCATAGGGTGTATGCAGGGTCATCTAAGGAAGCATCTGAACTCAGCTTTACCCAGCTTCAGTCATGGTTTGGTGGGTTGTCTCTTACGATGGGCTCACTGACTTGCATTTCTGAGAACAAGGTGTCAAAACTGCGGCCACAGTTTACCAAGAAACCGTTTTGGAAGCTGTTGTGAAGCTACTTAACCATTCCCTGTTCCAAAACAAGTCGAGGACTTTCCAGACGACCCAGACCTGGCTTCAAAACAATTTGCTAGCTTTCATTTGCTATAAGGAATGGCCGGAAGCCCTGATCTGAACTCACTGGATTACAAATTATGGAAAGTTTTAGTGAAAGATACCCCAACATTGATTATCTGAAGACTGCTTTGATTCGTGCTGTCAGCACTTTACCAATGCACGAGGTGCGTGCGGCTATTGATGATTGGCCAGTGCGACTTAAGGCATGCGTGAAGGCCAAAGGCGGGCATTGGGAATAAGTAATTGCTTTTTGTATATAATATACTCGTATATCAATAAATATATTTTAAGAAATGTGTCCAAAACAATGTATAATAATTATAATTATAATTTTATAAAATCAAATGTGTGTAACGGTATTTATGTCCCTGCTAAGTATGTAAACTGAAAAATTATCAAAATTTATTAGGTACATAATTCGGAATATGAAGAATGAAGTTGTCAAGTGCTTTTCGAAGTGAATTTTCTGAAGCGTGGGCAGCAACAGAAACTTCCATGCTTCCTTTATGAATATTCTCAAGTGTATTATAACATAAATTTAAATATGTGCAGTTACATTGAGGGTGTTTATTAATCCTACATATAAATATTGATGTATGAAAGTATGTCACTTTAAACGTTCTTCATGTACATATCTGACTGTGTGGAAAAAGCTTAAACATTCGTGCATATAAACTCTTAAATAATAACCATAAACTGACCTTATTTCCGCTATATTGAAATGATATTCAAATGCAAGCAATGGCCACTTTAAAATTTATGTACACGTACATAGAGTAAAAAAATTTAAATTAAAATAAACTGGGGTATAAATATGGACATAGAAACGCACTTAAGTTATACAAACGCAAACGTTACGTACACACACACACACACACGCACACACACACACACACACACACGCACACACACACACGCTTTCATATATCAAAACCCATTTTTATAGTTGCTGACCCACATTATAGTAAGCATGTAAAAATGCACCTGTGTTTGTGCGTCTACGTGCGTGTGGGTATTTTGCATATGCGTTTATAATTTAAATAAAATAGAATAAAATAAATTGCGGCATCTGCTACTAGGATATGCATAAAGCACAAACAAATGTTTGCAGGACTTTTATACTTTATTAGTGTGCGTGAGCATATAGGAAGGAAGCTATACAAATGTTTCTATGTCACACAGAGAGTGCAGAAGAGTGCGAAAGTGCTACTGCGGCAAATGAAAAAGGATAATGCAATAAATTTAAATATAATTTAAACGAGTGCTGCCAACACTATGCTTTATTCACACACACACACACACACACACACACAAAATTAACTTTAGCTTTTAAATATTAAGTATTCAAAAATATCATTCATATATATATATATATATATTTTCTGCGTGTCATCTCAGTTCGAACAATTTCGGGTTGTGGTTTATGGTAAATGCCAGATCACAATTACAAATTTCAATTGGTTAAAATCCCCAACAATTATGACAGTGTCCGAGGGGTCAACAGCAATTAATATAGAATCAAAAGCATATACAGCCTGTTGATAGCCATTAGTAGGTTGAGAGGGAACGAATATAACAGCAGAATATGTAAAGGTAGCGTTTTAAGATAGTTATTTTGACGCAGATATACTCAAAGTATGTGCCGTATGTGAGGAATTAACAAGTGCTGGGTCGAAGCGATTATGTACTGCCACGACCGTAGGAATTGTTTTTGTTTTCTTTGTTGAGACCGTCGTCTCGGAAAATAATTCAGCGGTAAATAATTCTGTATCTTTGTAATCGGAACACAAGTTGGTTTCAGAAAGGGCAAATATGTCGTAGTAAAGCTTTTGGGAGTTTAGAAACACTGTGGGGATTTTAGTACGTAGCCCTCGTACATTCTGGTATTATATAGATACAAATTGAGAAGGGTTTGGGGGAAGTGCGTTAGGAGCGATAGTAATTTTTGAAATTAGAACGTGTTCCTTGAAGGTGCCAAAGACGTTTGGCGCTTGAGTGTGTGAGGCGAATGTAGTTGAATCATTATTTACCTCAAGAGGAGAGATATCAAAGCTCTCATGAAAGCTCACTTGGATTAGTTGGGAGGCCTTCTTGATTTATTGATACCAGAACGGTTGTTTTAGTAATACCATCTATGCAAATAGAATCCGATTTATCGTGCAGATAGGCAAGATAGATACGTATATTTTCGTAAATTCTGCGATCTCTCAAACGAGATAGGATAAGTAAACCGGTTATCGTCACTGTTATCTGTACGTTTTCTAGTAAGTTTACTTATAAGTGGGAGGAGTGGGTCTAAAAAGGCTGGCGGTGCATCATGCGGGCTTTGGGAGGGCTTTGAAGAACTAATATCATTGTTTTCACTAGGGGATATTGAGGAGGAAGATGTCGGATTAAGAACGTGAGAACGAATAAAATTTGGGTATTTAACGGTGGGAAGAGTGCTAACAGAATTTGTCGTCTGAAGTGGAGAAGGAGAGGGATTCGACGATAAATTAAAGGTTACGCGATTACGTTGAGTAGTTGGGCGTTTAGTAGTCGGTTTATGGTAAATGCCAAATCACAATTACAAATTTCTAACCGAATAATTTGCCAATGATAAATTGTAGTGGTGCCGTATATAAAACTAGCTTTTCTAATTTTTGATGTTGCCTTGCCAAAATTTGAACCCCGGACACTCTGCATAGTAGGCCAGCACACTACCAACTACTAAAAAACCCAATAGCTAGAACCCGGGAGACACCAAGCAGCACATCTCAACTTAAGACATCTTATTAATGTAAACATTTTGAGGGAAGAGAAAAATCATCGCATATAAATGCAGCGAAAAAAATGATCTTCGAGAGAAGGAATGACATTTGAATAGTAAGAGAGAGAGCAATAAATAAAGATAGTAAGAAAACCAAATATGGTTATCTTTAATTGGTCTCCCAAATTGTATTTTTACTCAAGAAGTGGAGACGAAAGTGGAGTCATTTAACATAAGTTTTGAGTCGCATAAGTTACATTCGTTTGCTGATAAAAAAATTGATTGTAACCAAGTAATTAGAGTTGATAGTAGACCTCGTAATTTGAGTATAGAGGCGAATACCTGGCTTCATAATAAACTGAAACTTGTGATGGACCGTTAGTTGGATTTGGTTGGGAAAGGGAGAGTAGCGAAGCATTAACATTTGTGCTTCTGCATTGATCGCGTTCTAGTAGTAAGTCGGTTTGCTACACTAATATCATCTACATATGTTGACAACTCTCATCTTTCATTTTCCCCTTCTTTTTCTGGCAAAATTGTACGTGCATGAAAATCTTGTATATAGATAGCTCTTATGTGCAACAGCTCGACAGTTGACTGGGCAAGTACCCACCTCTCCGGCGAGCACAGTACCAGGTTAAAGCAAGCATGCACACTAGCTAAGTCAACCGACATAAGGCAAGGTCTATTACAAACTAAAAACTTAATAGATTCTTCATAAATTTCCAATTGGGTTGTTGCGGCCCGCACACACATACGCACCACCACGTATGTACATATATGTATATGTATGTATAAGTGTATCCCTTTTGCTTTGCACCGCATTGTCCCTGGCTCAATTGTTAAGTGAATTCCGACTACTTCGTAATCCTTTTACGTTTCTGATTTGCAGCTTCGTTACAAGCCTTTGTTACTTCATTTCTATGCTGCGTATGTAAATCTGCTGCATATAATTAAATTTAGTTAAAAACTTTTAAGCACTCATTTTGTTGTTAAATTTGCCTTTAAATTAACTTTGACTGTTTTAAAATTAAATTTCCTTTTTTCCGGGTTCCTCCATGTGGCACAACAGCGTATGACATGGTAACGACTCAGAACTTTACCCCTCTCTCTTTCACACTCCCCGTTCCACTAAACAACACGACTTTTGTTAATGCTCGCTCTAGTATATACCCTCATTATGTCGACACGAGTTGACACTTTTCTTTCTTTTCTGGAAAACCTCGCTCACTTCACATCGCTTCTGATGTCTCTGCTGTTTCTGTCGCTCTACTGCCCGCCTGCCTCCCTGCCCCTTCAAAGAGCGGTAAGCTCTTGTTTCTTTACAACAAGAACCTTCAGGTTTTAATTTTTCTGTTTATTTGGTTGTTGTTGTTGTTCTTGCGTACGTATGTGCGTGAGTGGATATATTTTGAGTGTGTATGTGAGTGTGTACATGCTCCCATAAGTACCAACTTTTTCCATGTGTCTGTTGCAAGGATTCACCACTTAACTACGGGAGCAAGGGCTGACACGAAGAACAATATTTTCAGATTTTGTTAAAAACTTTTTTAGTTAAAGTCTCTTTCTGTTTATTTGTTTTCTATTTCTGCTGTTTTTGTTTTGTATCGTTTCGCTGCACTTGCTATTTAGTTTATTTGTGAATTTTGTGAATTTGTGGTAATTGAGTTCAACATTATTTGCCACTTTATACTTATTGCTCGTCCTGCTGCTTCTACTTCTGCTGTATTTGTTGTTGTTTCAATTTAATGATATTATCTTTCAAGCCACGGTTGCCAGCATTAATTTTGTTGTTTTAATTTAAGGAGCCTCACATTGAACATATGACTATCAATTTAAGCATGTGCTGGTGTGAAAGTTCTTTTTAGCATAGACTTTAATAAAACTATTTCAAAAAATATCTGCTTAATATTCCTTCTTCTTCTCACTTCCTTACTTACATTCTCCCGTTCTTCCGCGCTGATCTGATCTTTCTTTCTCACTCTTCTTGTAGTTGTTGTGTATATAGCAAATGTTTCTTTTTAGTTTTCGGTTTTTGTTGTTTCTCTGGTTTCACTTGCATTGACTTTGACTTTTGTTGTTGTTGTTGTTGTTGTTGTTTTTGGTTACGGAAAACCTCTAAGTGAGAAAACTAAAAGTTGTTTTTAGAAAAAACCATTTAAACTTAGCATTAAAACTACATTTTGGTACTGATGACAACCGTACAACTACGCAACTACAAGCAGCTGAAAAACATGGGAAAGTAAAGCTAAGCTGGAAATACTTACTTAAATACTTAGAGCGAAAGTTTTCACTTTATGTTGTTGTTGTTGTTGTTTAAAGAGGTAGTCAAGATGCTTTCTCGTTTTTATTAAATTTTATGTAAATTTTTAGTAACCGATGAAAGTTGTGAGTATAAGTGAGCTGATTAGAAAATGAACTATCAACAAAAAAAAAAAATAATAATAATAAAGGAAAAATTTTAAATCCTATAGAACTCCTACTTACCTCACTCATTTTCATTTCTCCATGCATAGAGTGTTACTTGAACTTGATTCTTGATTTTATTTTGTTTGAATTTTTCTTGTAAGTATTGGAATTAACAATATGTAATCGAGTCCTAATCTATGTTTAAAAAACATTTCATAGTTTTAGTTGTAGAAGTTAATAATTTAACTAAATTTATATTTAAAAAAAAAAATAATTAATTTAATTACTAAATTATTTGTTATTCCGAATATGGTGGCCCTTTTCATCCTGTTTGTTGTTGGAGCAAGTACTAATAATTTATTTATTTATTAGTCGTATTTCAGTATTTCATCCGGAACTATGGATATTTAGAAATAATCTATTACCTGGTCGTTTTGTTGCCGGTCTCATTCAGGTTCGTCCACTTCTAGATAATTCTGAGCCGACCTTTGGATCTGCTCCCTCGATGGATCTGCTCCCACTGCAGAGCAGAGTGGAATATTTCGGCATTGGGTTTGCGTAGAGTGAGCACGAGCCAAGTGAGTTTTCGTCAATCTGTTTTCATGATAAAGTCGTCTTGACCAGCTAGCAGCAGAAATATATCATTTGTGATGGTTCAGAGTCACCAAATCCTGAAAATAATGCGCAGGCATTTATCAATGAAAGCTAGCGATTTTTCAGTGATTGTGGCTTAACGAGCTACTACTTTGATGCTTGTGTCGTAGACCAAATTATTATTTTGGGTGCTAATTCACTGAAGGCAATTCGGAATTTATCTATTCTACTGTCCACATCTTTATCAGCGCCTCCTCTGGGTATTGTAACATTGATGCCAAAGTATGCAGGATGTTTTTGACGAACTCAATCGGTTTGACGTTGATAGCTAACGTGGGAGCAGTTGCGCACTTAAGTGATGCTGTTTCAGTTTTAGCAACATTGATGCGGATGCCTATTTTGGCGGTAGACCTCTTGAATTCCACGAGAGGTTGGCTTCCAATGTAATACCTATTCTTACAGAGAGAACTTGGCAAAGAACGATATCTAGCGTAACCGCAAAACAGCAATGAGGATAACAAGCATCTTTGTTTAACTCTAGTGATGGTGTCAGAGGGGTCTAGTTGAGCGCAGGAGCCAATGTATTGCTTTGTTATAAGTTTTATTATTTTTTCGGGTACACGTTTTACTTTTTAGGGCGAGCTAGGTAACTTTCCAGACGATAGTCTCGAACGATTCTTCGAAATCGTTAAATGTTACAGCCGTTGAACTGGTAAATGATTAGGCCGATACTATTTATTTTGGTCAATGTATGACCTGTTAGGCAGAAAGCCAGCCTGCTGTTTTCGAAGCTTGAAGTCGAGTGGTTTAATGCAATCGCATCGCATCGTTTTGATTTCCTTGAATTGATACTATAACATTATAATTATTTTATTCATCCATATCCACCCACACTCAAAAGTAATTAAAAAAATTTAATTTCTTCAGTTTTAAAAATTATTTTAGAGTTTAGCGTAATCGGTGGCAGCTTTTTACCAGGTGTACAAGTATTAAACCGGCATTTTTGTTAAGAAAATACACGTTTATTTAAGATGGTTATACATTCAATCTTCAAAGTAATCGCCATTGCTAGCTACACATTGCTCCCATCTCTCTGGCAGTTTGTGTGAATGCCTCGCCAAAAAATCTGTTCGTTTTTTGAGTCAAACCAGTCATCGAGCCATTTTTTCAGAGTTTCGTACGAATCGAAATGCTGCTCAGCAAGTGCGTGCCCCATTGAAGAAAATAAATGATAATCAGATGGAGCCAAGTCTGGTGAATAAGCCGCATGGGGTAGGGCTTCCCAACTGTACGAATCTACCAATTCCCGAGTCTGTTGTGTTCGATGTGATGGTGCATTGTCATCAAGAAAAATCACTTTGTGTTGCCTAGCTTGATATTCTGGACGTTCTTGGGCGTTAAGCACGGTTCAAATCGGCCAATTGTTGTTGTTAACGTTGACCAGTAACTGTTTCACCTGGTTTCAGAAGGTCAAACCAGATAAAACCTCGCTGATCCCAGAAAACAGAGAGCATTGTCTTCTTTCCGAAACGATTTGGCTTTTCTGTCGATTTGGCCTGTCTATCGATCTTAACATATGATCGTTTACGTTTGAGATTCTCGAAATAGATCCATTTTTCAACAACAATTCGATAAAGATATGACTTTCTTTTGTACCTGGCGAGCAACATTTCATAGGTGGGCTTTTCAATTTTCGTGCTGTCTTTCAGTCAATTCATGCGGCACCCATCTTCCCACCTTAAAAATCAGTCCCATGGCTTTAAACAGCAGCAGTTGAGAAATGCATTGTTGGGTCACATTTACCATAATTGTTCCACAAGTTGTTCTTGCGTACTCATCCTTATCGAGTAAATCTTGCAATTCGGCATCTTCAAACTTTTTCGGTGGTCTTCTACGTTCTTCGTTTCTCACATCAAAATCGCCACTTTTAAACTTTTTGAACCACTCCGTATCACTGTGTTTTATCTAGAGCGTGCTAGCCGTAAGCTACCACAAGCATTCGATAAGATTCCAAAGCAGATTTCTTCAATTGGAAACAGAAAATCAATAATGTCGGCATATCGTAGTTTGTCGGCACAATATGTTGTTGTATGAAACTTGAGTGTTTATGAACTGAATATTGTTGACAGAACTAAATGGCGCCAATGATTTGCTTTGACAGAGCGTATAGTTTCACCTAGCGACACTGAGATGTCATTAACGGTTTCATACTTGTACACCTGGTAATTCTCCATTTTAAGAACCATTCCTCTATTTGCGAAGATGTTTCTTGAAGGTGATCACTACAGTAGTTGGATAGCAGTATCATCCGCAATAGTTAATGTTGCTGTTTAAACTATCTGGAAAATCATATGTGAATAACTGGTATAATGCTGGTTGAATTACAATTCCCTGGTGAATACCTGCCTGAATTCTATAGTCTTGGTATCACTTGTTTGATCCTATATACTCTATCGGTAAGGTATGATTTCGGGGTGTTTTGAAATTTTGGACTGTAGTAGGATTTTATTTTATACAAGATACATTCATGTCATACTCCGTCGATTGCTTGTGCCATATCCTAAATAAAAAACAATAATTTTTCTTTTCAAATGCTGTTCTCACTTTGTGCTCTATCCTGTGAACTTTCTCAATTTAATCAGGTTGATTGCGAAATCCAAACTGGTCACGAGAGATAGTATTGCTTCTTTCAAGGTAGCAGCTACCAAAATACTGGAGCAGTTACATCCCAAACACTTTTGTCATAATGGGCAGTAACGGGGTTATAATGGAATGGTATGAATAACTCTGTGCTTTTTCTTTAGCTGACTTAGGAACCATTACTAGCTGCTTCATTTTACAGTCATCAGGGTAGTATTGGAGCATATTTATACCATTTAATATGAATGTGAGTGAGATGAGCTTTTTTCTGTTATCAAATCATTTCCAGCTGACTTTTTCGAATTGAGTTACTTGAGCGTTGCAGTATCTTCTATTTACCAGGAAAAGATTCGTCTCTTTGTTTTAAGTTGGTCTACCGATGGTAAGTCTTTGGACGTTTGTCTTATTGGTTTGGGTTGAAATATTTACGTAATTGATCCCTTTTCGAAACCGCTCGCTTCATTTACATTGTATGCTACAGTGTTTTGGAATTTTGTAGCGCCCCATAGTTAATTCGGACTTAACATTTCTGACCTTACCTTCATTTAAAGCTATATAAAGCGCTTTCTTGGATATGATGAAATATTGTTTATGGTAAGCAAAGGGGAACGATTTTTCTACCAATTTTGCCTTCGTTTTCGTTTTTCGCTAATAAATCGCTAGATTTCACTTGAATGTTTTTTACTATTTATTAGCTTGAACTTTTTAAAATTGCTAAGAAAATCCCGGTCGACTTAGCTATGATAATAATGCCGTCATGCAAGAAATATTTGAAAAAATAAAAACTAATGAAAATCTACTTATCTACAAAGAACACAAGTTCCGCCCACTAAACTGTTAATAAATGTGTATAATTTTTGCATTAATACATTTTGAATTTACTAGTTCAAAAATTAAGCAGGAAAAAACCAATAGACCTGACATACCCGCACGCATACCAACATATATGGAACATACAAACATTTGTATGTATAAGTAGTTGAACCCACATAATTTATGCAACAATAAGCACAAAACACACACACAAAAGATCAGCACAGCTCTTTAGAATGAGATGGAATAGAGATGAAAGGAATAAAGGGAAACGCTGCCACCACATAACGCGCGCGTCAGCCACAAAAATAAATCAAGTAATGAAAAAATGTGTAGCAAACAGTTTTATACAACTACAAAAACGCAAAAGCCCCAATGGAACTAGGAGCTATATAACTGCAACAAAAGCGAAAAATATAAAGCAAAAAATTAAAACACCGAAGAAAAAAGTAAAAACTCAAACTTGTAAAAAAAACAAAACTGGCCCAAATGAAACTAAATACAAAAATATTTTAATGCCATAAACTTAATGTAACATAACGTAAACTAAAATAACACACACACACACACACACACACAAGCAGATAACATTCCATTCACCGCATTTACAACAACGCCAAAAAAATATTGCACTAAAGTATTCCATTGTGCTGCTTGGTGTATGCACGTGTGAGTGTGAATGCGTTTTATGCTGTCAGTACACGTATGTGTCAGCACGCATGTGTGAGTGTGGGTATGTATGGGCTTGTATTTGGCTGTGAGTTAAGAACATTATTCGTATAGTCCTCCTAAAGGTATCCATACTACAGCTACACCATACTGCAGCTACTACACGAAATGTAGCATACCAGCATCAAATGCACACACACACACAGACACAAACACACACACATACACACACACACACACACACACACACACACACACACACACAAACACACACACACACACACAATGCACCTATGTTTTTGTATGAATGTTCAACGTGTGTGTATATATGTAACTTGTAAAGGGTGTTTTTTTTAGAAGTGTGGTTTTCAATCTGGCAATACTTTTTTCTGAGTTGGTCTTTTTGGCAGCTATCAGTTGTGATTTATGCTCAGTTTGGTTTGCCATTTCATAAAGAATAGGCTTAATCGGTTATACGGTATAATGGTTCGGTTGCGTCCAATATTCGGTCAACATAATCGCCCAGCAGAGTCGGTAATTCGAGCAACCATGGATCGGTTTCACACCACGTTTACTCTAGTGGACAATGCGCATCCTCAGAAACGCCGTACAGTGCGCACCGAAGACGCTATTGCTGCTGTGGAGCAGAATATCGCAAAAGACCCGAATGAGTCCATCCGCCATCGCGCGCAACATTTGGAGCTGTGCCCATCCACTTTAAGGAAGATTTTGCGCAAGAATCTTGGTTTGCGATCTTGCAAAATCCAACTCGTGCAAGAATTGAAGCCGAACGACCATCAAGCGCGTCGCACGTTCGGTGAACGGACCCGAAACGAGAAACGAGATGGCCACCGATCCCGATTTTCACAAGAAAATTTTGTTCAGCGATGAAGCTCACTTTTGGTTGAATGGGCACGTTAATAAGCAAAATTGTCGCATTTGGAGTGATCATAATCCACAAACCATTGTTGAGACGCCGTTACAACCTCAAAAAGTCACTGTTTGGTGTGCTCTATGGGCAGATGGAATCATTGGTCCATATTTCTTCAAAGATATAGCCGGTCATAATGTTACAGTCAATGGGGAAAGCTATAGAGCCATGATTAATGACAATGACTTTTTCGTGCCTGAATTGGAGGATGTTGATGTGGGCTTTTGTGACCTTTGGTTCCAACAAGACGGTGCTAATTGCCATTCAACCATACAGCCAACGAAACAATCAATTTATTGAAGGAAATTTTTCGTGAGCGCATTATCTCCTTTCGTGGGCCTGTGGCGTGACCTCCAAGATCGTGCGATTTAACACCGCTGGACTATTTTTTGTGAGGTTATGTGAAGTCGCTTGTCAACGCAGATAAGCCCGAGACGATTGACGCCTTGGAAGAGAATATTCGGCGCGTTATTACTGACATACGGCCCCAATTTCTGCAGAAAGGTGTCGAATATTCGAGTCAGCCGCGGCGGCCACTTGCCCGAAATCGTTTTTAAAACAAAATGGCAAATACTTATCTTTATAATAAAGCTAAATTCTTGGCCATAACATTAAACTATATATGCGTTTTATTTCTTGTTGAAAACCACACTTCTAAAAAAAACACCCGTTATAAGTCACGAGAATTTCGTTTTAAAAATTTATAAGCGCGCATATTAAAACCACAGTTTTATTGTATGTTTTTGCCCGCATTCCAATGTATGCATGTCGCCTTGTATTTGTGTGTGTGTGTTTGTGTTTGTGTGTGTGTGTCTGTCTCTCAGCGTATTTGGTGGCTTATGTATGTGCGGTTTTTCAGCTGCCTATACTGGAACTTGCTTTCACATATTTATGAAATTTTATGAGCCAAAGAAAAATATTTTTTCTATATTTTTTTTCTTTTTTTGTAGGTATAAAGTTTAACTGTGAACTGAAGCGGAAATCATTCAGTTTCCATATTAAGTATTGATATAGATAAGCACAAACACGCGCCCAAATAATAACGAACAGAAACACACTTTTTTTTATACATGTTAATGACGTCCTCCTAAAATTAGATTCATTTAAAAAATTCAACGATTATAAAAATTTATTTTGCATGCTGTTGATAGAAAAAAGTTATAATAAAGGTTTTCAGGATAGTGCTTTGTGGGGGCTTAGCTTCTACCGATATCATTTTTTACTAAAAAAGTTTTCTAAACTTTTCTGCTTATATAGTAGTACTATAAGTAGAAGTTTCTGATCTTTGGAGTAGATGACATTATTTTCCTGACATAATTCAAAGATGGCTTTCGTGTGAGTTTATTAAAGTATTTTAATGCCACAGAGTTGAACACTAATAATGTATTTAGATTTAGGAATCGCCTTATAGGTGGGGAGAGCTATCGAAAATACCCAGCTTAAATGGAAATCTCCTCCCCAAAACCTTGGTGGAGCACTCTCGTTCCTTAAAATTCAATTTCTGCACGAAGCTCATACTAGCCTTGCTGCTCTATGGCGCAGAATCAAGGGTTGCTCTGTTGCAGCCTCATGCAGCATCACTTTGGATGTTCAAGAGAAATTAAATTTTTTGCAAAATCTTCGGTGTTGTATTAAAACGAACAACGAACGAACTGTACGAGCTCTACGCTTACATTGACATAGTCAAGGTTAATCATTTAACGTCTGAGCTGGCTAAGTCAGGTTGAAGGAAAGACAAAATTGAGGAAGTTCTGTCCACGTTTGGTGTAATTGGTTGGAGAAACTTTGTTGAGGTTGGCCTAACTCGATAACCGGTTTTAATGGCCACCTCTGCCAAAATTTTCGGCCCATACACTAAAATCAAACGTCCTTTATTCTTTTACTTTAAACTATAAATTTCAACAATAATACTGAGAATGTTTCATAATGTTTTTGTTTTCTTGCCCTAAATTTTCCTTTTTTGAGAGTTAGAGCTTTAGCAAACCCTTCATATTCATATTATATTTTTCAAATATAAAATTATTATTTCTTAAAATTAATTGTTTTCGCCCTTTATTTTGTTTTATTAATGCAATCCAAAAAATATATATTTTTTTCAGTTGAATATTTTTGAATTTTCGATTTTTTACTGCATCAAATTCCTTGCCCAAGTGATTTCTGTTGGGATAAACTAACGAATTCTCCAAATTTCTGTCCGTAAAATCATAACCAATATCCAATGTGACAGGATAAACACAATAGGGGTATTCTCTAAGTTATGCATATGCCCTTGCACGATGCATGAGTAGCAGAATTCGAAAACTTTGGTTACCCTACATCGAAGAAACAACATAAAATGTTCCTATTCTTGTACCGCACAAGGCATATGCTAGGCTTAGAGAATGCTCCTAACGATTTTGGTGCTACACCATTTTGATGCTGCGCCTTTTTTTTTTACTGAATTCATTCAATACAATTCGCTACTGAGCAAGCCACTTTCTCTCTCTTACAATATTGGTAATGTGTAGCCAGAATGCCAAATATTTAGTTGGAAATCACAGTTAGAGAATGTTTTTTTTCTTATACATAAGTAAGTATTACTAGAAGTTTCAAAATTAATATGTACGTAACATAACATTCATAACATACATAACATACATACATATACATAAAGTCGTTTCGAAAAATAAAATGAATAATTTTTCACTAGGCCATCGAAGTTTCTATATTCTCAATTATTGTAAATCTTCACAAATTCACATTCTCTCTCTAGCTGTCAAGTTTTAAGATAATACTTTGTTACAAACGACATTACAATTGATTTATGTACTATTTATGTAACTTTGAATTGAACCACTGGCAGCTACAACTCTGTTTATCGCTACGTTTACTTTTTACAGACCTAATTGGCATTTTTTAACTTTTTATTATAGCAGAATCAACAAATGTCTGGAAACTTTAGTAATTTTTGATAAATACTAAAACAACATAGACGTAAGTTTTGCCTGTATAGCAATTGTGGGTAGAAATAGAGGATGCAGAAATGCCTACAAATATTCCAACAAAATCTCGATTTTATAGAATTTTATGTTGGGAAACCTAACATAAATTCTTCAAAATATTTTTTTTTTTTATTTCAATTTCATTGATTTATTTTCCATTTGCAAATATTCTCTTTGTTAGGCTAATCCTTAAAGTTCACTGTTTAAGCTCGTGTTTTTTTATACTGCGAAATTATCAATGAGTTTCTAATAAACCCCTATGTAAATAATTTTCCAAAAATATTTCAAATATTTCATTACTGAATTAAATTTTAAGCCCGAAGCCAAAAGAAGAAAAACACTTTTAGTGGCACTGTATAACATCTGCCAGTTATAAATAAAGGATTACATACATTTACAAAAATAAACACAGACACGCAACTTCGCAACTTAAATAAATATGTAAATGTGTTGTACAGCTTTCACCAACCAAAACTGCAACGGCAACTGCAAAACAGAAATGAAAATCAAAAAAGCAGAAATAACACAGTAGGAGGTAAGAGCCGCCAGGTCTGTGGGGAAAATGTGAAAATTGCATGTTGTCAAAAAATGTTGTGTGCAATTTGAGTAGTAAAAAAACAAACGTAAAACGTTTTAGTGTCAGCAAAATAAATATCAATTGACAGAAACATTGCGAAATGTTGTTATATTTAAATATTTAAATAAATCCCTTAACATTCTACCCTCTATAACTCCTGCTCTATCTCCATCTTTCTCTCTCAAATATTCCTTATCAAATATGTATAGGTGTAAACTTGAAATGATTGAAGTTTCCTATAATTTCTAAAACACTGCAATGAACAATGAATTGCATGTGATAGAGTCCGAGCGATTACTATTTTTTATTGGCCAATTTTTCGTCGCTTATCAATTATTTTATTTTAATATTGAAATATAAAATCTTAACTTAATAAACGTTAATCTCATATTTAGATTAAGTAGTTACATATAAGAACAAATTTAAGTTTATAATATTGGGTCATATCAAAAGCATCCGCGGTTTTTGGTGTTGGTACCCACAAATCTGGCAACACTAATCCTTAATAAACTCCAAACTACAGCTATGATCGAAGAAACGACCAATATATTGGAAGGAACTTTGATTGGCTACTACGAGGAGGTGTGTCCGCTTAGAGCCAGCAGACAAGGTAAGGCAGTCCCGTGGTGGAATGCTGAACTTTCAAAGCTTCGCAAATGATCTAGAAAACTACTGAATAGGGCCCTAAAAACCCGAATGGAAGTTGACTGGACCAGTTTCCATATTGTTCAGAAGGAGTATAAGAAGAAAGTGAGGTCCGCTAAACTTGACTCTTATAGAAACTTCTGCAATGAGGTGGAGGGTATGAAGGAATCAGCAAGACTGTGTAGGGTTCTGCAGAAAGACCAAACAGTTAAGCTTGATTCTCTTCGCATGCCTGATGGTACTTTTACCACTTCCAGATCAGAGACCTATAACACACTCCTAGCGCACCACTTTCCGGGAAGCAGGATTATACCCACTACGGTGAGTAGTGGTGGGGTCAATGATACGATTGGTAGAACCACCAGGCACAATTGGTATTCTACTTCGGAAGTAGTGACAGAAGAGACAATAAAGTTTTCTTTCTACTCTTTTGAAAACTATAAGTTTCCAGGACCTGACAAAGTTTATCCGATAATGTTAAAAAGATGTGGAGACAGACTGATAGGGGCCTTGAAAAAGATCTTTACGGCCTGTCTTGCCCATGGCTTCAAACCATCTCTTTGTCGACAAGTCAAAGTAGTCTGTATTCCTAAACCAGGGAAGGATGATTATACACTGACTAAAAGTTTTAGGCCGATTAGCTTGACCTCTTTCATGCTAAAAAGCCTAGAACGAATGGTAGTGAAGCATATTCGGGCTGCCAATGTGTCCTCTCAGTAATAACCAACATGCCTACCAGGGAGGAAAATACTGCGAGTCAGCGCTGCATGATCTTGTAAGCAAGATAGAAGCAGGACTGGAAGCGGACAAGTACACTCTGGGGCTCTTTGTGGATATTGAGGGGGCTTTTGACAACTCTGCCTTTGACTCTATGTGCTCAGCTGTCAGAAGGCATGGAGTGAGTGAAAACTTGACTAGATGGATCTACTCTATGCTCTCCGAGGCGAGGGCGACAATTCGGTAACGGCGGAGGTTAGACAGGGCTGTCCCCAAGGGAGTGTTCTCTCTCCTCTGCTGTGGTGCTTCGTTGTTGACTCATTACTAACGTAAATGCTAGATCTCGGATTTCACGTCCAAGCGTATGCGGACGACGTCCGTGCACTTACATCTGGTAAATCCTTGCGGATGGTCTGTATTAAAATGCAGAAATCCTGGACAAAATTTATTAGTGGTGCACTGGCCAAGGTCTTTCTGTCAATCCTAGTATAACGACTCTTGTTCTATTTACTAGGCAACGGAAGCTGGAGGGTTTAAAACTGCCAGTACTGAAAGGTGTGACCCTCAGTCTTGCCATGGAAGTGAAATAGTTGGGTGTAACCCTAGATTGAAAACTAACATGGAAGACGCACGTCTTAACGAAGCTAGATCTCGCATTGAAGGTTTTCCACCAATGTCGCCGAGTCTTTGGTAGGACCTGGGGCCTGAGACCTACTGTGGTCCTTTGGATATACACAGACAGCACTTATCAGACCGATAATCACATATGGTTCGGTGGTTTGGTGGCGCCGAACTATGGTTAAATCCTCAGTTTTGGCGCTGAACAGGCTACAAAGAAGCGTATGCATCAGCATAGCGGGCGCCATGACTACCACCTCTGGTGACGCCCTTAACGCCATGCTTGACTTGCTCCCACTGGACATACAGATCCAACAAGAAGCGATGAAGGCGACATGTCGGCTATACTCTTATGGGTATTGGCTCGATAACAGAAATTGGGGTCATGGAGAAATCTTCAAAAGGTTGTCAGAGCAATATACTTACTGGCACCGAAAGATTGCCCCGTACCCGTGGTTACTTTCGGAAGAAAATATGAAGTTAGCTTCCCGAAGCGTGAACAATGGAGCAATCCAGAGGTCGTGCTGGAGAATCTGACTTATATCTTCTTCATTGACGGATCCCAGACCGATGAAGGTACTTGAGCTGGATGCTGGATGGCACTTAAACGAAGATGGCAATTGCTACTATTCCTTGGGTGGGTTGGCAACTGTCTACCAGACAGAAGTTTTCGCCATCTTTAAAGTAGTGGAATGGATAATTGAAAGAAAATGCCGCGGGAAACGTATAGGTGTCTGTAGTGACAGTCAGGCTGTACTTAAGGCTCTGGAGAACGCGAGAATTACTTCAAAGATCGTCCAAGAATGTAAGAGGAAACCTAGATCAGTCGCAGTACTGAATCAGCTCCATCTTATCTGGGTTCCTGGGCACTATGGAGTTCCTGGGAATGAGAAAGCCGACGAGTTGGCTAACTGTGGATCAAAGAACATGCCTTTATGACCAGAGCCAATAGTCGGGACCAGTTTGGCAGGTGCCATGCATTTGATAAAATCTTATGCTAATGATTTACATAAGAGGCGCTGGTCCAATCTGGACATCTGTAAAACGGCTAAGTGTTTTGTGATTTGTCCAAACAGGAAGGCAGCAGAACTCCTTCTTAAATTAGGAAGGAAGGACCTGCGCCGGATGGTCGGACTCATCAGAGGACATAATCCATGGGGCCAACATATGACCACCGACATAGGATCCGACCTGCACATCTTGTCTGGAGGAGGTGAACAGCACAGAGCATTTTCTATGCACATGCCTCGCCTTTGCCAGAACGAGATGGCGCATTTTGGGTTTCGATATCACAGGAATGAACGAAGTTCACTCCTTCCCCTTGTGCGATCTTCTGAGATTTGTGAGAAAATCCGGAAAATTTGCGGAAGAGAACGTAGTAACCCCTTTTTCAACTTTTTCCCTACTTTTCTCTAACCCCTTACTTGCTGTCACCCCTTCTTCTTTTCCTAGGCCTTAAGTACAAGTATGGGTTACATAGCCCATTCATCCATCCAATCCGATTATGTTAAAAGACCACATGTTTGAAAGGTGGCATTTCAGACTGTGAAGTCAGTTGTGTAATTCGTTGCTGTTGCAATAAATTACATTTGACTTGACAATGTGTGAAATATCTGAAGAAATATGCTATGTTATGCTTTATTAATATAGAAAAGGTAACACCACAGCAAAAACATGCCGACAAATTTGTGCGGTTTGCGGTGAGGATGTTGTGACTGAACACCGGACCCAGAAGTGGTTTGCTTGATTCCATTCCGGAAATTTCGATATCAAAGATGCACTGATAGATGCACTGAAAGTCACTGAAAAAGACAATGAAATTTTCCAACTGGTGGAGCAAGGTCGATATGCAACCTGTCTGGATATAGCGGATGCACTAAACATCATATAAATACTTTTTATATGAAGTAATATATAAGAATTTGATTCATTAAAAGTATCGGCTAAATGATCTTCCATTTGTAACCGATATCATAATTTCAGGCCGATACTCATGCAGATTAATCGATCGGGCTCTAGCGATATCTTGTAAATGAATATACATTTATTATCAGACAGTTGTCTCCAAAAGAAAAGTTAATGAACCTTGAGTATGTAAACTAGCTGTTGAATCGCTTGAAAAGGTTTTCTGTCTGAAGGTCTCCAGATTCATACACACGTGAAATTAAGTACATTTTTTTCCTTAGATTTGCAACTTCGAAAGTAGTCATTGCATTGTAGTCCTAATCTTGCAGCATGTCTCCCCTTTAAGCAGTTTCCCTTGGGCAACGAGATTCTTGTGCTGATGGAGTTTCGGCTAAGGTTGTCTCTTTAGTGTTTTGTCCATAGTGTTCCACAAATATGCTCTGCTACCCGGAATCTTTCTGATTTATCACTACGTTGAGTGGTCTACAAATGACAGCTGAGCAAATAGAGGCAGTGGTGGTTCGTCAATTAAACATTGCTTAAGTTGTATCACCAGAGACGAGATGGTTCATTGAAGCGAACACATCCGCAAGGTACTTGACTGCTATTACTTTCGCCTGAAAAACGCTGTAATGGTCAGGAAGACGAAAATGGAGTATGGACTCAACTTGCTGGCGAATAAGCCACAACCGATTTTGTTCTCTAGGCTAGATCCAGCTTTGTAGTTGTCAATAGCATTTTCAGTGAACACCTTGACTTTCACCCATTGCTCTCTATCGTGGATTAGAAAGTTGGCATGCCCCAAACATATAAATTTTTCTTTTCGATAGTAAATGCTTTTTGGCGATTGATGTCAGAATACATATATTTTATATATGTTTTAAATGTAATCGTGGGGAACATACTGTATTTTAAATTTAAATCATTGTATATGAAAATTGACACAAAAACTAAACACGCCCGCCCTTCAAAATAAAAATACGTAGGCAATCATTTTTCAAACTCTATTTTATATGTATGTAAATACTTCCACCAAAAACAACAAAAAATCATAAAATGATAATATTTGATTTATTTTTATTTTTCTGTATTTGTTTTTTGAAGTTTGTTGTTTTTTTTTCACTTGCTGTCACATTTGATGAGATTAATAATGAAATCTGCAACAATAAAGAGCAAAGTAAGCGTTTTAATATGTTTTACACACATTGGAAAACAACAAACTGGTATAATTTTCACATTTTTCGTTATTCTGCCACATACTATGAGTAGATGCCTCGTTTAACTGATGTTGCAGATATGTATCCAGAAGAGAGACAGAGAGGGAGAGCGAAAGAGAGAAAGGGTTGTCATTTGTCGTCTTTCTATGTTGTGTTTATACTCCCTCGGGGGCGTTCTCGTTTTCCTGCCTGACTGCCTGCCGCCTTCAGCATGTTTCGTTATATTTGCTGATTTCGCTTTTCCGTTACTGTTTTTTTCCCTGCTAAGTATATCCTGCAGAAATATCTAAAAAACACACATACACCGACACTGACTGATATGCAGAAAATAGTAAAGTCTCTCAATTCATACATTACCATCTACATATGTGTGTTGATGTTGTTGCTGTTGTTGTTGATATTGTTTTTTTTACTTATTCTTGCTGCTCCATTTAAGCGTTGTGTGTGCATTGAAATATGAAAATAAACCGTTATAACATCATGATGCACATCCTGCATCAGTGCATTCAGTTCATAGTTTACTTTGCAGTGAAGTTGTTTTTGTTGTATATAAACTTCCTCATGCTTTTATTTGTACATACATACATAGGTATTTATGTTTGCATGTGTGTATGTGTGTATGTGTGTTGTATGCATTTGCGGTTAAGTGGGCACTATTTTATATTGGTAAATGCATGTGTATTAACATACATATGTATGCGCGGCTGAATGATTGATGTAAGAAGATTTACATTTCATTCACATTGAGTTGCTTTAAATTTCCGGCATTACGTTAAATCCATTTTTAAACTTATCATGGATACGTAACAACAAAGTGATTGCTGAAGAATTAGATTTGCCCAAGGAATGAGTTTACGGAAGGCATTAGCGTGAAGATGGTGGCTGTTTAAATTAAGCATTTATTCAATTACTTAGCCATATATGTACGTACAAACATAAATGATAACAGTACTCAGCAGTTTCGAAAATAATAAGGTTATTGTTTCGCGTGGTCCAGAAAACTAAGCTATGAAAGCAATAGTGAAACATAATTGAAGCGTTTAGTGCAATAATGTCTCAAGTCAAACAAAATTTCACTTTTTGGGTCACTTTTGCTTTACCGATCTCCGAAAATGTGTGCATGCAAAATTTGATATGTCTGCTTGCCGTGGCGGAGCGATCGAACTTAGCGTGAAGCAATTTAGCCTTATAAAATTTGAAGTCTAAGTAAGCCTTTCAATAATTTAAGTCAATTTTAAAAAATTGTGTGTTTAGAATGGCAAATCACAAAAGACTATCATACATATGTATATTCAGCGATATGGAAAAAAGTGTAAAAATAAAATATTTCATTTACGGGGTTCCTGTATCCTAAACAGGGGACGGAAGTACGTCCTGATTTTGGAGACCCTATTAATTTTATTATGTTTGTTCTTTTCCCCGAAGACATTTTGATACTTTCTCGCATGGTTATTCAAATTTAATGGTGTTCAAGGAACCTTCAAATGCGCAGTTAAAGCTTATTCTTTAAGATTTATGCATTTTAACCAAATCTGGTTGTCCATAATAATATAATTTTTTAAACATCAACTGTGATAATTCGTCAAATATACCCACATTTATAAACTATAGTATTCCTAAAAGTAGTCACTGTTTATTATTTCCTCATGTTCCGACTTTCATGACCTTCAAATTACATTTTAAAAATTTAAAATCGTTAGATACCTTTTTATTAAAACGACCGATAAACAAACATATTTGCTCGAAAAATAAACAAAAAATTTTAAATTTTATTATTTTGATAAAACTTTTAATATGGAAGATTAAGTAAAACTATCAAGTTTTATCAAATATGGAAGTTCAACTGGTCGCTGTGGCGTAGTGGTAGTGCGTTGGACTGCTACGCAGAGTGTCCGGGGTTCGAATCTCGGCACAGGCAAAATCAAAAAGTAGAAAAAATAATTTTTCTACACGGCACCACCTCTTGGCAGGCAATGGCAAACCTACAAAAGTAAAAATTGCCATGAAAAGCTTTTCACTTCGCCGTTCGGATTCGGCATTAAACTGTAGGTCCCTTCCATTCATGTACAAATATACCATAACACGCACAACATGAGTGGATGCGAAAAGCGAAAAGCTCGGCCTAGGCCCTCCGTGGGCTGTTGTGCCATTAAAAGTAAAGTAAGTAAGTAAGTTCAACTTTTAGTTAGAAATTAATATAGAAAAAATTCAGCTGTAATCAGGGTCTCAAACGTTCTGCTTGAAAGAATTTTGCGAAAGAATTTGTGCGGGAAAACGGGAAATTTTATTTTTTGATTGAATTCTAAATTTTATGATAAGTACATTCCGTATTCATTTCATTAAGCGACAAATTTTAAATCTATCTCAAGGGCATGGAGTTTTGCATATGGAAAGGAAATTGTACACACCCATAATCAGTGACCATCTGTTGGTCGGTTTTTGGTTAACCAAGTTATGATACTTTTTTACTTTTCAAATGCGAGTATTTCATAAATTTAAAAAACAAAAATTATAATTTATGAATATGTTCAAACAGTTTAGCGAACTGAAAGAGAACGGTTTTGAGCGAGGATTATAATTATGTTTTAGTACAATTATTTGGTTAACCCACCGATTTATTCTCATAATTGCATTATAAACGTATCTCATTAAAGTGGTTTACCCGCCATTTGGCTGCAAAAAAACGAAGACATTAAATCATATTTCTTTCCTTCAGTTACCTTCGATTTGAATTCCTGATGACGTATGTATATACTCATGTATGTACTCATAAGAGTAAAAGACAAAGTAAATATTGGAAGTAATGTATTAAAATATGTGTTTACTGGGCAAAAGTTAGTAAGACTTTGTTCATAATTTCAAATTTTTGTATTCATTCTTCCAAATCTATTTAGTCCCCTTCAAAGTAATCCCTCCCGGCCCCAATACACTTGTGTCAACGTTTTTTCCAATTCTCGAAACAGTTGTTAAAGTCAATTTCCGGAATAGCCTTCAATGCGCTTAGCGATTCATGTTTAATGTCTTCAATTGACTCAAAACGGTGTCCACGAAGCGGTTTCTTGAAATTATAAAATAGCCAAAAGTCACACGGTGCTAAGTCAGGCGAATAGGGTGGTTGCGGAACGATATCAGTCGAATTTTTGGCAAAATGGTCTCGTAAAACCAATGCACTCTTCTTAGGCCCAAATGATGTTTTAAAATGGTTTTCACTGATCCTTCCGATATTCCAACGATGCCAGTAAGGTCTCTGACTGTTAATCGTCGATTCTCGAGCACCAATTCCTTGATTTTATTGACCAGACGTGTTGATCATCAGTTGATGTTGATGGCCGTCCTGGACGTGGTTCGTCGTCAACGCGTTCTCGACCATCTTTGAACAATTTGTACAAATCAAAAACACTTGCTCGCGACATACAATTATCACCGACATACAATTGCCTTTTGCAACATTCTGAACGTTTCGGCACCAGAAATTTGATTCCGCACACAAAATTTAATGGAACTTCTTTGTTGAATAATTTCAATCATTGTGAAAATCGCCGAATGCACTTTTTGTACTTCAGAAAGACAAACGTATACTAAACAACAATGATTATTTTGATGTGACATTTGGCACAGATGTCACCGACAGTCATACCAACCTTAAAAATTTAATATTTTGATGAATGGGTTTCCGCGCGAAATTTAAATTAAAAAGTCTTACTAGCTTTTGCCCACAGTAGTATGTATATCTCATAAGAGTAAAAAACAAAGTAAATATTGTAATTAATCTATTAAAATATGTGTTTAAGCCACCCTAATGCACCTTTTCTTTACTATTCATTTTCTCTATCCTTGTTTGTTTTCGTTCTATTTCTTTTCTTGCTAAGTATTGCTTTCTCTTTGTTCTTCTCTAGAACACTTTCACACCGGTCGGTTGGGCTCTTCAATATATTTATTGTAATTCTATAAATTCCAATTTTTAATTTTATTAAATTAATGTTGTTAAATTTACTTAAATACAAATTTCTTGTGTTTTAATATCCCATTAATTCACTTCTGAATTATACAATATGCAACCATGCAACAACTCACATGTTGACAACACTTTATTCTTCTTGTATTTTATGAATTCCTTTTGTTTCTTTTTATGCTTTGTATTCTCAAATAAACTGTCGTTGAAGCAAGATGCTGAAAAACTCAATAGTAAAATAATTAATATTGAAATATGTAGCTCGACGATAATGAACAATTAGGCCAAGAGTATATCAATGTTGCTATGTATTGTCTTATGTATATATCTTATATAACTACATATATCTCTTATACATACAACTCGTTTGTATATAGTTTTGTTGCGATTACATTTTTTATAAAAGCCTAAAGAATTATGGTACCTAAACGATATGGTTTAGGGGTCGCTATAAGAAATTATTTGGGTGAGAGTTACACACGTCTTGACGAAAAACTCGTAAATGGAAATTCACAATTTTAATGGGTCAAAGTTTAATGGCATGTGGTCCTACTGCCCACCTCTCAATTTGAAAAAGCAGACTCCACGCTCATAGTCGCATCTTCTTTCCCAGTATTTCTTGCTGTTGCTGCAATTTCTATAACGGATAGAAGTTCTTCGTTTCCATGTAAAATGTGAGTAATTTATGTAGGTTTCTCTTCGCAGTAATGAAATTTCAACCACTTACAAAATTCCAACTCAAATTGTGATAAAAGTTTTTGGCAACAAATTAGCATAAATGCAGATATTATGTATGTAAAAATATGTAGGTATGTATGTTAACTTGCGCTAAATTGAAAATACTCTTTTGCTTAATTCGCAGAGATAAACTTTTATTTTTCTGCATTATTTGAAAAGTGTCTATTGTATTCGAAATGCATTCAGGCAAGTAGCACAATAAAAGCATTTTCAATTATTCAACTACTTTCCTGAAATGAAATTCAATTTAGAAATTGTTACAGCAGTACATATGTATACAGAGAGCGATGGAAATGAATGCATTTATCAAACAAACAAAAAAAAAACAAAAAAACAAAAAATAAATAAATAAAAAATCTGTGAGAGAAAAGCAACACAAAGGCACTTCAAATAAATAAAACAAATTGTATAAATTTAAATTTATTTGACACCAGTGTAGTGCTGGCTCGCATTATTCAAGCATACAATCATCAGGAACTCATTCCCAGCAAGGTTTAGCCGCCCACTCGCTTCTTGCATAGCTATTATCTATGTACGAGTATGTATGTACATACTCATTGAAATGAAACCCACATTAGTTACATAATACCACAAATACATATACAATATATGCATAGATACTTGTGGTATACATATGTAGACATATGTAGACATATGCATGTAGTTGTATATAGTAAAGGGTGTTTTTTTCTGGAAGTGTGGTTTTCAATCTGGCAATACTTTTTTCGGAGTAGGGCTTTTTGACAGCATTCACTTGATTTGTGCTCAGTTTGGTTTGCCATTTCATCGTGAATAGACTTACGCCTGAACAATGTTTGCAAATTATTGAAATTTATTATCAACATGCATGCGCTGTAAAAAAAGTGTTTCGCAAGTTATGTTCATTTAGCGACGAAGCTCATTTTTGGCTCAATGGATACGTGAATAAGCAGAATTGCCGTATTTGGAGTGAAGACCAGCTAGAGGCAATTCAGCAGCTAACAATGCATCCCGAAAAATGCAGTTTTTGGTGCAGTTTATGGGCCGTACTTCTTCAAAGACGATGAAGGTCGCAACGTTATGGTCAATGGAGAAAGGTACCTTTCGATTATAACAACTTTTTTTTGGCCAAAAATGCTAGAATTGGAGTCGGCCGACATGTGGTTCCAACAGCACGATGCTAAACGCCACACTGCACGCGAAACCAAGCATCAATTGAGAGGCGAATTTGATGAGCGGTTAATCTCACGTTTTGGTGCAGTCAGTTGGCCACCAAGATCGTGTAATTTGACCCCGTTAGACTATTTGTTGTGAGTCTATGTTAAGTCGCAATAAACGATTGCTGCTTTGGAAGCCAACATTGATGAGATGACCGTCATTGTTGAGATTCCTGCCGAAATGTGTGAAAAAGTGTATAAAATTGGACCTTCAGAATGGAGCACTTAAAGCGTAGCCGCGGGCAACATTTAAGTGAAATTATCTTTAAAAAGTAAATGGCAGGATTTGATTATCAATCCAAATAAAAATTTCATTCCCTTTTGTAAAATTTATGTGTTTTTTTTTTCATTTTCAAAAAGTAGACTCTTATAAAAATCACCCTTTACATATTTATAGAAAAAGTGCCAGCTGAAACTAAATGATTTTGTGTATATGTATGTAAATGTGTGTAAGGGATAAACAACAAAGAACCAGTGCCAAAATAGCAGCAGCAGCAGCAGGAGGAAAAAATATTTAAGAAACTGGCACACTGAACTCTCATAAAACCTACAAAAGTTGGCAAGCATCCAAAAATATATAATGGCGGTGCCAACAACGAGAGTAAACGATATGCATACTGACTGCACTATATCGAAAAGAGGAACATCAGAAGCAGCAGTAGGAGTAGAAGTGCATGGCACGAGCAACAGCAACAACCGAGATAACAACAAAAGCTTCTGCTTGCCTGCAGCAGCTGATGACACTGAACGTTTGTCTGCTGCTGCTTGCTGCTGTTGTCGTACCTAGCATCATCGGTCCTATGTATTTTTTTTTTTTCAACGGAAACGGAAATAGCGCAGGAAAGACTCTGTCATTACTGCTGCTATTGAAGGGCAAAGGCGGAGGCTAACCAAAAAAAAAAGAACCAAAAACAACAACAACAACGACAGTAAGAACTTTTCTCTACCCCTGCAAAGAGGAGTTAGAAAACTTTATGTATAGTAGAGAATAATGCATAGTTAAAATATATAGAAATACTTTGCCCAAATTGTCAGCGGAACTAAAAAAAAATAAAATCAAACTAGAATGTAATGAAAGAGTAAGAAAAGTAAACAAAAAATGAGTAGGAACAATGGCGAAAAACTAGAACACCGCGTCGTTGAGTCAGCGCAGCCTTAATATTTATAAGAAAGAAGGAAGCAGAGATGAGCACAGTTAGTGCTGTAAGCATGTATGTATTTGCTCTAAGAACCAAGCCAGAGACTGATGCGCTCTCGAAACTATTGATTTTAACTACACTTTCATTTCTGTTTTTCCGTTACTCACAACAAATCTTAAATTAAAACTTGAATTGAAAAAACGAAAAAAAAGAAGAAATTGAAAACTTTTTCATTTCATTTAAAAAATGCAAGAAATAAAAAAAAAAAAACAAATAAAAATAAAAAGGGAAAAAGTTTTAGTTTATTACTTTTTTCTTTTCTTTTCTGAAAAGCAGCAGGAAAAAGTTTTCGTTTTAGCCTAAAAGCATAGTTACCAAAAAAATATTTCTGACTCTTGGCAACGATGAGTTAGTACAGGGTTCAAATTTCTCTCACATACACACACACACACACACATTCATATGCATACACTTAAAGTTTAGCTACCAAAAAAATAAAAAATAAAAAACAGTCGGCTTTCAGTTTTTGGTGTTTTTGTTACGTTACTTGTTCCACACTTGTTTTGTGTATCTCATTAAGCTTCCGTAATGCGTTGTGATGTAAGCGAATGATATTTTTCTTAGCAGCAACTGGCAACACTTCCTTATTGTTTTCCATTTCAGTTTTTTTTGTTTTTTATTTTGTGTTTGGTAGCATTTATTTTTTAAGTTGCTTAAACAATGGTTTTGCAAACAAATACATACATTAAATACTAAAAAGAATGCAGTAGCAGACTCAGCTCATATTCAATGGTGCTGTGCGCCTACAAGTATGCCCAAAGTTCAAGTGCGAGTGTTATACTTTCATTTTTTTGTTCTTCTGCTTGCCTTTACTTTACTTTTAATGACACAACAACCCATGGAGGGCCTAGGCTGAGCTTTTCGCATCCACTCATGTTGTGCGTGTTATAATTGTACATGAGTGGAAGGGACCTACAGTTTAATGCCGAATCCGAACGGCGAAGTGAAAAGCTTTTCACAGGCAATCTTTACTCTTGTAGGTTTGCCAAGAGGTGGTGCGGTGTAGAAAAATTATTTGTTCTACTTTTTGCTTGACTTTTGATTCTTTCTTTTTCTTGATGTCGTCGTTGTCGCTGTCGTCGTCTTCTTTCCTTTTTTATTTATTTAAATTTTATTTTACGCTGTAATTAACCTAACTTGGTAAATATTGGTTGAGCTTCACTTTTTGTTGACTTAATGTTTGTGTATTTTACATGCATTGTTAATACTATGTAAGTATACATAGTAAAGGAAGTTAAAGGAAATTGTTTCTTTTAATATTTCGCGTAAAGAAAATATCAACATTGAGAGCCTATTGAATTTATATAATCGCAATTATGATATACAACCAGTGGTGAAGCATGGCTTTTGAGTTTTGGGCGGTTAATTTAACTAAATAATTGAGAGGAATACATTTTGAAACAAAAGCATTCTATAGAATAGAATGTAGGAAGTATGTCGAAACTATTCTCATGCGTTTTAGAACTGGAAAAGAGATATAAATTGTCTGAGACAATGGGGGTCGCTGTGGCGTAGTGGTAGTGCGTTGGGCTGCTATGCAGAGTGTCCGGGGTTCGAATCTCGGCACGGGCAAAATCAATAAGTAGAAAAAATAATTTTTCTACACGGCACCACCTCTTGGCAGGCAATGGCAAACCTACAAGAGTAAAAATTGCTATGAAAAGCTTTTCATTTCGCCGTTCGGATTCGGCTTTAAACTGTAGGTCCCATTCCATTCATGTACAAATATAACACGCACAACATGATTGGATGCGAAAAGCTCGGCCTAGGCCCTCCATGGGCTGTTGTGCCATTAAAAGTAAAGTAAGAGACAATGGGGGAAAAAAATTTAAATTGAGAAGAGTTTAGTGAGAACGAACAGCAAGACTCAGAGAATAATCATACCTAGGTATTTGTGAAAGTCCAAATAAAACTGTTTAAGCTTAGAGACTTCATCAGAAAGAAATGGAGTAAAATTCAGAAAAATAGGACAATTTTCAGCCTTAAAAAGTAGACCAAAAATTGTACAAAAATTAGCTAAAAAGTTACACTAAAATCTTGACCAAAAATAAGATAAAAAATTTAATCAAAATTAAATAAAATTCCGAAAATAAGAACACAAATTGAAATAAAATTTAATACAAAACTCAGATTAAAATCTATATTGAAAGTCATAATAAAACTTGGGATCGAAAGTCCGATTAAAATCTACACCAAAAGCTAAACTTATATATAAATCGTTTTAAAATTTAAAATATAAAAATAGAGAAACAAACCGAAAATCAGAGTGAAAATTAAATCAACAATCAGATTAAAGTCTGGATCAAAAGACAGAACAAAAATGAGATCAAAAATCATATTTAAATTTGAATCGAAAATAAAAATAAAACTGCGATCAACATTAAAATAAAATCTAGACCGTAAATTAAAACAATAGCATTAAAATCAAGTCTAAAAATCAGAATAGAATAGATTAACAAAATCAGATTAAAGTCTAATCAAAAATTAAAAAAAAAATTACATATATAAAAATATAATTAAAATCTAGACCGAAAATCAGAATAAATCAAATCTAAAAGAATAGATTAAATTCAATATTGAAAACACTAAAATTTAGATTAAAATCTAGACCGAAAATCAGAACAAAAAAGACAAGAAACTTGATTTACTCAAACTTTTTGGGCTTTCTTGCAGTAAAATATAATTTAGTTAAAGTATACTTTATTTTTTACTATGACTGTGTGACATTCTCTTTATACAAGCAAGCACTAAGGATCCAAGCTCGAAGCAATGACCACAATATTTCCACAAATCCAACAATGAGTATTTCTTAAAAAAAATTGTAGATCGATTCTCACGGGTAAAACAACAAAGTTGAAGAGCTAACGACTTATGAAAATTAAATATTTCCGCAACACAAAAACCACACAAGAAAATATCAGAAGCAATAATATTTCGCACAAAAGCAATCAGAGCAATCAAACTCAATATATCGGAAATATTTCCACATAAAATAAATTTAATAGTATTCATTATTCGGAATGTGATGATTTACTTAACTATTTTCTGTAAACGAAAAGAAATTTTTTGATAAAATCAATTGATGTTGTCAGAGGAAAACTCAAGTTGAATCTGATAAAAAAAGAAGTGAAAGTTCGACTGAAACATATATTAAATAAAAAGTCTAGAGGCTACCATAATAATTCTGGGAAAAAACTACAGTTTCCTTAAAAATTGTAATACTATGTAAACATATTTTTCTTTATGCTTTATTGCAATGAATTCTTCTCAAGTAAATAAATTTCATAATATTCTCTTGCATATAAATTTTACTGCCAACATCAATACTTAGTAAATTCTTGCATATCTTTTATATTTAGGCAAACCAATCAAATTAACTTCGGGTAAAAACAAAATGTGAAGCCAAACAAAAACTTAGTTAAAAAGAGTTTGAAAACCCAAAACACCTAGGATGAAAACTTTTCTTCATTTGCATATAAATGAATAATTGATTTCTAATACGATTTTGTGGTGTTGGCCTGGTCGACTGTCTGCTTCAAAACGGTGAAGCTTCAAATATGGAACCTAACTATGGACACTAACTTTACAGAGTTAGTTTAGATAACTAACTGGAGTAGCAACATAACACTCATACGCCATGTGTTACCAAATTTTTACAAAAGGATTACCATAACAGAGACACTCAAATATTTTAACTTTATTTATAATTGCCAGCTCGCCTTTCTATTTTCCATAGCTACCACAGTTAGTGTGTGGCCTTTAGTTAAACCCTTTCTGACGGCAGTATTAGGAACACTATGTGCGGTCTACCTAAAAGTCTACGCAATTCAAAACAAAACAAAAACCAGACAAACGAAATAAAATTGAACTATACGCCCGCCCACCAACCAGACAGATCGCTCTCTGCGCATAGAGCAAACATTCAGTATTCGTATTTATTTTTGCACCATTCCAGTTTTGAATGTGTTTTAGTGTTGGTGTTGGTGTTGGTTTGGCATTGGTGCTGGTGTTGGAGTCGCTGATGGTATTTATAAATGTATTAGTTTGCATGGCGTTCACAAATATTTGCATTTTAAATTTAATCGTCTTTGTTTAAAGCGATTCTAAATGGCGCGAAGCGAGGAAGGAGAGGTATTATTTTTTATTATGTAACTATAGCTGCTTTTATTATGATAAGACTTTAGAAAGCTTGCGAAAATGTGGTGCAACTATTTTTATGGAATATAAATGAAGTCATTCCTTAAGAATTTTATTTAAAATATTATACGACATAGCTTTTACCATAATTAAGATAATTGGGTACACATTTACTTTACAGCAGAAAGACCGTGAGCGGTAAATTTGCGGTTTTCACTATTTGATCAATGGCAGCTGTGGGACAATTTTAAATATGAAGCTATTTATTTTGAAGTTAATGCACTGAATTTTTATACCAACAGAGCCAAAATAAATAGAAGGGTAGAGAGAGGTTATTCTCTGAGCAATTTGAATTTTGCTTATCCTTTCGTCTGCTTGATCACTGCATCCCTTATTTGGTTAAAGTCATGGCTATGTAGGCAGCAGCAATGTGACTGAAATGTAATAAAATGTTAGGGTATGATGACCTTAGGCATGATATATGTATTATATATACTTGAAGACATGAAACTATTTCAGTATTCATATAGTTCTCGGTTGAGATCTGGGCAGGCAGAAGTTCTTAGTGTTGGAGCACTATAAGAATTTGTACCCGCATTGAGAGTCAGCCTGCACTTACATAATTTGTATTTTAATACTTTTGGTACAAATAGCTTCGGGTAGATGTTTGTGAATTCCTAGAAAACTCAGGCAAAAAATACGTTCATCTCGTGGCTAAAAAATGTTCAGAAAATAGTTCTTCGAACTCGTGGTTTCTCTGTAGTATACAACCACCAAGAGCACTTTTAGCTAGGAGTCTGATTTGATTTATAATCAGGAAGGCTGCAAGCAAATAATTCACCAAAGTTCTATTTTAGATCAAAATAAATAATATTTGCTGCTGAGGTTATGCACATTTCACTATATTAACTTACAATAGGTCAGAGAAACAGGGCTTCTATGTGCTCTTTGTTGTTCAGAGAGAGAGTTTGAAAGTGGCAGATTAAGGGGTTGAAGATGAATAACTGGGATCCAATAAGTCTAGACGAATAGCATACATACACTGGCGGTCACGAAAACTGCACCACTGGCAACACTTTTTTATTATGTAAAAATATGGATAATTTACTTATTTTTTCTTGCTAAGGAGTGCGTCGAATAAAATTGTCTGATACAAAAATGATGAAATCTTTTGAACCATTAGCCCGATTTTTTTAAACTATGGTATTTTATTTTGCAAATTATTTTTAGATTAAAAAAATAAAAACAAGAAACAACAAATTATTAGTTTTTAATAAAAAGTTTTAATTTGTCAGGAACCCCTTCCATTAATGTTTTTATGGTAGTGTCCGACACCCTCACAGATGCTACAGACCACTTTCTTTTGAAAAAACTTGGACACTTCATGTTGGGGTAAAAATGGAAGCAATCTCTTCTGCAAGCATTCCTTCAAATATATTTCGCCGTTGATTGTACCCGATGTCACAAATGTGCTGCTTCTTTTGCCACAACTACAAATTGCCTGCCAAACAAGGAATTTCTTCGGGAAATTTGCTGGGAAAAGTCCGCTAAAACATAAGTTTCATCGTCCATGATGCAGCATTCAAATTTCTTGACAAAATCTCGGCTCAGCATTTTCGCTCGTTGTTTTGCGGTTTCATTCTTCACGGCGTTTCTATCCGGAACTTTTTGAACTTTGTACGTCCTCAGCCCAGCTTCCTTCTTAGTCCTGCGCACGAAAGATTCTGAGCAATCAGCCTTCCCCGCCAATTTCCTTCCCGAAATGTTTGGATCTCTCTTTAAAATGGTCACAACGTTGTTCGCCTTCTCACAGTCATGTGGCCCCTTCTTTTTACCAGAACCTTTCTTCCGATCAATACGCAGTTCTTCCTTAAAACGTTTAATAACGCGAGAAATGGTTTTAGGGTTAGCCCCTACCTCTTTGGAAGTTTTTTTGAATGACCTGCTTTTGAGGTTGCTTTTGAAAAATTTTAATATTATTTTCTCCACTTCGTTTGCCATTTTCGAGTTAAATAAATTTTTATTGTCTTTAACTGACACATAATATTTTCTGACATTTAATTCAAAGCTACTAAGATAAAACTTTGTGTTTTTGAATCATTCAATAGCACAGAATGGGAAGAAATGTAACGGACAATTTTATTAATCCGATAAATGGGATTTCCCGGTTTAAATTATTCCAAATGTGTTGATAATAGAAATGAGTTATTCTAGTGCATTTGTTTAACGCAGAAGTGTTTTTTTGTGAAATAAGTGCAGTAATGAGTGCAAAATATGAGCAGCTGACACATGACAAAAAAGTCGCTGAACTTACATTAGTGGACCAAGGACTTTCCTACCGGAAAATTTCTGAAAAATTTCTGAAAAATTAGGTTGCTCACATTCCACAATTGTCCGTTTAAAAAAAAACAAGAATACTGTGCAGTCTCTGAAGAGGAAAAAAGGATCTGGTCCTAAACGTGCAACCAGTAACAGAATTGATAGCCTTATAAAAAATATTAGCACAAAGGATCGTTTTAAAAGTGCAGTAACTATTCGGGCCGAGCTAGAAACCTATCATTGCGTAAATGTTAGTGTTGAAACTGTACGCAGGAGACTGCGAGAAGCTGGTTTATATGGAAAGCGTCCTGCAAAAAAGCCATTGTTAACTGAAAAAATGAGAAAAATGCGTCCAGCTTGGGTTAAAATCTATAAAAACTGGACACTGGAGCGGTGGCGAAATGTCATCTGGTCTGATGAAAGCAAAGTTAACCCGTTATGCGTCGATAATTTGCCGTACGTGCGCCGTTCCAATGGTGAACGTTATAAAGAAAACTGTATTGTAAAAATAGTGAAATTCCCACAGAGCCAGATGATTTGGGGATGCTTTTTCACTTAATTTTTAGAAGGAACTATGAATACTGAAAAATATGGGCAAGTCATAAAGGAAAACTTAGTGCCAGCTTTTGAAGAGCATTTATCCTGCAGTATGAACGCAATTTTCCAGTACAATTCTGCGCCCTGCCACCGTGCAAAATCTGTAAATTTTGCATGCTATCTTTTGTTTGATTCTTACAGAATGTAAAATAAAAAACAGAACATTTAAAAATAAATTTATATTTTTACAGCTTGAAAAAATATTCACGGACATCGGAATTTCACGACTAACTTGGCCGGGGAAACTCGCCCGATTTGATTCCTATCGAGCACTTATGGCATATTATGAAGCGCAAAGTTGCTGATCAGAAGCCCGAAAATAAAAATAAAGTAATTTTAGCATTAAATAAAGTTTGGTATGGAGTTATTACCAAAGATAACCTACAAATTTTGGTTGATTCGATGATTCGTCAAGGATAATGGTTGTAATACGGGCTAAAGGAGGAGCAACATCCTACTGATATTTGTTTTTTGTAGCGCTTGATGTTAGTTCTTGAAAACCACTTTAAAGACTAATAGATATTGTTTAGGTTTGATTATTAAAAAAATACATTACATTGTCTTAAAAGTTTCGATTTTTTTCTTGTATTTAAGTTTTTGTCAAAAATAATATGTTCTTGAGGTCCAGTAATATTTTTCCGTTCTTATACTTTGCATAATTTTAAAATCATAATAATATTTAAACAAAAAAATTAATATTCCCCAACATAAAATTCACTATTTTCGTTATTTTGAGGTTGTGCGGTTTTCGTGACTGTCAGTGTATACAAAAATATTTCTAGATGCTTGCTTACTTACTTATTTACTTTGCTTTTGCAACAGGAAACAAATAAATTATAAATTCTGATATATTCCCTGTTCATGTGCAGCAAGAAAAGGCGTCGAATGTAACCCAATTTTAAACCCCATTACACTTTGAAGCAGTCTTCATATGCATTATACTAATTTGTTGTGTCATCTTTAGTTTACTACTGTTGTTGCTAATTAAGAAAATACCCTCAATTAATTAACACAACTAATTGAATAGCTGGCAATTAAATTTTGGTAACTAATGCAGCAAGAATTCGATTTTCGCACATGTGTTGGTGAGTAGTACCAGTGATCACACACACACACACACACGCATACAGAAATATACAGAAACGCACTGGAGCAGAATACATAAACAAATTTTAGTCAAATTAATTAATTTAATATTAGAAATATGGAAAATCATAAGTGCTGCCACAAAGAAGAACTTTCAATACGCATGCAAGTTAGTATTTTTGTGATTGTGTGTTTTTGGGCAAACAAAAAATAAACATTAAAAAAGAAGAACAATTTGTGCATTACAATTTTGAATAATTAAATTTTTAATTATTTTGAAACTGTTTAGAAAACCGACATTGAAATTATGATAAATTAGCGTGACACTAAAGTGGCAATAAATTATATAAAGTGGTAAAATATATTTCGCTAACATGTTGATATAGTAGCACACAAACATATGATGTGTGCATATAGTACACCTTTGAACGTTGACTTTTTTTCTAGTTGTCTGCTACAGATGGTTTCTGCCTCAGTTGTTCTTGTTGTTATTGTTCATGTGTATTCATTTTACAATTAATCATTGTCATATGCATGACAATTTAATCAAAATTGAATTGCAAAATTGTCAAGCTATAATAAGCCAAAGTACATACGTACATGCAAAGAGGCAGCGGAACATAGAAAGAGGAAGGGAGAGAGCGGAAGAGGGAAAGTAACGCACGCTGGCAGGATATACCACAGACAAAGTGTACGAGCATTTAGTGTACGAGCATCAATGAATGTAATTCACTCGTGTCGAGCGCCGCAGACATTTAACAGGCACTTTACTTTCATTATATTACATTAAATTGTAATTGTGAGTGTGTGCGAAAAAAAAAAAAAAAAAAAAAGAAAATTGTTACGCCACGCAATTTCATTATACTATATGCAACATTTACTTAAATTAACAAAATATCAAATGTTCAGAGTGAATACAGTACACATTTTTACAACATTTGGCTTCATTTGATTGTTATTGCGATGATGCTGGTGCGGTGCAGTGGGACAGTTTGAGTTGCCAAAATAACAGCACCTAAAAACTAATGGGTGTTACTCTGGCAGAGTTACGCGACATTAAAGTTTTAATTGATGTTAAAAAGTAAAAAATTGTTTTTTATTGTATTATTAGAATATGAGCTGTGAAGGTCAAGTATTGAAGTTTAAGAATTGTGACGATATTTCCAGGACAATGCTTAAAGCCAAGCGTACATATTTTTTAATTATGTTTTCACTTCGCCGTTCGGATTCGGCATTAAACTGTAGGTCCCTTCCATTCATGTACAAATATAACACGCACAACATGAGTGGATGCGAAAAGCGAAAAGCTCAGCCTAGGCCCTCCATGGGCTGTTGTGCCATTAAAAGTAAAGTAAGTAAAGTGAAGATCTGCCGTCGTATACCCACATATGTTACTTACTTACTTAGCTGGCACTACAACCGATGATCGGTCTTGGCCGCCTCCACATATGTAGTTATTACACATATACGCTACGACTTCGGAATTTATTAGAATAGAAACTCCGAAACGGCTTTTAGTTTCGTGGGCATGCTTATTGTTCATGGCTATGTTATCTAATGACATTAAACTTCGCATCTTCGGGAAACTTTTAAGTGTTGGTGAATTTAATAAAATTGCAATAATTACTTTTTTATAAAATCCAGTGATCGAACCTGTGATGTCAGCCTTGAGATCAAGGGGAGACAAACTCTTGCCAACAGGTGTTACTACGGGCTCAGTAGGCAATTGAGACCGACCCTCTCTCGACCGACGAAAATTACGCTCTATAAGTCTCTCATCCTTCCCGTCCTAATGTATGGCGCAGAGACTTGGACATTGACCATCAATGATCAGAGGCTGTTAGGAGCGTTCGAGGGGAAGATACTCCGTAAGATCTACGGTGCAGTATGCGTGGACGACGTGTATCGAATAAGATGGAACAATGAGCTGTATGAGCTGTACGCCGACACTGACATAGTCAAGCGTATAAAACTCCAACGGCTTCGCTGGCTGGGTCATGTTGAGCGAATGGAAGAAAGCGCTCCTGCTAGAAAGGTGTTTTATTCGAACCACAGTGGAGGAACACGCAGAAGGGGACGTCCTAATCTCCGTTGGAAAGACCAGACGCAGGGCAACCTGACTGCACTTGGCCTTATCAACTGGCGCCAACGCGCGCATAGCAGAAGTGACTGGTGAAGCTTCATAGAGGCGGGCAAGACCGATCATCGGTTGTAGTGCCAGCTAAGTAAGTAAGTAAGTGATCGAACCTCTCTACTTTATTGCGAATAATTTAAGCATTAGAAATCAGATAGTCGTAACAGTAACAATTTATGTTAGTTTATCGTACATATTTTCAATTTTTCGTACAGTAATTTGAAAATTCCCCACAAATATATTTATAAATTTATTTATTTATAAATATATCTTTACCCAAAAGTAAATAGCTTTTAATATCTTTACTTTTGCTGTTTTTAAAATTGCATTAATACCAGTTTAAATTGTACGGCCCACCTGTCATTTAGTTAAACAAATTTTATTAAGGAATTATAACCTCACTGGTCCTCTACATTCCATTCATGAACAAATATAACACGCAGAACATGGGTGGATGCGAAAAGCTCGACCTACGCCCTCCAGCGGCTGCTATGCCATTAAAAGAAGAAAAAGAAGGTCCTCAATATTATGTTTTGTTTATTGCACAATGTATCACATCATTTTCTCGGAGTAGGTACAAGTTATAAATTGCGGGTGTTTTTTGCGGTTGCCGTGCCGTATTAGTCGAATACGATTTCCGAAATGCCAAGTGGAATTCTTTCTCACGGTACATAAGTAGTAACCCTAACTAACATTAGCACAATTAGCAGTAAGGACCATATTGATAGCATCATAACGCACTTCATCAATGTTATTACAGAAGCTACGTTTGGGAAAACCATTGACATATTACAATTAAACACATGATATGGATTGGGAATAGTCATCGACGGAAGTGGCAACACTTGCTCTCTACATTGGATCAAAGATCTCCCCCTTTTTGGAACCTCACACAAATTGTACCAAGGAAGAAGTCAAGTGATAAATGACAACAGAAAAGTGTGCAATCCTCGCACAGACGTTTTCTTTCAACCATTCGATTTCCGCTAATCTCATGAATCCTGTTATGGGACTTGAAGTGTGTAATGCAGTAGAACTATTTGGTCTACCCACATACAACAGCAGCAACAGATTTCGTATTAGTACAAATATAGTTTTTGATCTGATATCCAATTTAAAAAACAATAATGACAATAGATGCTTAAAAGCCCTTCCCAAAAAAAAGGCATCAAATTTCTAAAGCAAATTAATAATTGCAGCCACCAGCACTCCAGCCAAAGAAACCACTAAACAGTCTCTCATCTTATCGTCCAATAAGTCTACTGTCATCCGTGAGTGAAATTCTCGAATAAGTCATCAAGGAAGAACTAGTAGAGTACACCGAAGTCAATAACATTTTATTCACGCTGCAGTTCGGGTTTCGAAGAGAACACAATTCAGTGGATCTACTAACCAGAATCAGAAATCTAGTTAAAACTAACTTTAATAACGATAAATATACCGGCATCATACTTCTAGATGTGAAATCTGCCTTTGATTCTGTATGGCATGATGCTCTTATCTACAAAATGATAAGAATTAAGTTTCCAGACAATCTCATTAAAGTCATTCAAAGCTTTCTATCTTCCCGAACTTTTAAAGTACATATCGGTTCATGTAGTTCCGAGCGAGTCGTATAACCGCTGGCTGCCGGCAAGTTCTTGTCTTTTGCCTGTTCTTTACAACCTGTATACCTCTAACTACCCGGAGTTCGGAAATTGTACTACATCTAAATTTTTTGATGATGATACAGCTGTGCTTAGCTCAGTATTACTTGCCTCAGATGTTATAGCTAACTTACAACAAGTTAAATATTTGGGAGTTATACTCGATCCCAAAATGAAGTTTAAGGATCATATTTCGTGTACAATAAATAAAATTGACATGCTAACTCGATTACTTTGTCCCTGTAGAAATCGAAAATCAAAACTTAGCATTAACAAAAAAACCATAATATTAAGTATAAAAATCTATTTTTCATGCTGTCATTTTCTACGCGGCTCCAGTATGGTCAACCAGTGCCAACTGCCACCAATTACTGCCAAAAATTACAAATAGCTCAAAACAAGCTACTAAAACTAATTTATAACTTACCATGTCCCTACTATACAGCACGACTCCATGCACTCGCAGATATTGAGCTAGTTGGGACCAAGATAAGCAGACTCACTAACAATTTCAATGACAGATGTAAATTTTCAGAGTACAGCCATATTAATGAACTTGTATCAAGTAGTACTATAGTAGGTTAAGTAGTTAATATAAGTTATATCAACAAAAAAAAATATTCAAATAGGTTTATGGTAAATTTTTCACTCCGAATCTTATTTTTAGTTTTGTTATTTGCCGATTGATGGTGAAAATTTATTATTAAGCAGAAAAAGAATATGCTTGAACTCTTTTGAAAAAACTATACTAAAAGCAATTGTTATAATATGTATACTTATAACACAATATACATAAATAAATAAGCTTTACATTTAGTGGTTCGCTAGCCTGCTGGGCAAAGTGTCCGAAGGTAAAATCTCGCTATAGATAAAATCAAAAAGTAGGAAAAACCTCTACGCGGCACTACCTCATTGACAGTCATTGGCCAACCTTTCTGAGTAAAAATTGCCTTCGTTCGGATTGCGCCCTCGGTGCTAGGCCCTCCATGGGCTGTTGTGCGATTAAAGGAAAAAGAAGAAATTTATTTTGTTCTTTTAAACGGTTTACCATAACCCATTCCAAAGCATTGCTGTAGCTTGATTAAAGGTCTGTCTTTTGATCTCAGATGAGACCTTATTAGTGAATAGTGTCACAGTAGTTAGGTACCACAAATGATTATTAATTGCAAGAATGCAGCATCTTTCGCAAGGCTTCAGATCGTTGTATGGAGCATTAAAAGCTCAGCTGCAAGTTATCCGCCATTGACTGTACACACGAGAGAAGAAGTTAATAGAATTTTAAACCCTAGGTAAGGATGGGTATGTGTATCATCAGAGTTCAATGTAAATTTTCATATTGCGTTGTGAGTTAAAAAATTGTTTGACTCAATGTTTCAGCGCACTTGTATTATAATGAAACAAATATTGAGTTGGGTATTTCTCATTCCGATAAGTGATACAACTACCACAAAACGCGAGTACATAATTTCTCTTCTTCGTTTGCTCTTGCTGTTAGTTACATTTTATTCAGAAATTGAACAATTTAATTAGGATTTCATGATTTACAGTTCCTTCCAAAAATATTCATTCATTTGTATAGATTTATCTTATCACAAAAAAAAGCCACAGTACGAGGTATGATAAAAAAATAACCGTTATTTTCAATTTTGTTAAAAAGTGTTTATTTATTCATCAACAACTATCTTGTCCCCTTCAAAGTAATCCCCCTCAGATATAATACACTTATGTCAGCGTTTTTTCCAATCCTCGAAACACTTCTGAAACGCGCTTTTTGGTATCGCCAACAGCTCCTGTTTCGATTTTTCTTTTACTATATCTCCTCAATCGTAGCAAAACGCTGGGAAGAGGAAAAAGTCAGCGGGGGCCAAGTCCGGTGAATACGGTGGTTGACGCATGATAACGGTTTTGTTTTTGGCCAAAAACTTACGCACAAGCGACGTTGTTTTTGCTCAAAATTTCTTGGCATGAGCCGAATGATATGCCAACATCATCAGCAACCTCTCTGATAGTGTTTCGACGATTATCCAAAATCATTTTCTTCACTGCGTCAATGTTTTCCTCGGTTGTTGACGTGCTCGGGCGACCAGGACGAGCATCGTCATTGACATCTTCTCGGCCTTCCTTAAACCGGTTATACCACAATTGAACATGTGTTCTGCTCATAGTAGACTCGCCAAAGGCCACAGTCAACATTTCAAATGTCCTTGCGCATTTAATTTCATTTTTTACACAAAACTGAATACAGTTTCTTTGATCCATTTTTTCGAATAGTAAAAAATCGAAGAGCACACCAAAACACGCGTGGATGCGAAAAGCGAAAAGCTCGGCCTAGGCCCTACATGGGCTGTTGTGCAATTCAAAGTAAAAGTAAGCATATAGACTTTCACTCTCAATTATTTCACATTATCACTGTGGGAATAATCCCTAAATTCCCGAAGAGACCTACCTCTATGGTCACAGCTAGATGATTTCCTGACGACTAGATACGAATTAGTAGAACGACTCAACAGAATTCATCCAAATAAGCCAAAGCTAAACGTTTTTACTCAAAACACTCTGTCTTTCATGCTAAATACTTGAACTAAAAGAATTTTATAAAAGTTCTGCATTAAAATTATTTCATCTGGCTATGCTTGCTTGCGAAAAAAAATATAGATGTGTGTCCCACAAAATATTTACTTTTTATTTTTAAATCTAATGAGCGACAAGCTAAAGCAGGATTTCTCTTTGAAACTGAAACTCTTGATTACTTCGTTGTACTTGTGCAAGTCGAACATGATGTCACATGTCACCTGTACCACCTACGTCAGTTTCACCTCTATACCACTCAAGCTTATGGTATACGAGAACTTACAACGCTGCTTTAATTTGAAAAAGACCTAACAAGCATTTTTTAAACTTTTACAGAGAAATTAATAATACATTTTTAAAATTTGATATTTTCAGTATTGTTTTCAAAGTACTGTAATTTGGTGGTCGCTTTGTCGTAGGTGGGTGGTAGAGCGCTGGCTTGCTATGCGGAGTGTCCGGGGTTAAAATCTTGGCAAATGCAAAATCAGATGCTTTTCACTTCGCCGTTCGGATTCGAGATAAAACTGTAGGTGCCTTCAAATCATGTACTAATATAACACGCACAACATGAGTAGATGCGAAAAGCTCCGTCTAGGCTTTTCATGAGCCTAAAGAAACAAGGATATAATTTCAAATTAAAAAAAAAAAAACATAAACTTGTTGGTGTATGGCTCCAGATGAATGCACCTAATCATAATCTATCAAAAACTCGGTTTTGTGAAATTTGGTGTTAGGGCTTTTTGAAAATTAAGGCAGCGATATGTAGAAATATTGCTTTTCCACGCATTTCCTTCTTCTGTTACCTTGTCATCTGTATAAATTTAGTTCCAAAAGTGTGTGTGTTACGATGCACATTGGTTTTTGGCTATTTTCGTCTCTAATTTTGTAGTTTTTCATTAATTTTTATGACCTAGCATACAAGCATAAACATACGCACATATATATTTATAAGTATAAGCAAATATTGTGTTTATATATGTGCAGACAAGAAAAAAGATTACGTAGGAGAGGAACGGCAAAACGAATTTAAGTATATGAACGTAACGAACCAGCAGACAAAATGTCTGTCTCATTAAGATAGTCTAAAAGTATATAATATAAAAAATAAGAGCGGACATGTAAATAAACGCAAACATACATACATACTTAAATACATATGGTACATATATGTATGTGGCAATTCTACATAGTAGCTTAAGTTTGAACCTTATGTAAAACGTGATAAATGGTGTTTTTATAAGAGCGTGGCTTTTGACAATTCAAAAAAAAGCACAGAAATGTTACAAAAGTGAATGAAATTTTTATTCGGATCGATAAATCAATTCCTGCCATTTACTTTTTAAAGATAATTTCACTTAAATGTTGCCCGCGGCTACGCTTCAAATGGTCCATTCTGAAGGTCCAATTTTGGCAAACTTTTTCATACATTTCGGCCGGAATCTCGGAATCTCACCAATGACGCATTCAATGTTCGCTTCCAAAGCATCAATCGTGTTTGGCTGGTCCCTATAGACAAGAGACTTAACAAAATAGTCTAACGGGGTCAAATCACACGATCTTGGTGGTCAATTGGATGCACGAAAACGTGAGATTAACTGCTCACTAAATTCGCCTCTCAATTGATGCATGGTTTCGCGTGTAGCGTGGCATGTGGCACCGTTCTGTTGGAACCACATGTCGGCCGATTCCAATTCTTGCATTTTCGTTACAAAAAAAGTCTGTATCATCGAACGGTACCTTTTTCCATTGACCATAACGTTGCGGCCTTCATCGTCTTTGAAGAAGTACAGCCTGCCCATAAACCACACCCAACAGTGCATTTTTCGGGACGCATTGGTAGCTGCTGAATTGCCTCTTGCTGGTCTCCATTCCAAATACGGCAATTCTGCTTATCCACGTATCCAATTAGCCAAAAATGAGCCTCATCGCTGCAGACAATTTTGCTTCCTTTACTTTACTTTTAATGGCACAACAGTCCATGGCGGGCCTAGGCTGAGCTTTTCGCATCCACTCATGTTGTACGTATTATATTTGTACACGAATGAACGGAACCTACAGTTGAATGCCGAATCCGAACGGCGAAGTGAAAAGCTTTTCATATAAATTTTTACTCTTGTAGGTTTGCCATTGCCTGCCAAGAGGTGGTGCCGTATAGACAAATTATTTTGCTCCTTTTTTTTGTGTTTTTTTTTGCCTGTGCCGAGATTCGAACCCCGGACGCTCTACGTAGCAGTTCAGCGCACTACCACTACACCACAGCGACAATTTTGCTTGTGATTTCAATAATTTGCAAATGTTGTTCAGGCGTAAGTCTATTCATGATGAAATGGCAAACAAAACCGAGCATTTTAAACTTTGACACATGTCAACAATAACGCGCGAACTGTTTGAAATATAAACGTCAGCAACCAAGTAGCAAAAAAATCACTATTTATAACTGAGTTTTAATGCTGCTTTTGAAAATGCGCCCAGAAGAGCAGTACAACTCAATTTTCGGTTTTTGTGACTTAAGCCATTTTGCCACAGATATACACATATACTTACTACTATGGGCAAAAAGTAGTAAGACTTTTTAATTTAAATTTCGCGCGGAAACCCATTCATCAAAATATTATTTTTTTAAGGTTGGTATGACTGTCGGTGACATCTGTGCCAAATGTCACATAAAAATAATCATTAGTGTTTAGTATACGCTTGTCTTTCTGAAGTACAAAAAGTGCATTCGGCGATTTTCACAATGAGTGAAATTATTCAACAAAGAAGTTCCATTAAATTTTGTGTGCGGAATCAAATTTCTGGTGCCGAAACGTTCAGAATGTTGCAAAAGGCCTTCGGTGATAATTGTATGTCGCGAGCAAGTGTTTTTGATTGGTACAAATTGTTCAAAGATGGTCGAGAATGCGTTGACGACGAACCACGTCCAGGACGGCCATCAACATCAACATCAACTGATGATCAACACGTCTGGTCAATAAAATCAAGGAATTGGTGCTCGAGAATCGACGATTAACAGTCAGATGCCAGAGACCTTACTGGCATCGTTGGAATATCGGAAGGATCAGTGAAAACCATTTTAAAACATCATTTGGGCCTAAGAAGAGTGCATTGGTTTTACGAGACCATTTTGCCAAAAATTCGACTGATATCGTTCCGCAACCACCCTACCACCCTATTCGCCTGACTTAGCACCGTGTGACTTTTGGCTATTTTCTAAAATCAAAAAACCGCTTCGTGGACACCGTTTTGAGTCAATTGAAGACATTAAACATGAATCGCTAAGGGCATTGAAGGCTATTCCCGAAATTGACTTTAAAACTGTTTCGAGAATTGGAAAAAACGTTGGCACAAGTGTATTGGGGCCGGGGGGGATTACTTTGAAGAGGACGAAATAAATTTGGAAGAATGAATAAAAAAATTTGAAATTATGAACAAAGTCTTACTAACTTTTGCCCACAGTAGTATATATATATGTATAGTAACTATTAAAATGACACAAATAAACATGCATACTCTAAAAATATAAAATTTGTATGTGAGTTTGTGGCACAGCATAGTAATGCATAGTATGTTCCTCCGTCTCAAAACTCGTTTTGATGTGTACTTTCAGTGATGTTTTTGTCAGCTTATTTGTCTGTAGCATACTTTTAGGCTTTTGCGCGCTTTTGTTATTCATTTATTTTTCGGTCTTTGCTTTTACATAGTTTCCTTGTTGTTGTTGTCTTGTATACAAGTTTTAATATTTGTCCACTTATCTCATTCAAATTCTGCCTAAGTATTTTGTATTTGCCTATTTCTCATTTTGTTTCATTTCGTTTCTCTTTTATAACACAATAATAAACAAAGAAACTGCTGTTGTGGTGCCTCAAAGTATATTTATCGTTTTGGTGAACGTGCTTTCGTTCATTTATGTGTGTGTGTGTGTGTGTGTGAATACTTTAAGGTGTTTGCATTGCTGCTTAAATTACTTAGTTGCCGTAAAAATCGAGGCGTTCCTCATTGCAATATTCGTTTAACAAACATTTCATTTTATGCAGATTATATAAGTACATACATACACACATTCACCAATACATTGACATATACATATGTTAACGTGCATTTACATACATACAATAGTATATATATATGTACTAGTTACGAGTTCTTTATGTATACCTTTTCAGTTCACTGCTGCCTGCTGCTCATTCAAATATATGTAGCGATAACTCTGGGTACATATATTTCTGTGTGTTTGTGTGTGTTTATGTGTATGTGTGTGCTTGCATGTATTCGCTCTTGTAATACTATTTCATTTTTATTATATTTTCGTGTCAAAAGGTGAAATTTCTAAATTAGTTGCTTTACTTTAGTTTATTTTTTCATATTCGTTCATTTTGTCGATTTTTATTTTATTTTAGTTTGATGAAGTCACATTCGTTGGTTTAGTTTGTTGTTGCTTTTTTTTATTCTTTTTGTGCTTGTGGGTTTTCTGCACTCACACGCTTGTGTGTTTGTGCATAAAATCGAAATGAATGTAGTATTTCTCTGTAGTAACTACATACTCGTATGAAGTTTTGTATTATATATGGGCATATTCACACAACGCCCAACTGTAGCAATCAAATACATATAGTATTTTCGTATTCTACCTACTTAATCTTTTATCAATTTCTAGCTACACATTCTGTTCAATGGTCATTGGCATACCCATATACATTCATACATAGGTACTTATTTATTTGTGTATGTTTCTGTACATGTGTACTTGTACATTTTCTATGTAATTTCAGTTTCACTGTTTATCTTCAATTGAATGCCAGTGTCGATTGTATGTATTAATTGTGTAAAAATAAATACAAAAAAAAAAAAACCAAAAACATGTGAATCGCTACCGAAGGTAATTGATCAGCGCGGGAAGTTTTAATTATTCATATACACTCGTAATTATGGTATTTAATTTCGTCTATACATAGAAGAACTTCAGGTATTGCGGTATAGGATATAGGGTTTATGGTATTATGGTATTATGGTATTATTTTCGGTTGAAATCGATCACAAATGGTGCGGAATAAAAAAAAATATGGTTGTGCTTCACCCGCGCAGCGAAAGATTCCCTGAGTCTGATCTGTTGAACAAAACTCGTATGTGCTCGCTCGACTATTTTTTACCTTGTACATTATTGTAATACTTTAAAAGAAAATAAGCGTGTTTTACATAAAGTTACTTTGAATACTGATAAACTATGACCAGCATTTTACAAAATATGTGATACGTTTTGCAAAGCTGCAATTTGTATGTATATTTTTTGTGTCGACATTTGTGAAACCCTAGGTGGCGACTAAATAATGTAGTTTATGTAATACCAAATATATATTTCTTTAAGACATGCATATCGGCATATACTTATTTCTTAAAAGTAAGCTGATAAATATTATTATAGCTTTTTAGTTCATTGAAAAATAAATTAAAGGCATTACAAATTTTTTTATTTTTAAATTTGTATTCTGGATATTAAGGAAATGTCACTAAAGTGTTTATTTCTTGGGATTATTAATCCAACAGAAGAAGTTAGAGCATATGCATTAGATAAGAAACTTAATTTGTTTTGCACATTTTACTCCACGAAAGTTTCATAGGTTTAATCAAGTTTTTCATTGATTTTGCTGATTTTTAATTTAACCGAAGATTTTTGTATTTTCGTGTAGAACATTTCCTTAGGTCCATGGGCAACGTTGTTCTTTTGATGCAATACTGCTCATATATTTTGTTCTTGGTTTTATTATAACACTGTGTAACATGGTGGTCGCTGTGACGTAGTTGGTAGCGCATAGGCCTGCCACGCAGAGTGTTCGGGGTTTAAATCTCGGCACAGGCAAATCAAAAAGTACAAAAAAACACTTTTCTACACGGCACCAACTCTTGGCAGGCAATGGCAAACCTACAAGAGTAAAAATTGCCTATGACAAGCTTTACACTTCGCCGTTCGGATCCGGCATTAAACTGTAGGTCCCTTCCATTCATGTACAAATACAACACGCACAACATGAGTGGATGCGAAAAGCTCGGCCTAGGCCATGACGTAGTTGGTAGTGCGTAGGCCTGCCACGCAGAGTGTTCGGGGTTTAAATCTCGGCACAGGCAAATCAAAAAGTAGAAAAAAACAGTTTTCTACACGGCACCAACTCTTGGCAGGCAATGGCAAACCTACAAGAGTAAAAATTTTCTATGAAAAGCTTTTCACTTCGCCGTTCGAAGTCGCTAACAAAAGTTTAGATACAAATATAATAAGAACAACATGAGTGGATGCGAAAAGCTTGACCTAAGCCCTCCATGGGCTGTTGTGCCTTTAAAAGAAGAAGAAGTGAAACATTGTCATTTGAAGGTTATGGAATCCGACCTGAAAACGGTCTAACTAGGTCGAAAGTAATGGTAGAGGGTAACAAAACTTTCGTTCGGTTTTGCAAAGTTAATTTCGTTTTACAAGATATAACCGTTAGAAGTTTGTTTGTTTCAGTGTATGCATTTTTCATTATCATTTTCCGCTCATAACTCATAAGTATGATATTAAATATTTTTTATTATCCTCTCCAGCTAGGTTGTTGCAAATGTTCAGATAAACAAATTTTGCAAATAAATTATACCCATAAAATTTTACTGTATTCGAATTTTGAGGACCTTGAGTACTTACCATGCTTACTTACTTACTTACTTACTTTTAATGGCACAACAACCCATATAGGGCCTAGGTTGAGCTTTTCGCTTTTCGCATCCACTCATGTTGTGCGTGTTATATTTGTACATGAATAGAAGGGACCTACAGTTTAATGCCGAATCCGAACGGCGAAGTGAAAAGCTTTTCATAGCAATTTTTACTCTTGTAGGTTTGCCATTGCCTGCCAAGAGGTGGTGCCGTGTAGAAAAATTATCTTTTCTACTTTTTGATTTTGCCCGTGCCGAGATTCGAACCCCGGACACTCCGCGTAGCAGTCCAACGCACTACCACTACACCACAGCGACCACTTACTTAGCTGGCACAACAACCGATGATCGGTCTTGGTCGCCTCTTGAAGATTCATTGGGGAATATTTTAACGTGGTGGGTTAGCCCGACGCACAACTATTCATTCAAGGTCATGAAGAAGCTCGCCGCACACATTAGTATGCTATTGACGGGTTTGAGATCGCTATCCAGGGGACGCCGCGAGGACTTTAGACATAGAAGCGCAAGGATCGAACATGGACGCACCTGCGACTGTCACGAACTTTACCTTGTGTCCTACGCTCCAGGCCCCCCGGACCTGGAGTACTACCAAGAATATTTGAGTATAAATATTTAAAATTGATATCTTTCAATAGAAATATTATTTCAAATACCATTCCATCCAATATTTAGGATGCTAAATATCAATAGCGGCGGTATTCACGCTTTGGCCTTGCATCAATCGAAATGAGAGATTCAAGAGCATGTTACACATGCATTTGTTGTGGTGATAGCAGAAATTACTTTGGATGCAATACCCTTTGTTTTCGATGCATATCATGCATCCCTTAATCGAGTTCATGTTCTGAAGATTGAGAGTAATCAGAGTGAAGTTGGCTCATACAAACCTTTCTCTTAAACCAAGATGTGTTTTCTGTGCGTATGTGCCGGGATAGAGTAAGAGAGAAAGAGAGCGAATACTTATTCCTGGCTTATAAGCTAATTTCAATTAAACAAACAAACAAGAAAAGATAAATAGCTTTCAAACATCTTACTTACATGTAGGCTTAATTGAAAATATTAAATTATGTATATTAAATTAATTTTCTTTCCAGCAGTTAAGAAAAGCACACTAGAGACAAATTTAATTTAATATATCTGTTCAATCCCCCATTGAAGAAACCTTCGGTCGCACAAATATCAAACAATCATCTGTTGGCCAACACACAGAAAAAATAAACGTTATAATATTTTCAAAAGGGCATTAAATAACTTACTCGGAACTTACTTAAACGGAAATGTATTTTGAATTCATATCATTTTCTTCTTTGATGGAATATTCTTTTAAATGTTTCCTTTCAATGAATTGTGGTAGTGAGCTTCAAAGTGAAACTAACATATAAGTAAGTACAAATATTTCAAAAAAAAGAAGGAAGAACAAAAGTGGAGCATCTTAACAATTGAAAGGAAATATATAACGTATAGTGAGTGTGAAGCAGTGAGAAGTTAGATCGCTATTCAGTAAGTGGTTGCTATTGCTTAAATGCGTAGGTAACCGCGTTTAAGTCAAGGTTCACTTCCTAGATCAGGAAACGGTTGAAATTTTAAAATCTATCTGTTTCTACCATCACCAACAATGGTTTACTTCGAAGAGTGAACATTTTTTTCATCATTCGGACGTTCAAAAGAATGCGTACAGGTAAAAGTGCAAACCGACAGGAAACTTCATTTGTTCATGAATACCAAAAAAACAGAAGCCATGCAAACGACAGCAAACTACAAATACTACTGTGGGCAAAAGTTAGTAAGACTTTGTTCATAATTTCAAATTTTTTTATTCATTCTTCCAAATCTATTTCGTCCTCTTCAAAGTAATCCCCCCCGGCCCCAATACACTTGTGTCAACGTTTTTTCCAATTCTCGAAACAGTTTTAAAGTCAATTTCCGGAATAGCCTTCAATGCCCTTAGCGATTCATGTTTAATGTCTTCAATTGACTCAAAACGGTGTCCACGAAGCGGTTTTTTGAGTTTAGAAAATAGCCAAAAGTCACACGGTACACGCTGCTAAGTCAGGCGAATAGGGTGGTAGGGTGGTTGCGGAACGATATCAGTCGAATTTTTGGCAAAATGGTCTCGTAAAACCAATGCACTCTTCTTAGGCCCAAATGATGTTTTAAAATGGTTTTCACTGATCCTTCCGATATTCCAACGAAGCCAGTAAGGTCTCTGGCATCTGACTGTTAATCGTCGATTCTCGAGCACCAATTCCTTGATTTTATTGACCAGACGTGTTGATCATCAGTTGATGTTGATGGCCGTCCTGGACGTGGTTCGTCGTCAACGCGTTCTCGACCATCTTTGAACAATTTGTACCAATCAAAAACGCTTGCTCGCGACATACAATTATCACCGACATACAATTGCCTTTTGCAACATTCTGAACGTTTCGGCACCAGAAATTTGATTCCGCACACAAAATTTAATGGAACTTCTTTGTTGAATAATTTCACTCATTGTGAAAATCGCCGAATGCACTTTTTGTACTTCAGAAAGACAAGCGTATACTAAACACTAATGATTATTTTGATGTGACATTTGGCACAGATGTCACCGACAGTCATACCAACCTTAAAAAAATAATATTTTGATGAATGGGTTTCCGCGCGAAATTTAAATTAAAAAGTGTTACTACTTTTTGCCCACAGTAGTACATAAAGTAACTAACACACATAAAGCACACACACAAACACACACACACAAACACACACACACACACACACCCAAGCGCTATAAAATTAATCAAAATGCAAAAATACTAAAATGTGAGGAAATGTGAGGAGCTTTAGAAGATATTTGCAACTATAGTTCTGCGTTTTACAAAAATATCACAAGAAACAAAGTGTTGGCAGCTGTACGAACAAACAACATTGTAGCAGCAATGTAAACAAACAAAATAAAATAACAAAATAAAGAAATTTATGAATATCAAAGAAATATGAAAGAAAACTAGTTGCAGAATTCAATTCTATTCTTTAGAAGAACTTTTTCTTTCGCTACTGCCATGCACTTGCCGCACTGCCACTTGAAATAATAATAAAGAGTGCTACTTGAAAAAAGTGTAAATAATAAAGTAAGTAGTGTGGGGGGCGAATAGAGGGGGTAAAATAGGGGGGAAAATTGCAATTTCACTGACAAACAAAAAATGCTCCAAAAAAAAAAAAAAAAAAAACCGGATGAAAAACATAGTATTAAAGTAAATACGTAGAGGAAAGAAAACATATATTTTTATTAGCATTCATTATTTCGCAGTGAGGGAGCAAGTTTTTTTTTTTGCAACTTTTTTTACGTTTTTTTCTGTATAAATACAACTAGAAAAAGCGTCCATCATCTTATATAAAAATGCAATGCAAACATCGATGAAAACACGCAAATGAAATGAAGGCACGATAAGGAGGAAGATAGCAAATGGGACAAAGAGGTGGTAGAATGTATAAAATCCTTAGGTATTCAAAGGTTTTTTTTTGGTCTACTGAATTAAAGCGAAGATAGCAAACGGCAACAGCAACGTAGAATGACAGTCTCAATTTCAATTGATGTAATGCTGCTGCTGCTGCTGCTGCCTCTGCAGCAACCAAATACGAGCAAGAAATCAGCGTCCTTTCTGTGACATGTGCACGTTCTCACTTCTTCTACGTACTGCTCTTCTACTCTTTACTACCCTTCTTTACTATTCGCCATGCCTCCCAATATCACCACTAAGTAAGCAGCCGAGGCAGTAAACAGTAAAACTATGTTGCAATAGAACGCATTCCGGAAAAATGAGTAATGACGTTGAAACGTTGACGTGAGTTGATAAAAAGCAAAAAACAACCAACAAATTTTAAGCATCGAAAAACATTCGGTGAGATATTGCCAAAATTGAGTTTACTTTTTGATGAAAGTCGATGGAAGCAAAGCATGCCAACGTAAAAGTAAAGCAACGTAAAAAGTGACGCAAACATTTGCAAAAAATTACATAAATTGCGGCTAAAAATCAATGGACGAGGTATTGGGTTTTAAATTAAGCAGCTCAGATAAAATATATGAAATTTATGGCAAAAGGAAAACATTGTGCGTGTCTGTGTGTTTCAGGCTTTTATTGAATTTTTATGCAAAATAAAAATCTCAGCAGCAGCAGCTTCTTTTCAAAGATAAAATTTATGGAAATGTTTGTGCATTGACTCTTTCTTACTTGCATACGAACATACATATGCTGCGCCGCATACGAACATGGCCTAAATAATATTAATGGTTATTACTTACCAGTCGCCGCCACCTACATGTTCAGCATCTTTCAGCGTTTCGTAGTGAAAGCAGCCATGATACGCTTGGCAAGTGAGGAGTGCAGGGTTTCTGGGCTTTTTGTTGGTAGTAGCAGAAAAAAAATATGTGGCTGATGCCACAAAAGGCCGAATTTAAAATAATTATTCTGGATGTTTTCAAAAATAAGTATTTAAATATTGGAAAATAAATTTTATTAAATATGTAATGCATTGGTTTGACTTTAATTTCATTCGTACTTGATCAAGATTCCTTGTTTTCAGGAGCTACTCTCGTATACACATAAAGAATTGTTCCATAGTTAGTTTTTATTCAAAAACCACCTAGAGACAACTGAATTAATTTCATGATTTTCTCAGATATCAGAGATGAAATTCAAAGCTTTCTAGCTTCTCAAATTTACTGTTCAATGGATAGCCAAATTAAGTTTCTCGGAAAAATATACGTGATAGAGAAATAATATACGGTAGCTTGATTTCATTCAATGAAGATTTATGAAGTTGAAAAATGATGCCAAGATTTTATTTGAAGCAATTTGCATACACTACGTAGCACAATTTGGGTGAATTGTTTTGCAGCATCGTTTGAGATTTCAAAAATAAATTAAAATGTTGTTCCCCTTATGTCAGGCAAATAAATTTTTACCAAAAACAATTGCAAGCATCAACCTACATACACAACTATATAGCATACATTATGGCGCGATGAGACTAATACAGTGTCACTGCCACACTGTCACTGCTACATTCACTGGCATGTCTTATTTACTACAATACAAATATACCGTACTCTGAGTATGTTTTTCCTACTTCCTTTCGGCCCTGTCCTCCCTCCTCCCTCCTCCCCGTTTCACTGGGACGCCCATAATTTTTGCATAATTTAAAAATGACTTACACCGTACTCTAAATTTCTGATGCCTGTTTTCATGTTTGAAAGTGTCTTCTTTTATTGTTTACCCGCGAACATTGTGTGTTCTTTCCTTGGTCTGAATTTGTATGTGCATATGAGAGCGTGTAGTTTGTTATTTGGGATGTGTGCTGTGCGTTGCTTTTCACTGGGTCTGTCTGTGAGCGTGCCTCGTTACGTGCCAAAATGACAGTTCAGTGCTTTATGACCGCATCATCTTCGTTCTCGTCGAGAATCTTCTCCATTTTCATCTCCATCACTTTTCTGATGAAATGACAAAATGTGCGCTGATTGTGGCCATAAAACATCGCCGCAGTTGAGTTCTTGCGCTTCTTCTTTTAACGCTCATACACATTTAAAATAGCTGTGTCTTTTTCCCCACCTTTTTACACACATTTAGCACACGCATTTAAAATTAGTATTATGTATTGTTGTTGGTTTATTGTTCATTTCCTTTGCACTCGTAAATTCGTTGCTATTGCAACACACTTTACATTACACACACGTAAACATTAGACGAGAATTACAAAAAAAGTAAAATACTAAAAATTTATTTTTGTTTTTTTGGTATCTTTACAGATTTCTTTAATTTCTGCTGAATCTTTGGTAAGTCATAAGTTTTAAATTTACTTATATACACCAAAGTGTGATAATTTAATAATTTAATAATCTTTACTCTTTTAATGGCACAAAGAAGGGATCTACAGTTTTATGCCGAACCCGAACGGTGAAGTGAGAAGCTTTTCTTAAACAAGTTTTGAGTTTTTGGAGGTTTGCCATTACCTGCCAAGAAGTGGCGCCGTTTACAAATTTTTTTGTTTTTTGTTTTATTTTTTTAAATGTTTGCCTGTACCGAGATTAAAACCTGGGCCCAGCACACCACCAACTACGATACATCGTCCACTATGTGGGGATACCTACGTTAGGTAGCAGCCAATGAAACCAAGATTTTTAGGCATTGACTATGTATGCGATTTCAAACTTTAGCTTGTAAGAGTATCTAAGAGGTATGATCAAAAAATAACCGTTATTTTTTCAAAAAGTATTTATTTATTCATCAACAACTATCTTGTCCCCTTCAAAGTAATCCCCCTCAGATATAATTCACTTATGTCAGTGTTTTTTCCAATCCTCGAAACACTTCTGAAACGCGCTTTTTTGTATCGCCAACAGCTCCTGTCTCGATTTTTCTTTTATCTCCTCAATCGTTACAAAACGCTTTCCTTTCATCGGTGTCTTCAGTTTTGGGGAAGAGGAAAAAGTCAGCGGGGGCCAAGTCCGATGAATACGGTGGTTGAGGCATGATAACGGTTTTGTTTTTGGCCAAAAACTTACGCACAAGCGACGTTGTGTTTGCTCAAAATTTAGCAATTTTGGAACAATCTTCGCTGCCGCACGCATCATGCCTAAAACATCCGTAAAAATTGCTTGGCATGAGCCGAACGATATGCCAACATCATCAGCAACCTCTCTGATAGTGATTCGACGATTATCCAAAATCATTTTCTTCACTGCGTCAATGTTTTCATCGGTTGTTGACGTGCTCGGGCGACCAGGACGAGCATCGTCATTGACATCTTCTCGGCCTTTCTTAAACCGGAACCGGTTATACCACAATTGAACTTGTGTTCTGCTCATAGTAGACTCGCCAAAGGACACAGTCAACATTTCAAATGTCCTTGCGCATTTAATTTCATTTTGTTGGAACCATTTCTTGCTTACACTTAAACACGTTTCAAGGCTTAATTGTCATGTTTTGCCATTCACTTTTTTACTTACTGCCCGCAACTCTTTTCGCTGCCCTTCTCTCCAAAAAACACAAATGACGATCAAGTCGTGAATTGTGTGAATGCATACGTCATGAGAACTTATTTTGGAAATTGAATTAAAAATACCGAAAGTATTAACGTAACAACTTAAAATATTAACTTAAGCTAATTAACTAGGCTAATAATTAAAGTCAAGATTTACTTGCTGTTTGTATATCAGTTGTAATTCTCCGGATTTTGAAAGTGGCAAGTCCATATTGGGCGTTATTAAAGACGTAATAGGAGCGGTTAAAATCATACAACGAGGAAGTAGATACTCAAGAGTTACCATAGTTTTATTGGATGTCAAAAACGAGTTCAATAGCTCAGATTGACAAGTAGCTTGAGGTTATGGATAGCCACCGTCGAGTACAAGCATATACAATAATGCGATCAATTATCAGAATGATTGTAGGGCAAAAAAACTGATATCCGTGCAAAGTACTGTAGCTTTACGGGTCCGTACGCTCACTACAACGTCACTGTTTTAAAGAAAGCGGTTGGAACAATTCTTAAAGATATTTTGACCAACGAATGGAGGAAACTATTACTACAAAAATAGACAAAAAGAACGTTGGGCAGAGGGAAGAGTGTTGATAGAAAGGCAAATAATTTTGCCAATCACTGGAAACATTGTGGAGGGAGCAATGCTCCATAGTTGTCAACTGGAGGCTTGCGTCCATATATGCCGACAGCGTGATTAAAACTAAGAAAATCTTGGAAGCTACTCAGAGAGACGAGATCAGGACGCAGTTATTATAATGATGGCGAAGTAGAGAGTTAAATGCGGACTCCACGATGAAGTAATGTCAGCGCTGAAGTCAGACCCATGAGAAAGAGGAGGTGATATTTTAGTGTGTGCCACCTCCAAATTCCAGTCTGTGACGATAGTTTTGACGATAATGTACACAAAAAAAAACATTTTTGTGATTTTAAACTAAGTAGGACGACGAATCTTCACCTGTAGTTTCGGTGTTGGATTGATCTGTTGTTGATAAATCACCACCTGTGGTTGATTTATCAGTGGCTGATATTTTGTCGATGAAGTGCCACTTGTGATTTCAAATGTGATGTCAATGGCTGATTAATATGTTGTCGATGAAGTGACACCTTTGGTTTCAGTGGCCATTTGATCTGTTGCCGATAAAGCGCTACCTGTGGTTTATGTAGCACATTGGTCTGTCATAAATGAATCGCCACCTGTTGTTTCAGTGGTAGATTTATGTATCTATTGTCTAGCAATCGCCGCCTGTGGTCTGAGTGGTTGATTAATATGTTGTCGATGAATCATCACCTGTGGTTTCAATGTTTAGTTATATGTTGCACCTACGGTCTCAAATGTGGTGTCAATGGTTGATTAATCTGTTGTCGATGAAGTGCCACCTTTGGTTTCAGTGGTCAATTGATCTGTTTACGATGAATCGCAGTCTTTGGTCTGAGTGGTTAATTAATATGTCGATGAAGTGCCACCTGGTCTGTTTTTGATGAATCGCCTCCGGTTTCAGTGTTCGAGTGATCTGTTGTCGATGACTGGCCATCTGTGGTGTCAATCGTTGATTAAGCTTTTGTCGATGAAGTGCCACCTATGGATTCAGTAGTGGATTGATCTGCTGTCGATGAATCACCACCTGTGGTTTCTTACTTACTTACTTAGCTGGCACTTCAACCGTTGATCAGTTGATCTTGACCGCCTCTATAAAGCTTCGCCAGTTGCCTTTGATATGCGCGCGCTGGCGCCAGTTGATAAGGCCAAGTGCAGTCATTATTGTTAGTGTTATGCTGGATCCTAGATCGTGGAACCACCTTTCTTATGGTTTGGGAGTACGCAGACGTTCCAATCACTTGGCATGCTTTCATTCGACCATATTCTGCATAGAAGCTGATGCATGCGTTTTGTGAGCTCTTCACCTCCAGTCTTAAACAACTCAGCAGGCAGGCGATCTACGCCTGCAGCCTTATTGTTTTTCAGCCGAGCAATGGCTGTTAAGACATCCTCATAGTCAGGCGGCGGTACTTCAACGTCGTCAGTGATTGGGGTTTCCGGAGTAGATTCCGCAGTGGCGGGATTATTGGATTATTGCCGTCATCGCCATTAAGCAGCTGCGAAAAGTGCTCCCTCCATAATCTCATTATACCCTGAACATCTGTCACCAAATTTTCGTCTTCATCCTTGCAGGAAGAGATGCCGGTCTTCAAACCATCAGTCAGGCGTCTTATTCTTTCATTTCGATATCATTGAACTCGCGTTTCTGCATGTTTTTTGTTGCGCCTGAAGAGACGTGTGGCTTCGTTGCAGAGACTGAATTTTCCGATCGTCGGACCAAAGAGACTCTCCTTGCCCACCTTGGCATTAAAATCGCCCAACATGATTTTAATATCGTGGCGATGGCAAAGTTCATAAGTTTTGTCGAGGAGCTTGTAGAAGTCATCTTTGGTCGTTTCATCCTTCTCATCCGTCGGGGAATGGACATAAATTGGGCTGATGTTGCAGAATTTTGCCTTGATGCGTATAGTGCCTTGGGGCATGAGCGTCAACCACGAGACTAGGTGACGTAGTTTTTTGCCAACCACAAATCTAACACCAAATTAGTGTCTCGACCCATGACAGCTATAGTAGATATCACAGAATGCTCTTTTGGAGCGAGCCTGCCCCGTCCATCGCATTTCCTGTATAGCGGTGATATCAGCTCTATATCTTCAGCCGCCAGCTGAATAGAGGTGACTTCCCTGTAGAGGGTTCGGACATTCCAGGTACATATCCGTAAATCGTTGTCCTTTGCGTGTTTGCGCGAGTCGTCAACATTAGGAGGGTTCATTATCCGAGGCTTCATTTGAGAATTCATTGGGGAATATTTTAACGTGATGGGTTCCAAGCCCGACGCACAACCATTCATTCAAGGCCACAGATAAGCCCGCCGCACACATCAGTATTCTCACTGACAGGTGTCAGATCCACAGGAGGCTGTCTGTCGACTTGAGACAAAGAAGCACAAAGGTCGAACATGGACGCACCTGCGACTGTCACGATCTTTACCTTGTGACCTACGCCCCACGGCCCATCTGTGGTTACAGCGGTTGATTAATATGTTGCCGATAAAATGCCACCTGCGGTTTCAAATATGATGTCAATTTTTGATTATGGTTATTATGTTGTCGATAAGGTACCACCTTTGGTTTCAGTGGTCAATTGATCTGTTGTCGATGAATCGCCGCTTGTAGTGTGAGTAGTTGGTTAATATGTTGTCGATAAAGTGCCACCTGCAATTTCAGTGGTGGATTGATCTGTTTTTGATGGTTCCCCACCTATGTTTTCAGTGATGGATTGATATGTTGTCGCCATCTGTGGTGTCAATGGTTGGTTATTCTTTTTTCGCATAAGTGCCACCTATAGTTTCAGTGGTGGATTGATTTGTTGTCTACGAATCATCACCTGTGGTTTCAATGGTTGATTATATATTGCCGATGAGTGCAATGGTTACAAATGTGGTGTCAATGGTTGATTAATCGGTTGTCGGTGAAGCTCTACCTGTAGTTTTAGTTGTGGATTGATATGTTGTCGATGAAGTGCCTCTTGTAGTTTCAGTTGTGGATTGATCTGTTCTATATATTTTAGTTGCAAATGTATGAAAATCTGCCAGTTCATTTAAAGATTTAACTGAAGTAGTGACAAAAGCTTTTAAGAAACACGGAAAACATTTAAATTATTTAAAAATCAATCAAGTTGATGATGAAAGTAAGGATGTCACAAAAAAATATGTGCTAGTGAAAAAATTCAATGTGGCATTTTCTTTTGGTTTTTGCCACCACTTGTATCATAACGAACCATCGTGCGACGTGTAGTTACTCATATTTTTATTGAGAACCAATGTTGGCTCAATAAACTTCTCTCAAGTATATGGGGAATACATATGTAGCTGCAAATATATATACTTATATATGAAATTTATTAAAGATTACTCAGAGACTTATCAATATCGATATTCTTACTTCAAATTCACAACTTAAGTCAACGATTCTCTTTGTTGTTCAGGCTAAGAATATCTCCTGATATCGCATCCTCACACGCACACACACACATTCATGCGTACAAAATAAATTTATCGCCTCCACTAATATATTTAAAGCATATCCTCTTTCTTCTTTCAGTCTCCCATGTATGCGTCAATCACCGCATCACTTCACAATTGCCATCGATACGCACTACAAAAACGAAAATGTACACTCCAGTGCACTTGAGTAGCTCCAACTTTTCCCAACTTAAAATGAGTCATATCCGCTTGTTTCCTCTGGTAGGCCAAGAAGAAGAATACTTGTTTTGGCAGTTTGTGTACGGATGTCTGTGCTAGAAGTTATATACCTAGGTTTTAAGGAAATTCCTTAGAAATTATGTTAATTTTAAGCTATTAAATAGCAGAGTTGGTTCGATTTTCCTTGTGTTAATGCAGACCTTTCGAAAATGGATTCACTTTAAGCAATTGTAATATTAATATTTTATTCTGACTTCTTCCAACTGCTCCTGTTTTTCTATATTCGATAGCTGTTCCCTAAGTCTGTATCCACCTTTTTTGGATTTAAACAAAATTAAATTAGCACAAATTCTATTAGCACTCTACCCTGAACCTTTCTCTCTTCCAGTCTAATGGAGTATTTATTCAATATACGTAAGTGTGTGTGTGTGTGTGTGTGTGTGTGTCGATTTAACCGCGCGTTAATAAATCTCACGCTGTCGCAAAAATCCAAGCAAAAATCCAGCACACAGACAAAAAAGACAAGACAGGCAGACAGACAGCTAGCAACTTAATTGTTGTAGCAGTACTACAACAACGAAATCGTATTGCTTTAGCATTTAGAGACACTATACTAATTATGAAGATCCTACTCTTGCCGCTGCTATCGCTGCTTCAGCTGTCGTTGTCGCTTTATTCGCATTACTTCCGCTCACCATAACTTTCAACGTTTTAGTTCAGTGAACTTGTGCAGAGATTTTTCGCTATATAACACAAGCATGTAAGATAAAAGCGGGCAAATTCCTCTAACAAGCTTAATTCCGAAAGCAAATGCGTTAGTAAGTAATAGCGAGTGAACGAGAAGAAGTCGACGGAGGATGGAAGAGCAAGGAGACAGCTTCAAAAGCAATGCAATAAAAATATGTATATATATATATATATGTGTATGTATATATTGTTTTGCTGCTAGTTATTCGCCACACACTTGACAATTTCCTTCGAGTGTTTTGCTTTGTCTTTTGACTAGAGCAAAAATGGAAGTGGAAGTGGAAGTTTATGTAAGTTTACGGAAGGAAACTACTGCTAGTAATTCATATTGTAGTAGCAGAGGAACCTGCCAACCAGCACGTTCTTATATTCTGGCTATAGCCTAAGTACACCACATCCGTACCTAAATAACGAAAAAGTGACAAAAGTTTACGAACGGCAATGATGAACAACGCAAAATTGGTGACAGTAACGTGGCGTACAATGAAGGTAGAATGGAGTCGACCGAGTGGACGAAGGAGTGGTAAAGTGGAAAAGTATGCACTGTAACGTCTCTCTGAAGATGGAATGAGCCAGCAGCTACAAGCCAGAAAGTCATAAATAATGAAATAAGAGCCAATCTTTGTCGTTTATGTTGTTGGTGCTGCTGCTGGTGTGGCTCTTACAAAACCAACACGAACTTTGTAATTTTTTGGTATTACTTCTTTTGTTGTTCTTCTTCTTTGCATCCACTTATTCATCATGTTTCATCTACTTTTTCTTTCACTTCTATATTTCTATGCTTTTTTTTTCTCTCTGCTCGTAATTGGGTGTTGCCAAGCAGGGTCGTTTGGTCGCACCAAAATGACATCCAGTTCTTGTCAATAAATAAGTGGAATATTCTTGCTTCATGTTGTTGCTGTTGTGTTGCCGGTGTCGCTAAAATATAAGCTAATTAATAAATTTTCCTTGTTAATGTTATTAATTTATTAAATACATCCAGAGCAACATTTTACTCACTCCCTTCAACACCAGAAGGAGGAGGAGCATCAGCAGTACCATCAGTTGAGATGACGATGACTATGAAGGCGGCATCAATGGCGAAAACAACCACAGTAACAACGATAACGTGAGATACGCATTTAACTTCTATTGCTTTAGCATACTTTTGGGGGCAAACTTGTGCGTTGCGTATATTTTATATTTTTTACACGTAGGTTGATCCCACAATAACAATACAAAAAAGTACTTATACTCTACATATTTTTAAATCTCTATCCTCTCCCTTTCCCTCCTCGGCCACTCTCTGCCGCCTTTATTGCTATTACTTAATGTTGTTGCCCGTTTAGGGTTCTCTCTATGCTGGTTGCAGGTTTCTGTGTTACATTTAATATAGCAATTTCAACATTTTGTAATTTTGTCAGTTTAATTAATTTTTTTTTTTTCACTTACATTGTTGTTATTGTCATTTTGTTTGGTTTCTATGTGTCTCCATTGCCAGCATTTGGCAACATTACTTATTATTGTTGCTGTTGCTGGCATTCCTGCTGTTATTTTAATTTGTAGCACGTTGCCGTCGATCTGCTATCGTCTGGAGGTGCGTGGTTTTACACGTTTCGGGCATAAGTTCATTAGCTCAATTCGTTTCAAGATAAATGTTTGCAGGGCATAAGCCTCATCATTTTTTGGCGTGAAAGAAGCAAAAAAAAAATTTTAATTGCGAATATTTATAATATTGCACTGGGAAAACAATTATAAGTATTTAGTTTGGTTGTGAAATTTTAAATATAATACCAAATTTGATTTGAAAAGAAAGAGGTAACTAAATAAAAGGCTATGCAAAGTAAATGGTCAGTCTGTGGTGCAGGGTTTTTAAAGCATTGAAATTAACGTCGAACAAGGGCAAATCGAGTAGAAAATGCGGTTGACAAAGTGTTGCTGAGTTATTTAATTTTCACTAATATTTAACTAATAAGGGAAATGAATTTTGTAATGTTTTTTTTACGGAAAATCTGAAAATACTTCAATTCTAATTTTGAAATTGAAATATCTTCCAAATTGTTCGCATTTTGTCGTCATCTCGCACAGAACGACGGACAGCACAATGGCATGTGAAGGCAAAAAGGCGATTTTTTCTATACACTAAAAATTCGTTAAATTTGTGTGGCCATTAAATTTGTGTAAACATTTCAGTTAAAATTAAAATGTTTCATAATATTTTATGATGTTTTTACTGATGGTAGATTTGCAAATGGTATTGAAAGAATATTAAAAATTCTCTACTACAGAATTTCTACAGGGTGTTTTTTTTTTAGAAGTGTGGTTTTCAAGAAGAAATAAAACGCATATAATTCAATGTTATGGCCAAGAATTTAGCTTTATTATAAAGATAAGGATTTGCCATTATGTTTAAAAACGATTTCGGGCAAGTGGCCGCCGCCGCTGGTTCGAATAAATTCCAGCCGAGAGGCTCAATTTTCGACCACTTTTCGCAGCAATTGGGGCCGTATGTCAGTAATAACGCGCCGAATATTCTCTTCCAAGGCGTCAATCATCTCGGGCTTATCTGCGTAGACCAGGGACTTCACATAACCCCACAAAAAATAGTCCAGCGGTGTTAAATCGCACGATCTTGGAGGTCACGCCACAGGCCCACGATGCAAGATAATGCGCTCAGCAAAAGTTTCCTTAAATAAATTGATTGTTTCGTTGGCTGTATGGCATGTAGCGCCGTCTTGTTGGAACCAAAGGTTGTCCACATCAACATCCTCCAATTCATGCAAGAAAAAGGCATTAATCATAGTTCTATAGCATTCCTTATTATTACATTACATTATGACCGGCTTCCTCTTTGAAGAAATATGGACGAATGATTCCCTCTGCCCATAGACACCAAACAGTGACTTTTTGAGGATATAACGGCGTTTCAACAATGGCTTGTGGATTATGATCACTCCAAATGCGACAATTTTGCTTATTAACGTACCCCCCTTTCAACCAAAAGTGAGCTTCATCGCTGAACAAAATTTTGTTGTGAAATTCGCACCATTACCGAACCATTATTTTGATAATAAATTTGCACGATTTGCAAACTTTGTTCAGGAGTAAGACTATTCATTATGAAATGGCAAACCAAACTGAGCATAAATCAAGTGACAGCTATCAAAAGGACCAACTCCGAAAAAAGTGTTACCAGATTGAAAACCACATTTCTAAAAAAAACACCCTTTACCTTGATACATAGAAATACTTAAATAATGTTGGCAGTAGTACTACAAACAACTGTTTACTTGAAGTACCTTTGAAAATGCAAATAAAAGGATTTTTTTCGCAGCATTTTACTTTTATTCTGCTTAAGTAATTTCCGCCTCAAGTTTCTTGTTGAGTTTGGTTTAGAAATTTCGCATTGCATGTTTTATTGCAAATGGTAAAAATGATTTTATTACTTAATTTCTTTAATGTATGTACTTTAGGTAACTAAAGCTTCTTACATACCTACTTCATGTTATTTAATTTTTCCTCCACTTTTTCCTTCCACTCCAGTTCTTTTCACTCCAAGAAGTTCAGCTTATTTAAATACATATGTACAACTATGTATGTATGTATATAACATTTGTACGTTCATTACATACATAAACATACATATGTATGTATGTATGTATGATTTACTTGCCAAGTAATCATTCCTTCTTAGCACGCTATGCCCAAGTCATAATAAGTATGTCGTATACCCTCTAACCTTTTCAGTATGAAGTCAAAGTCAAAATATTAAAATGCTGACGGTGTAAAACCAGCTTGGATTTGCATATACATACATACCTGCGCAATATTTACACATGTACATAGAAAACATATATAAATATCGATCATTGGTAAGTGCTTTGAATGAAATTTTGAAAGTATGGAACTATGGAGCTATGGAATGGTGTTGCATAGAAATTTTTATTAATGGGATTTGGATACTTTGTATGGGAGCTCCCTTAAGGATGGGGGACAAGTGTGCTCGTGAAAAATGTTGGAGAGTGAAAATGCATAGAGTTCGGTCGATTCCTGATCAGGTGCTGTATCAGTGGTCGATTTGCATAGAAGTTATAAAATGTTTTGCATAGAATGTTCCAAACAAATTTTGAAAAGTTAAAATTAACAGTCCGTCTTACATACTACAAAAGTTAGTAAGACTTTGTTCATAATTTCAAATCTTTTTATTCATTCTTCCAAATCTATTTCGTCCCCTTCAAAGTAATCCCCCCCGGCCCCAATACACTTGTGCCAACGTTTTTTCCAATTCTCGAAACAGTTGTTAAAGTCAATTTCCGGAATAGCCTTCAATGCACTTAGCGATTCATGTTTAATGTCTTCAATTGACTCAAAACGGTGTCTACGAAGCGGTTTTTTGAGTTTAGAAAATAGCCAAAAGTCACACGGTGCTAAGTCAGGCGAATAGGGTGGTAGGGTGGTTGCGGAACGATATCAGTCGAATTTTTTGGCAAAATGGTCTCGTAAAACCAATGCAGTGATTTTGGAACCAATCGTGCATTCACTCTTCTTAGGCCCAAATGATGTTTTAAAATGGTTTTCACTGATCCTTCCGATATTCCAACGATGCCAGTAAGGTCTCTGGCATCTGACTGTTAATCGTCGATTCTCGAGCACCAATTCCTTGATGTTATTGACCTGACGTGTTGATCATCAGTTGGTGTTGATGGCCGTCCTGGACGTGGTTCATCGTCAACGCGTTCTCGACCATCTTTGAACAATTTGTACCAATCAAAAACACTTGCTCGCGACATACAATAATCACCGAAGGCCTTTTGCAACATTCTGAACGTTTCGGCACCAGAAATTTGATTCCACACACAAAATTTAATGGAACTTCTTTGTTGAATAATTTCACTCATTGTGAAAATCGCCGAATGCACTTTTTGTACTTCAGAAAGACCAGCGTATACTAAACACTAATGATTATTTTGATGTGATATTTGGCACAGATGTCACCGACAGTCATACCAACCTTAAAAAAACAATATTTTGATGAAATATAAATTAAAAAGTCTTACTACTTTTTGCCCACAGTAGTATGTATAAACTGTCTAGGGGTGACTACTGATCAGATGTTGGTTCAAGTAGCGATTTGCATATAAAAATAACTTTGAATAAGACCCATTAAGGGATAAAGATACGACGTAAATATGTTGAGGAAAAAAATGGAGAGTGAAATTAATGGAAGTTTGGTATAGCTTGTAAACCCACTAGGGTTTTTCGATTTTACTCTCATTTTTGTTAACTTCAATCCCCATTTACCTTCCAGCAACCGCCCCCATTTTTTATGTGCTACACATTTTTTTATCGAACCTCATAGAATTATGGGTTCCAGCGAATTTAAATCCGTTCCACTCCAGTGTAGACAAATAAATTCTTTTACAATTATGAATCGAAAAGTGTTTTTTTTTACCAAACACCAATAATTTTTTGGTTTACTTCCTTGGTATGGCCATCATTTGATGATGTTTTTACTGATGGTAGATTTGCAAATGGTATTGAAAGAATATTAAAAATACTTTTCTTCTTCTCTACTACAGAATTTCTAATTATGAATCGAAAAGTGTTTTTTTTTAAACAAACACCAATAATTTTTTTGTTTAATCTCTTGGTTTGAGAAATTGGTCTAGACTGGTTGCAATGCAATAAAATAAACGCCTATTTCATCGAATTGATCAAAATTAAATAAATTGCTTGTTTTGTCTAGGATTCCATGAATCAAAATAATATTTTTCTAAAGGAATTTTAATCCCATTAAGTTAAAACTTTCACAAATATCAGCAATTGTGTTTTTTGTTTTTAAATTTTACATAAAATAGAAACGTTTTCATGACAACAGACAGATTTACGTTACATAAAAACTAGAATGCCATGAATCAATAAAATTTATTAAACACGCTCTTCTGCTCCCTCATGCCGACTCACTCACAGGAACTTGCCTCATGTACGTTGAACTTTGAGTTATCTAGTGTTACATAAATAAATAAAATCTTCTAAGCAATATACATACATACATATGTATGTATGAGTGCTCATAAGTATATGTATGAATTTATTTCTATCTATTTCTTTGTAAATAGAAAAGGGTCAATATAAAATGAAAAGGACATTTCATATGCACATGTATGGCACAAAAACAAAAATAAAAGTTATACTTATACAAGTATAGAAGGAGCCACGAAAGAGAGTGAGAGAGCATTGCTGGAATGTAAGTAAAGCCTTGATCACAGAAAAGTTTATTTACTATATGTATGTGAATCCCAAAATATGCAACAAATAATAACAAATAGATTCATTCAAAATAGGATTTGAAATTCATTTCAAGCACGGATAAATATACATGAGAGTCCACACAAAGAGGCACAATTCGAAATTAAACGAGCAATAAATGTTATTGCTTACCTTTGGATACATATAAATATTAAAAATGTTATGGAAAATAATAAGTGTATGTAATATGTAGAATGACATGTGGTCGCAGTGGCGTAGTTGATAGTGCATTGGCTTGCTATGAAGAGTGCCCGGTGTTCAAATCTCGGCACAGGCACTATCTAAAAGTAGAAAAAACTATTTTGCTACACGGCACCACCTCTTGGCAGGCAATGGCAAACCTACAAGTGTAAAAATTGCCTATGAAGAGCTTATCACTTCGACGTTCGGATTCGTATAAATATAACCCGCACTACATGAGTGGATGCGAAGAGCTCAGCCCAGTCTCCCATGAGCTGTTGTGCCATTAAAAGAAGAAGAATAGAATAACATATTATTTTCCGTAAATAAAATTTTTATATGCATATGCAAGAACGTAAAAAACACTTTTAGTCATTTCCTTATAATTTCTACTTTTTGAGTTGTGACACTTTTAACTACAATTGTGATATTTATAAAATACACATACAGTGTACGGACAATCCAATAAGAACACCTTGCACTATAAAACTTCAATTGATTTTTTTTTTATCGGACTGCTTTAGGCAAACAATTTTTATAGAAAAGAAAATGGTATGGTATATACTCTATAAATTTCTAGGTGGCAACACTTACTTACTTACTTACTTTTAATGGCACAACAGCCCATGGAGGGCCTAGGCCGAGCGTTTCGCATCCACTCATGTCGTGCGTGTTATATTTGTACATGAATGGAAGGGACCTACAACACTACAACCCTACATTTAAATATTTTTTGGGGATTCCCAAACAAAAAAGTTGAAGCGAAGCATTCGACAGTAAATAAGAACAGCAGACGACAAAATTTATGTATATTTTAAAAAGAAAACTTACTTAAATTTGTTTATAATTTGTACTGGTAAGCATTTAAATGGTAGCATTGAGGGTAATTCAACAAATTAAATGTAAACTATTCCGTAATGTCACAGCAAAATGGGTCGAGCAACGCACTGCAGCAAGGAGGAGCGTGATTTAGTGAAAAAACTAAACTGAAATGAGGGACAAAGCATCCGCCAAATAGCTAAAACTATTAGCAGATCCTCGACATTTGTCTACCAATCTTTATTACCTCAAAAATTGCATTGCAAGAGAGGTAGGCCCCGCAAAACTATAAGTGCAGATGACAATCGCGGCACGCGATTCATTTAAAGCAGCTTCCACAATTAGAGATGAGACAGGGGTTCAAATTTATGCTCGATCAATAAGGAGACGTTTGGTGGGGGAAAAAAATTTATGGGAGAAAAGCACCAATGTTGACACAAAGATATCGAAAGTGTCCCATAGAGTTCGCTGAAGCGCACATTGAGTGGGATGCAAAAAAATGGCCTAACGTATTATGGACCGATGAAAGTATGGTGAATCTTGTTGGAAGTGATGGCAAACGTTGGGTTAGACGCCCGAAAAATGCATAATTGAGCCCCAAATATACTAGGAAGACGTTTAAGCATGGAGGTGGAAGCATCATGGTGATTCCTCATGCTGAATGGGAAATGCGCCTGAAATGGCAAATGCTACAGGATAACGACCCAAAGCACACCTCAAACCTTGGTTTTCCCATAATGGAATTCCCGTTATGACCTGGCCTTCACAATCTTCTGACCTTAACCAATCGAGAACTTGTGGAATATTGTCAAAGAGAAGATTAGCAGTATCAGAGCTAAAAACAAAGACGAATTGTGGCTAAGCATTCAAACATTCAAAGAGCGTGGTATTCCATACCCCAGGCTACTTGCGCGTCTCTGGTGGAATCAATGCCTAGAAGGTGTAATGCGATTTTAATTAACAAAGGCTATTCCACAAAATATTAGCATTAACGAACAATTTGAGTCAATATTTTATCATTTTTTTTTTTTTAAATGATGTGTTCTCATTTGTTTTTGTCCTTTTGAAATGTGATTTTATGTGTAACCTTTAAATTCCTTTTTTTACACTGAATTGTATTTGTTTTTGTTTTAAGAAAAAAATTTAACTTATGGAATAAATGAATAAAAGTAAATACCTTTTAAATTTATCATAAGCCTAGAGAAATATTTTTTTAATGTTTTTGGTTTCAGAACAAGGTGTCCTTATTTGATTGTCCGACACTGTATGTAAAATTAAATTCTTGGAAAAATATTTTTGAAAAAAAAAAATAGTGAATTAAAACGATTCTGTCTCATACAACAACCTCCCATATTTCATACATATCTACAATTTTTCATATTCTACATATTTATATTCTTCTCATGTTCGATTTTTCGCTTTAATTCGGACATTTTTTACTTTTTTACACATAGTACTACATATATGTAAATAACAAAAATACATACTTACATAATGTATGTGAAATAAATGTGCAGTGCTTTTTGCGTGCAGAAGCATGAAATAGAAAACATTTGTACATAAATTGAAATTTATGTGATATTTTTTAGATATAAAATTCAATATATTTATCATTTTTTTTTTGTATCTTTTTTTTCCAACTACATTATCTGCATGTTAATTTAGCTGCAAGCAAAATGTATCAAATATATAAAATTTAATATTTTTAATATCAGCTGCAAAAAAAGAAAAAATATTTATTGATAGGAATGTTTACTTGGAAAAATATCCAATATGGCACACTTTTTCACACATTTCGGCCGGAATCTCACCAATGACGCATTCTGGCTTCCAAAGCAGTAACTGTGTTTGGCTTGTCCCTATAGACAAAAGACTTAACATAGCCCCACAAAAAATAGTCTAACGGGGTCAAATCACACGATCTTGGTGGCCAATTGACTACACCAAAACGTGAGATTAACTGCTCACCAAATTCGCTTCGCCTCGCAATTGATGCATGGTTTCGCGTGCAGTGTCGCATGTGGCATGCGGCATAGTCCTGTTGGAATCACATATCAATCTACCTTCCATTCCACACAACTTTTGTCAAAAAAAGTCTGTTATCATCGAACGGTACCTTTCTCCATTGACCGTAACGTTGCGGCCTTCATCGTCTTCGAAGAAGTACGGCCCAATGATGCCGCCTGCATCAGCACTGGAAGCTGCTGAGTTGCCTCTGGCTGGTCTTCACTCCAAATACGGCAATTCTTCTTATTCACATATCCATTGAGCCAAAAATTACAAAATTTTGCGATAAAACAACGGATCCTCCTCCAGCTTTTCTAAGGCGCATTCACCGAAAATTCGACGTTGTGGTAGGTCGCCTGGCTTCAGTTCTTGCACCAGTTGTGTTTTGTATGGCATTAATCCGAGATCTTTACGTAAAATCTTCCATGTGGTCGAATATCACAAACCCTAATGTTGCGATCGATCGGTTCCGGATATACATATCGCAATCTTCTTCAACACTGGCGGATACAGCAGCAATATTCTCTTCGGTACACACTCTATGGATGCGATTTGGTGGATTGATGTCCAATAAAGTGAAACTAATGCGCAATTTGGTCACAATGAGCTGAATTGACTGCTCTGTGCGTCGATTATGATCCAACATAAAATGGACGTAACTTGCGAAACACATTTCTCACAGAGCACGAATTTTGATATTAAATTTAAATAATTTACAAATGTTGTTTAGGCGTAAGTCTATTCATGGCAATTCATGGAAATGGCAAACCAAACGCAGAATTTTTTACTTTGACACATGTCAAGAATCACGCGTGAACTGTCAGCAAAATAATTGTCAAAAGCCAAGTAGCAATAAAATCACCCTTTACAAATGTATTTGCTTTCCTAATATTTTCAGCATAATTGCAATTTGATTTTCTGTAGTAAAATAAGAAATATGAAATTATTACTGTTCAGCAACTGCTCTCAAAGTTTGTGTAGAAAAAGAGTAAAGTGATTTTATTAATTGAATTATGTATGGTTTTAGCTAGCTTCATGCACTACCTTCCCCGCGCTCCCCTGCCACGGTTATATATACATTTATGCATAGGACAAGTTTCGACAGATTGCTGTTGTTGTAGTGAGTGGGAATCACTCAAGCAGACAACGTTAGCATCAATTTGTGAATTTCACACCACCAAAATGTGCATAAACAAAAAATGAGAAAAGTTTCAATTAAAAATAGTAAGAAGCAGCGATTGCATTTATTCTCATACTCGCAGTTTTAGTTGCTTTGAGTGGCGGGCGTGCAACATGGAAATGCCCTTGAGTGTGCTTCAGTGCGCATATTAAAAGCGTTAGCGGCAAGCAGCCGCAACAAAGTAAACAAGCGCTGGCTCCAGTATGGGCGAAGGGTAAGCAGGCAAGCAAATACTTATGTCTGTATGTGTGTATGTTTTCAGTACATGATGATGAAATTGCAAACGCTAACGAACGCTAGAAAAAGGACATCTTCATTACAAAATAAGTAGTAGCAACAGCAGTCGCAGAAGAATAGCAGTAGCAGAAGAAGTAATAGCAAAAAAATCATAGCGAAATTAAAAAGAACAAAAAAATGAACAAACGAGAAACAAGACGCTCCTGTAATCAGCGCACTGGTGCACTAATAATTCATAAGCGCACAGATATGAGAGTATGTGTGTTTACCCAACAGAAAGAAACTGAAACGTTTCTAAGTAAAACTACTTTTTCAGTCAGGAGCAAGATAAAATGTCATGTAGAGTTGTCATGTTGCTATTTGATTGTTCTGAATATGTGGATAAAGCGGATCACAATTTGATGATATTCTAAAGCAACATTCCTTTTAAAAATTCTGGGATAAGGAATTCCTAAGCAAAAGAGCAAGGAATTAAGCTTCACCTTCCGTTTTGCGCTGCTTTCAATGGTTAGGTATTCCTTCCATTGACAATGCTCTAAAAATTCTGAGGGCATATTGCCAATAAATCGAGTATATCCCTCGGCCATAAATAATTGAATTCCATCAGCATTTAGACATTCTAGAACGTGAGGTTATAGAATGGTGGTGGAGTTAAAGCTCAAAAGCATAACCCTGAAAGCTGGGTATTATGGTATTAAACTGCATTTTTTTATGCAATTGAGTATGCACTTACATTTACTAAGGGCCTTTGATTTTTATGTTTTAATTGTGTGCTGCTTGTTTTTAAGAATCTCGGTTTTTGGCGCTGCTTTCAATGGTTAGGGATTCCTTCCATTGACAATGCTCTAAAAATTCTGAGGGAAAATGCTTAGAGTAGAGTCATTAATGAGTACAGTCCTTTAAGAGTAGAAAGTCTGAGCTTTCTGTTCAGGCAAGTGCAAAAAAAAGACCTACACGGAGGAAAGCAGAATTTTCAACTTAGTTTTCAAGATATTTTTGAGAGTATTTTAGAAAATTCGGCAAAAATTAATTTGTTTAATATTTTCTACTTTCTTGCTTTCAAATTGAATCCTATGTAATAATTTCAAATTATATTTCTTACTTACTTTACTTTTATTGGCACAACAGCCCATGAAGAGCCTAGGCCGAGGTTTTCGCATCCACTCATGTTGTGCGTGTTATATTTGTACATGAATGGAAGGGACCTACAGTTTAATGCCGAATCCGAACGGCGAATTGAAAAGCTTTCCATAGCAATCTTTACTCTTGTAGGTTTGCCATTGCCTACCAAGAGGTGGTGCCGTGTAGAAAAATTAAGTTTTTTACTTTTTGATTTTACCTGTGCCGAGATTCGAACCCCGGACACTCTGCGCAGCACAGTCCAACGCACTACCACTACGCCACAGCGACCACATTATATTTCATCTTAGTTTAATGCCGGTAACAGACATGCTTGAAAGGTAACCGGTCTGCTCGGTTACAGCCAAGAGGCTATCCTTATTAAACTATTTAGTTCTCCTTGCGAAAGAACCGATATCTGCATTTTCGTTATCTTTCTAAGACCTGTGAAGAATCTTGAATCTTTTCTTCTGCAGTCTTGGACACTTCCTCGTCGTGACTACTTCTGCTTAACCCTCTATTGTCGCAATCGCACAGAGCCCCTTGATTAGTCCTGCAAGTACCCGTATTTTAGATTTTTAAAACCTTTAGATAGCTCTTCTTCTACTATTGTCTAACCTTGGCCGTAAGACTGTTCAAGCTTCGAAATAGATTTATCTTGTGAGACTCTGAAACGGAGAGTTTCATAGAAGAAATTGCTCCCATTTTCCTCTGGGAGTTTTCGTAAAATAAACTTCCACATAAGTTTAAGTAAGAAATGATATGTTGCACGGAGCTGAAGCTGAAATATTTATTCATAATACTTTTGTTTTTATAAGATGCAAAAATTGCTTTAGAATATGCAAGGGAAACAACAACAAAAACAACCGCAGCCATGAATTATAGCAGGAGAGCAACAGCACATGAAAATAATAAATTGAAACGAGAGAAATGAAGAAGATAAATGTGCAATTATATGACACAGTGTTTATGTTTGAGTTGAAATGCATAGAGGTGTAAGGCATAAAGGCGTGGGAGAGGTGAGCGAGGGCAGCTGCAATGACAGCATAGAGAAAAGTTCAAGGATTATACATTATAGCAGCAGCAACAGCAGTTGTCAAATCCAGTACACAACTAACGAGATATTCAGATTTGTTTGAAATTCAGCTGATGCTTTTTTATCTTGCCTGGCTTTGCTTTTCAAAGCATTTCAATGCATTTTACAATAACGCTCATTATTAAACTCTTTTGTATCAACAAATATACAAAGGCACAAAGTGGGCAGTTTTTGTTGCTGCTGTTACTAACATTTCTTGCTGTTTCTATTTCCAAGCAAATATGTTGACATCATAAATTGCGCTGCCAGCATTGACAATTGCAACTTTGTGCTTTTTGAATATTCGCTCGTTTTTTCCTCGTTATCTCGTTGTTTTCTTTTTTTATTCCAGCTGTAAATAACTACAATCAAAGCGGTTAGTGTAAAGAGTCAAAGAAGTCAAGGATCATAGGGGAGCAATGTGGGGCGCCTCAGTGTGCCTTACGTCCGGGAATTGGGCAGTTTTCTCTTTTTGTTTTCTGTCATTGTTGTTTTTTTTCATACATATGTATGCCCGCAAGTTGAATTTAATTAAAATTTTACGCGCATATAAATTTTGTTGCTGCATTTTTTTACATTTTTATCATTTATACGAAAGCACAAACAACAAATTGTTGTTCATTTATTTTACAATTTGTAGTTGTACTGCGCACTTGTTATTAATTTATTACAAGAACAACAAAAACGCACAAGAGCACAGCTGAGTTGCGAAAGGGCAAGGTGCAGGAATACGTATAACAAAAATAAATCTGCTCTTGCTCTTGTTGTTGTTGGTATAGCGTCGGCATGCAACTGTGTATGTGTCTCTCACTAATTGGATGAAATATTGTTGAGAAATTTAAATATTGTAATATTCATGGCTGTTAAAAATAAAAGAAGTAAAATGAATTTTTTATTTTTTATTTTCTGTTTTAATATTTTTTGTATGTTAAAAAACGAAATGAAAAGCGCTTGACCAAGTTTCAGCTTTATCAAGAACTACAAAAGAGAACTTCATATGCACAGACAATAGCAAAAGTAAAAGCAACAACAATTTGCATTGAAAATAACTGCAAAAGGGATAACAATAAGATGAACAGTTGCAAGTAGTTGCAGGCATACAGCTATAGAAAAACGATGGTTTGGTGACCCACTACTCTTTCTCTCACTCTCTCTCTCTCTCTCTCTCTCTCTGTATCTCTCTCTCTATCTCTAGGTTGGCTTTGTTCCACGGTTTGTTCCCAGCCACTGCCGTTACCACGGCACACAATCATCATCGTTGCGCCACTGTTAGTTTTGCTGTACTTATTCATTGCATTTTTCCACTTTTCCAGTTTACTTTTTTGTGAGTTGCCAATTTTCGTTTCTGCTTTATTACTTTTTTATTCATAATGAAAATTGATTCGTCCGCAATTTTCCAATGTTTCCATTGAATTTTCATGCATGTTCAATTTTCCATTAAATACATAAATACTTTTGCCTTATCACTTGGCCAAACAATAAAATTCAGCAAAATATTTGCGCTGTGTTTGTGCATAACTTTTACTTCACCTCAACCAATCTCCAACTCCCAACTCCGATTCCTGGGGTGCCTCCGAATTCCCTAAAGTTATGCTGTATGGAATTTATGCTGCCACTGAGTTTGTTGCTTCAGCGCTGAAATTCATTACATATCTTTGATTTTCATGTTAACAATAAAATATGTGGCATTTTTGTTGAAATATTTATTTGTATTTTCATCAAAATTCTCAGAACTAATCGTAAATTTTTTTTTCAGATATTTCAATATAAATGTTGAATACTAGCTTTTGAGTTTTTAATTAAGTTGAGAATTATTGTGAATTGCGACTTGTAATGAACTGAAAATATTATTTCCATAATTAAGTACGTGTAAAATATTAACAGCATAACAGCACATATGACATGTAGCATGTCATTTCGATTGAGGGCCTGGCAAAATAATAAATTCGCAAAAATATAATGGAACTTTCTAGGAATGAGCAGCTACTTATTTACTATTCTGGACTTAAAGCAATATGAAAAATAATATTCTATAAATATTTCTGCAAGTTCTGTGTATCTGAAAATACAAAATAATATATATGCCTTAATATCTTCATTGAGCAAATTATAAAATATTCTGTAAGAGATTAAAAGTAATGCTGCTTGTTAAAAATAGAAAGCTACTTCTAATGTTAATAGTATAACCTTCAAATCCAAGATCCCTAGACTTTTAATTCCATTTGCAAAATGTTAAAATGATAAAATTTTTGATTAATTTTGGCTATCAACATTTGCACTTGTGATAGTTTTTTTTAAGTAAATATATCAAGTAATAATACATTTTCCTTAATTGTTATTGTGTCCGGAGTTCAAATCTCGTTACAGGCAAAATCAAAGAGTAAAAAAAAAAAAAAAAATTTGTCTACACGGCACCAACTCTTGGAATACAATGACAAAAACCTACCAGGGTAAAAATTACCTATGAAAAGCTTTTCACTTCACCGTTCGGATTCAGCATAAAACTGTAGGTCAAAACCAAAGAAAAAGTAAATAGCAATTATTTTCCTATAAATCGAATTTTATGCGTTTCAAAAAAAAGGCAAAGTATACTCACAATAATTTGCCATTTCTTGATCCATTTATTTTAATTATATTTTTTTAAGCAAGGAGTATGTATTCATTTTTATTTCATATAAATTTTGGAATATTACTATTTTTAAACATAATCTTTTAAAAATATATAAAAAACACAAAAACCCAAGAGAAATAAGAATAAGCAAAACACGGCGATAACAAAAATCTTGCAGAATGTTTACGAAGCAACCATTTCATTGGAATCCCCTCGTTATTGCGGTGTTTTTTCTACTTCTTCTCAACCTAGAAAGTTTTTCTTCTTAAGTAGGTATATTGTACACTTACCCATCCAACATTGGGACGGTGATGTCTAGTTTGAAGGAAGTGAATTTTAAGTTTGGCAACAAACTTTCTTTCCAACATTTGATACCCTTTAAAAAATATCACCACAAAATTTCAAGTAAATTGCGAAATAATAATTTATAAAAGGGCACCAGATTACAATAATGAAATTTAAATTATTTTAAGTTTTTTAATTATCAACATTTCATTTCATTTCATTTCAAAAAGAGAATAATTTAAATGAAAAAAGATCAATCATACGCCCCGTATGACGAACACCAAATCGTAGAGCTTCTTTTATGTATTAAATTTTTCACTTTACTTCTCATCAAATCTTTATTACCTACACTGAAATGTTAATTGATTGATTGACTTGAGTAAACAAGTTTTTGAAACTCCGAAATAACGCGTCGAAATATTGACGCTTTACATTAAAAAATAATCGTTCATTTATGTTAACTCAACGTGCATACCGTCTGACAGTAGTATTCGTCGTTTGGTGTCAAAATTTTGCTGAGCACGGGATAGTGTGTAGATCGTCGACAAGCCGTTCATCAACGCCAAAGAAGTTTCAATGAACTGGTTAAAGCCATAAGGCAGAGTGTTGCAAGAACTTACATGTGTCGTATTGTCACCACGCTCAGCATTTTAGCGTCGGTGGAACCACCTTTCGGAAATTTTGGTGACTGACCACTCCCATTTCACACTCTCTGGGGCCGATAACAAGCAAAATTGCCGCATTTGGGTAACGGAAAATCCACAGCAGATCCATGAAACAACATTGCATTTCATGACCAAAAAGTGACTGCTTGGACCGGCGTTTGCACCAAAACCATAAATGGACCATTTTTCTTCAGAGAAGGCGAAACAATTGATGGGAATCGATATCGGTGGATGTTGGCTCATTATGCCTGCCCACAAATGTATGAAAAAGGTCTGGATAGTTACTGGTTTCAACAAGATCGTGCGCCATGCCACACTGCACATCAATCAATGCAGTTTCTGCAACGAAAATTCCCTGGACGTGTTGTGTCTGGTGACCCCTCCGGACTTCATTTTGTGGAGTTATTTGAAAACTGGAAATCAAAATACTGGTTGATCATCTTATTACCAGTGGTTGCAAGGAAGGATCTCACCCTTTATACCGGAACGTTTGAGATCCAAAGTAACTTGTAAAGTGTAGGCCAGCAATACTCAGACCATTGACGAGATGCTCGAAAAAGTGATGGAAAACGCATCAAAAAGGGCTCATTTTGCTTTGCGTCAAAAGCGCTGGCCACTTGATTGATGTTGCATTCAAAAACTAGTCCAAATTAATTGTAATGGATCAAATTAAATAAAAATACCTCATATATGGAAATCAGTTTTTTTTTTTTTAAGTTATTCCATATTCACATACCGACATAAGAGATAGCGCACCCAGTCTGATGTACAAGTATACAATTTCGTAAGTGAAAATATTATGTCCGTAAATATGAAAAGTGGCAAACGTGTCTTTGAGAAAGGTGAGTGCTTTAAATCGAAAAATGTTTTTGATGAAATAAAATGCTGTGCAAAGGAGCTTATTAACTTATTGACACAATAATAAAAACATACCTCCAAGAACATAAATAGTAGTACGACTAAATATGAGGAACTTGGAAGTGAAAAATTATGAAAGAAAATGAGAAAATAACTAATACTCGAGTAGGTGAGAAGAGTGTGCGAAATTGTTGAACTAGTGCCAATTTACAGTAAGTGCACGGAAACATGGAAACTTGGCAAACAAAATTTAAGCCGCATGCTAAATAAAACCAGGACAAAAAAACAAAGGAACATTGACACTAGAAATTGTAAACTACATAAAATTTAAAAATCTCAACGTATTTCATTTATCTACGTAAACATTTCCTATTTATGTATTATAAAACTCAAAGTACGAACGTACAAAAGTAATCCACAAAAGATGAGGTAATATGATGTAAGCTTAAATGCCCCTTAATAACTTAATAAGTATGTACCTATAGGTGATAGTTTGTATGTATATGGGTTGATGTTGCTTGCCTTGAAGGTAAAAATGATTCCTCTACCTCTTTGCATGTACGAGTAGAAAATAATCGATGCAATATTAATGCACTTAAATGTATTTCGTGCATGGGAAAATTACTTAATTCTACGCAAAACACAACAAATTCAAATTCACTTTGCCTAATGAAAATCCGAACTCTAAACAGCTTAACTTGCATTAGTGTCTATTGAGTGAGCAATTTTGTGTTTCCTCAACTGTTTGCCTTTCCACGTTGTGTTGTCAGTTATTCCTCTTTCTAACCCATCGGTATACATTTTTCTATACGTATGTATGTAGTGGAAGAAGAAAGAGAAGTTTACGGTATAAGGAATGTAAATGCTTGTAACTGCATACGTTTCGCATATTGCACACATATGAAAGCACTAGCGTATCTATGGATGGGTTTTAGGGGTAAGAGGTTGACGTGTTTACTTGGATATGTATTACATATTTAGGGCAGCAAAGTGAAAACAGCAACTGACCTCTCCGCACCATTTGATTCACGCAAGGAGATTTCCGATCGTGCAACTTCTTCAATCTTACACTGAAGAAAATAATAAGAGCTGCAAAAATCGCTTATCTGGCATCGTGCTGTTAGTATACGTACATTAGTCTCAAATCACTAGCTAAAGGAGTCTCATCGAATGGGTCTACCGGCGAAAGAGGAGAAAACAAAAACATACTACTGTGGGCAAAAAGTAGTAAGACTTTGTTCATAATTTCAAATTTTTTTATTCAGTCTTCCAAATCTATTTCGTCCCCTTCAAAGTAATCCCCCCCCCCCCCCCCCGGCCCCAATACACTTGTGCTAACGTTTTTTCCAATTCTCGAAACAGTTGTTAAAGTCAATTTCTGGAATAGCCTTCAATGCGCTTAGCGATTCATGTTTAACGTCTTCAATTGACTCAAAACGGTGTCCACGAAGCGGTTTTTTGAGTTTAGAAAATAGCCAAAAGTCACACGGTGCTAAGTCAGGCGAATAGGGTGGTAGGGTGGTTGCGGAACGATATCAGTCGAATTTTTGGCAAAATGGTCTCGTAAAACCAATGCAGTGATTTTGGAACCAATCGTGCATTCACTCTTCTTAGGCCCAAATGATGTTTTAAAATGGTTTTCACTGATCCTTCCGATATTCCAACGATGCCAGTAAGGTCTCTGGCATCTGACTGTTAATCGTCGATTCTCGAGCACCAATTCCTTGATTTTATTGACGTGTTGATCATCAGTTGATGTTGATGGCCGTCCTGGACGTGGTTCGTCGTCAACGCATTCTCGACCATCTTTGAACAATTTGTACCAATCAAAAACACTTGCTCGCGACATACAATTATCACCGAAGGCCTTTTGCAACATTCTGAACGTTTCGGCACCAGAAATTTGATTCCGCACACAAAATTTAATGGAACTTCTTTGTTGAATAATTTCACTCATTGTGAAAATCGGCGAATGCACTTTTTGTACTTCAGAAAGACAAGCGTATACTAAACACTAATGATTATTTTGATGTGACATTTGGCACAGATGTCACCGACAGTCATACCAACCTTAAAAAAATAATATTTTGATGAATGGGTTTCCGCGCGTAATTTAAATTAAAAAGTCTTACTAACTTTTGCCCACAGTAGTATAGTAACGACATCTCGGACAAAATGTTACTGTTATCAATATAACATTCAAAGTCCTTAAGGATATCATTTATCTAGGATCAAAAATCAACACCAACAACATCATCAGCTTTAATTGAAAATAATGCTCTAAATATAAGCCACTCATTCTTTTCGTTTTAATGTCTGGTGCTAAGATATGAACAATGGCTACCAATAATAAGAGGAAAGAGGAAACTACTTCGCAAGATCTATGGTCTAAGATATGTGGATGAAATGTATCGAAGAAGATGGACAAGATGGAGCCATGAGCTGTATGAGCTTAACGCCGACATTGTCAAAGTCAAGCAAATAAAAATTCAACGGCTTCGTTTGCTAGATCATGTTGAGTGAATGGAAGAAAACGCTTCGGCTAAGAACTTATTCTATTCGAGCCATTCATAGCGGCGCAAAAGAGGATGATATAATCACCAGGTACAGACGATCTGACTACGATACTGTCACAGACTAACCAAAAAGGCGCTTGCAGATTAGTTGTATTATTTTCTTATTTGGGTTTCTGAGATGTGGAAATCAAGTCTTTCAACCATTTGTTCCACTAACTGATATGTTGGCGTACTTATTGAGTCTGTCAAGTTAGGCTACTCTTCACATCAGTGGATGCTCTTTTCAAAGTAACGTCAAGTACGCATCCTTGCATTATACCGATTACCCGGCTACGGATACCCTATTTTCAAAATCCTTAAAGGTAAACAAAATTTTGAACATAAAACATATGTGCCACAATCCCCTTCCGCATCATCTGGAGGTTTGTTCATACTTGTGGAAAGTGATAAAGGGGCAACACACTAATATTTGCATACAACAGTAAAGCAGTTGTTTAAAAGTTGTAATTTTCGGCTTTTATACCCTACACAGGGTATATAGGCTTTTATTGACGACCGTCTGTCTGTCTGACTGTCTGCATATATACACGATAACTCGGGTAAAACTTAAGCAATCTCAACTAAACTGGGTACAGACATTTGCTATTGTCAGGAAGAGATTCAGTTGTGAAAATCGGTCGAGTAGGCATGGTACCTCCCATACAAGTGAAAGGAAATTCTAAAGTGAATTGAAATAAATTCGATACACATCGTTGATTTAGTCGCTTGCGCAACTTTTCTGAAAACTTTTAACATTATATAAAAGCCATGCCTATTTTCCGTTCAAGTGAAATAAATATCAAAGGAAATTGTGAAACAAATGGAAGCAAATTTGGTATACGCAGTTAAAATGACTTAAAAAATAACAGATGCGAAAATTATTATCGTTGGACAATAACCACGCCTATTTCCAATAAAAATAAAAATAAAATAAATAATAATAAATAAATAATAAAAAGTACTAAATATTTAACGCCAAAACAGAGATAGGTTTTTTTTGTTTTGTTTTCATTTGGAATTAAAACATAAACACGTAAACATTGCTGCAGCTGCGGAAATAGCAGTGACAGTTTTGTAGCACGTAACATGTTACACATAGCAATTCTTGTACCTATACGCAGGTTGCCATCTTTTCGACAACATGCACACGGTTCGTTAGTTCAATTAAATTGAATAAATTAAATTGTTATATTAGGTTAATGGTAGCGCACACAGTCACATATGAGAACAAACACAGAGAGAAGGACGAAGGGAGTTAGGTGCACTCGCCTTCCTTACAAATTGCCTTGGCAGCTTTTATTGCAAGTGCATTACACTTCAACCACAGAGGCACGAATATAACAGAGTAAGAAGTAGTGCGAGAGGGAGAGAGAGAGTGAGAGATGGAAGAATATTGCAACAATAATAGTTGAGTAGCGCCCTCAGGGCAATGTAACGCAATTTCACTATCTGGTACCTCAGCTACTTTTCTCATACTCCTTTATTTCTCTACTTTATAGTATGTATGCGGTGCTGCTGCTGCTGGTGGTGTTGCTTGCCTAAAGCGTAAATATGCATTTGCAACTAATGGCAATTCAAATTGCTGCTATTTGTACTGCTTGGATTGCTGGAGTAACAGCAGCAGCAACAAATTTGTTCTAATTGTCACTTTCGCCTGGCAGCAATTGAATTTAGCTTTGTCATTTTTGTTTTCCCTCGCCCTACTCCTCTTTCTCCTATCCACCTCAATCTCTCTCTCGAGCTGTTTTACTCGATTGTTTTCTTCTCTTCTTGCACTCATTGGTTTTTGTATTTGATGTTACTGTGTTGTTGCATTCGTTTGATTGCATTAATTTTTGACAAACTGTGTATGTGTGTGTGTGTGTTTGTGTGTGTTTGTCCGTCTGCCTGTGTGTTATTTTGATATTATCATTTTAGTCTTTTAATTTTCTGTTCCATTTTATTTGTTCTCTCTCTCCTCTTCTCGTTTTTTGAGATGACTTTTTGTCTTTTTGATTGCTATGTTCGCAATTTGGTTTTCCAATAAAACGAGATTTCAGTTTACAGGAAAAAATTTGAGTGAATTCAAACTATCACAAAGGGCAATTAAGTGCTGATGACGTTTTGGTTAGGAAGAAAAATCATAAAAAGTGATTACTTTGAATGGTTTGAAAGGTCAGTAGGCGATGTTGAAGCTTTTTTTAATTGACTGTGATAGAGGTAAAACAATGTGGAGCTAGTGATTGTTCTTCGAATATTCTTTTAGTAGTTAACATCAATAATCGGTTCCACCTGCAAAAACTATTAGACTCTCCATTTACATAGCAGATTGAGACACATAAATGAGATACATAAATGGCATTTATTTCGAGCGGACCTAACAATTGTTAGCCAAAACATCACATGAACCCAATTAATTAACTCCCGGAAATCACCTGCTGCTGCTACTTCCATTCACTTTAGTGTCATAAGATAAATGGAAATTAAATTACCTGAAGAAACTTGAAAACTAATCGCAGTTGTTAGTTTAAAAGCAGAGAGCAAGGCTAAACGGGATGAAGACTAACAAAGATGATAGGTATCAGTTGGTCAGGTGATATTTTCTTTTTCACATTTTCATTGCTTCATATTGTAGTTTAAACTACTAAGTATTCGAGAAGTACACTCAAGCTGTTAGATGACAACGAAAGAGATAGAAAAAGAGTGAGTGAGAGAGTAGGAAGCAACCCTTTATAAAAACTGGAATAGTCTTACATTCCCAGTCGGAGTCATTTTGATTCATATACCACTAAAATATAAACTACAATGGTATTAAGAAAAGTAATATGGTAAATATTGTAAGACAAAAATCATTTATTTTCTAATATTTATTAAAAAGTTTATAAAATAAGCAAATGCAAATTATTTTTCATATACTACTGTGGGCAAAAGTTAGTAAGACTTTTTAATTTAAATTTCGCGCGGAAACCCATTCATCAAAATATTATTTTTTTAAGGTTGGTATGACTGTCGGTGACATCTGTGCCAAATGTCACATCAAAATAATCATTAGTGTTTAGTATACGCTTGTCTTTCTGAAGTACAAAAAGTGCATTCGCCGATTTTCACAATGAGTGAAATTATTCAACAAAGAAGTTCCATTAAATTTTGTGTGCGGAATCAAATTTCTGGTGCCGAAACGTTCAGAATGTTGCAAAAGGCAATTGTATGTCGGTGATAATTGTATGTCGCGAGCAAGTGTTTTTGATTGGTACAAATTGTTCAAAGATGGTCGAGAACGCGTTGACGATGAACCACGTCCAGGACGGCCATCAACATCAACTGATGATCAACACGTCAATAAAATCAAGGAATTGGTGCTCGAGAATCGACGATTAACAGTCAGATGCCAGAGACCTTACTGGCATCGTTGGAATATCGAAAGGATCAGTGAAAACCATTTTATAACATCATTTGGGCCTAAGAAGAGTGAATGCACGATTGGTTCCAAAATCACTGCATTGGTTTTACGAGACCATTTTGCCAAAAATTCGACTGATATCGTTCCGCAACCACCCTATCACCCTATTCGCCTGGCTTAACACCGTGTGACTTTGGGCTATTTTCTAAACTCGAAAAACCGCTTCGTGGACACCGTTACACCGTTTTGAGTCAATTGAAGACATTAAACATGAATCGCTAAGCGCATTGAAGGCTATTCCGGAAATCGACTTTAACAACTGTTTCGAGAATTGGAAAAAACGTTGGCACAAGTGTATTGGGGCCGGGGGGGATTACTTTGAAGGGGTCGAAATAGATTTGGAAGAATGAATAAAAAAATTTTAAATTATGAACAAAGTCTTACTAACTTTTGCCCACAGTAGTATGTACTTACTTATAGTCAACTGCGAATGGTTCTGTGAGGTTGGAACAGATAGATAGTTATAATCTGGAGTAGTTAGTTCTTCAGCTGGGTACTTGCTTGACATGTGCTTTTGCTGAAAATGTCCTCGTAGTACTTATATACTTATATATTCATTATAGGCCTTTTTTGTTTCCAGTATAGAATGATCTCGATATAAATAAACGCCATGCACCGACTGGACTAACTGTTATAGAATAAAGGTAAAAATTCAGGAATATTTATGTGTGTGGCTCGTCAGAGGCTGACTTTACACGTTACTCGTACTAAGAATTATCTAATTAATGAAAGATGTCATTATACTGTGATAATCCTTCTATTAGCTTACCCTGGTGTTCCCAAAGAAAGATTTGCAGCAACCGTCTAATCTTACTGCCTATGATGACGCAAAAAAAAAATCCATTTTGTACTATCAGCACTATCAACCAGATTTCTATTTTCGGTAATCAGTTCAGTTGACGTGCTATGCTTACAACTATGGCCATATTTAGAGTAGCATTTTGTGGGGTTATGACTTTCTATTATTCACGTTTTCAAATTATGAAGGAATTTGCTAGAAAGCAATTTAGCAAAAATAATACTCAACTAAAGACAATCGAGGAGTCATAATGACTCCATTGGGTATTCCAGTGAAAAGGAAGGACAAACCGAGGAATGCATTTTTTTTCTCTTGTTTCTCACTCTCCTACAACTAAGTTTCCTCTCAAAGCCATGGAAGAAATGTTTAATTGAAATTTACACAAACAATTTACAGTTGTAACTGGTTATGTAGCATGAAACTCTCTCAAATAACTATTACACAACTTTGTAGTCTCTGACTTTTGTATTCTGTTCATGTCTGATCATAGTAAAATGGATATTTCCGGTAATAAATCGCTACACTTTTACATCAAACGTAGAATGAAGAATGTAGCATTGGGCTATTAATATCAAGCTACTTTCATAATACGTGACAAAGATTCCAACAGCTTTTGAAGAGGTTTAAAATAAATATTAAGTCTATTCTTTGTTGGGAGTTGCTGCAAAAACTAGATATGGAAAAAAGAGGAAAGGAGGAAATAGTTTAAATTATCTTTTGCACGTGCACGTAAAACAAAAGCAACGAAGAAAATTCTTTCGAGCGGAAATGCGAGAGGGAATTTTAGTAATTCCTGTTGTTTGGTTGGCCAAGGCGGGGAAAGTAAGTAAGGAGAAAAGGATGTGTCTATCCCTGCCTCAAGGTGATGCAATTTTAAGCCATTCACTCAATCTCAATCAAAATGAAAATGAAATAATCTGCCGTTCTGTTTTATTTATTTCTCTTCTGAACGAATTTTTTTCAGCTCTCTATGCAATTCTTCATTTTGCACAGTATGTGCTCTTTAGATTGACTTTGCAGCCACAACTTTATTTCAATTTTATCTGATCCATTGCAATTTAAAGTCACTTTCAGAACATTGCGACCCTCTTTCTTCTCATTCAACTTCCTTTCACATCCTCTGCTCCTTCTTTCCTACATTTATTTAGGTTTCTTCCTAACTTTTTTCGTTAGATTTGCCAAATAATTTACGTCATTAAAGGAAAAAGTTTTGGCTTTTTGCCTTTGGTGCAAATAAATTTTGTTTATTCTCAACACAAACTTTTGATTTGTAGAACGTTTGTATTTCACCCTCCTGGCATGGAGCTCTTCCATCTTTACTTCTACTGCCTCAGTTTATTCTTGCTGGAGTTAATAATTTCGTGTTGAGAAATAAGCACCAGCACAGACAATAATGAAGGCAGGGGGACAAGAAGGGGGGAGCAAAACAAGTGCTGTGCGTATATGGGCTAAGTTTAATTAAGTGCAGTTTTGCATTACTTTACAAACTTTGCACAGAAAAGCGAGGAAAGTAGACGGGAAAATATTTTGTTTGTTTCTCTTTTTCAATTGGATTATTCCAATGTTTGTAACATTTTTGGTTGCATTCGTTTCGTTTTTTTTTTTTAAATATTATTTCAACACAATAAACACAAATAAACACTTAAAATTGCATGAATAATAAATAAATCCTTTGGAAAACTCTACTAGGATATGAATAAAATACATGGATATTTTTAAAACTAATTATCAGTTGATTTTGTAAATAATGCATCCAATTAAATACAAACAACAAAGTAACAAAAACAAACACAGTCACACAACGCACACAAAGTAAAATTATTTGATTTGTAGCAAATATTTTTCTAGCAATAACAAATTCCGAAGTGAAAAAATTAAATGGAATTTTCAGCAATAAAATCTACAAAGTGTTGAGCAGTAACGAGATGTGTAGGGAAAAGTCAAGGGACAAGTATTTCGTTTTAGGATTAAAGCTGAAAGCTTTTCAGATTCAGATACCAATTATATTCAATACTTAGAATTAAAAGAAAAAAATATTTTAATGATAAGTATTGTTTACAAAAAGTTAAAAAATATAAATATTGTTGGTAGTCATGGTGATACTTGAGTTACGCTACTTACGCTACTCCAATGACAGATAATACCCGAGCATCTTCTCGTATGTAAACCTCTTAACAGTCATTCTGCTATCAAAGCCCCAGATATAACTAAAACCTTTTCCAAGTTGGTGGAAAAAATATGCACTTCTTCAAGTTTCTTGCACTCTCAATATAATACAATTAGCTAGGTTCCTTAAAATAATAATTTACAGCGTCGATGGCTGAGGAATTCGATACGTATTTCAATGCTACGGGTCACCGACCATAGGAACATAAGACAACATCTAGACCTCCCCATACGGTCTATTGTATATTCAGTAACCATTCTGCAGGGATAATCTTACATCACTGGAGCATTTCAAACTTAATATTTATTACATACAAAGCACGACCTTTCTGCAGTATAGCACTTTTTTTTTTTTTTTGGATGGTGTACTGCCTTTTTCGCACTGTTTTTGGTATTACGTCCCACGGCTGAGACTCAAAATTAGGTGCAAATCAAGTAAATGTTTCGGTGGAAAGAAATACGTATCGAATTCCTCAGTCATCGACGCTGTAAATTATTATTTTAAGGAGCCTAGCAAATTGTATTATATTGAAAGTGAAAGAAACTTGAAAAAGGTCATATTTTTTTTCACAGTTTTTGTACTTTCCATAATTAGATTTTTCTTACGAATTTGTAAATCTATAAAGCTGTAGGCAGATTTTGTATAATATCGCGGCGAACTCTATAATTTCCGCCTTTTCATTTAAATGCAATTCACTTCACTCTATGAAAAGGGATCGCGAACGGAAGGAATGAAATGCGATCGATTAATCACATTCATGCCATACTTGATATTCCTCATATCAAGTAAATAATCAGCGTAGTTGTCAACTCAAAGGCGGAAGCAATCTTCATAATACCAAAAAAATATTTTCTTGCCTCAAGTGCTATTCTAATCGGTCACGTTGGATATGAAAATCAAGGAAAGCAAATCAAGAAGAAATGTTAACATTTTCCAAATAACATTTGCAATTTTTTTTCAGGGTGAATGAATGCTGAGCATTATGTTGATTCGAAGGAAGATTAATAGGTGGGAGGGAGAAGGATAGAGAATGAGAGAGGGTATGTAATCACAGGACACCGATAAGCAGATAGTGTTTTGCCTTCGCCACAATGGCAAGTGTTTTGCCTTTTTTACCACAATGAACTTTTTTGTTTGTAATACTTCTATATCAATGTCGACTATGACCGCATGTAGCGCTAAAGGCCGAACTTTTCGCATCCACTCATGATGTGCGTGTTATATTTGTTCATGAATGGGAGAGAGAACTACATATTTATACCGAATCCGAACGGCGAAGTGAAAAGCTTTCCATGGGCAATTTTCACTCTTGTAGGTTTGCCATTGCCTGCCAAGAGGTGGTTTCTTCTACTTTTTGAAATTGCCTGTGCCGAGATTCGAACCCCGGCCACTCTGCGTAACAGTCCAACACTCTACCACTACGCTGCAGCTACCTCCTATAAGTTTAAAAATTTCTTTGTCTACTCCTGCTCCTGTGCCTTGACTTATATTCAAAAACTTTTCCTGACTTTTCTTTTCGTACGAATAATAATAATTTGATTATTTATGTAGAAATTTTATGCTTTTGCTTTTCATCGAATTTAACCTACTATAAGGCTAACGAAAATAAGCGATGCAAAATATATAATAATAATATCTTTATTTAACAAAAAAAAAAAAACAGATAGAGAAAAAGCATACCATAATTAATTTTTATAAATTTTTATTGAACTCACATTTTGTTTTTGCTTAGTTTTTAATTTTTATTGAACCTTTTTTATTTTGTTAAGATATTTGTTCTATTGTAAGAAGGCAGCGAATAAAACGAAAAATTATGAAACTTTTTCAAATATAAAACATTTAAGCGGATTTAACTTTTTCCCCATTAGCTGGTTACACTTTCTTCTGCTTCGCAGCGGGCACGTCTCCTCTCTTGCAAAGTTATTTTTCTTTTGTGTTTTATGTACAATATATATTAATTTATGTATGTATTTAGGCTCTGTCTTGAGTCAGTTCTGTTAAGTTAGGCTAAGTTCTCTTATGTTGTGTGTACTTAGAGTTTTTGTTGTTTTTGTTTTTGGTTTTGTTCAGCGTTCAGCGAAATAGTGAGTATTGCACACAGCGCAAACTGAAAAGGGTTAAAAAGCAAAAATTATGATATCCTTCTCTTTGAAAAGCTGTAAAGTCAATAAAATATGGAATTAATTATTGAAAATGTTGGAATAATGGAAAATTGAGTGATTATATTTTCATTTTGGATGATTTTCTTATTACTTATGTTCACTTTTATTTATATTGGTATTTAGTTGGTAGAAGAAATAAGTTGAAATTGGTTTTTAAATTAATATTTTTTCAATTTTCTTTTCAGCAAATTATATCTTTTGAGTATTACTTTGAAGGTGAGTTGTGAACATAAATTTAAAATGGATTTTTGGTTTACTATAATATGAATTTTCGCTGAGTTCCCCCGGGATGCATTCGACCAAAAGGCTTGGTGTAGTTAGTATAACAAAATTGGTATTGAAACATTAATAACTTAACGCACAGAAGATAGCGCGAATTGTTGTGATATCTCTAAGTCAAGATCTGAAAAGCCCATAATTTGAAATTTTTTTTTTTTAATAATTTAACAAGTTTTACAAGGATTTACTTTAAAATTACCAAGAAAATATTTTAAAAAAACAGAGTTGGTCACTACATTTAAAAATTTATTTATCATTTATTCAACCTCCCACCTTTTGTATCCTCTGCTTCTTTTTTTTGTTCCTTTCGAAAATCTCTTATCAGATTACGTAGAAACATTAGATCAAAAATGGTCGCCTCGCCTTCGTCATTCTAAAGGAGTTTCTTCAAAATATCGATTACTAAAGCATTACGTCGGATTCTAAGTATGGATTACTACTGATACCACGAGTAACTAATTGTTCTTGTAATAAAGCATTTATATCCAACAAGAACATCCAAGTGTCTGTCAAGCCAAAGGGCAAACCAAATACAATTGTTAAATTAGCAACCGTTGAGCATCTCAAATAGTTCTCTTAATAGTTTTATGGTAAATGCCTACTACTTAAAAAGCAACTCGATTTTAAAAGAATTATGCAACAACTGTGGTGATTTATGTAGTTCGTCTTTGTTTAAAATCTTATACTTGAAATAGCAATTTGATCAAAATGACAGCATTACTCAACGTGTATACACTAAGACTCACACACACACACACACACACATACACACACACACGCACACATATGTATAAACAGACCGAAATGAATGAGAGACATGCAATGAAAGCTATGCAAGTAAGCAAACCACTGGACTTGACATTTAAAAGTAGTCGTTAAAACAACGAACACACACTCACACGCGCACACACACACAAGTAAAGCTGGCAACAAATTAAATACAAAACACACACAAATCTCCACCCCTCCCCCCCCCCTTCTTTTCGCTCTCTCTTTCCTTAATTTGTTTTCCATTGAGAATTGTGTAAATTTACATAATAATTTAAATGTAATTATCGTCTTTAATAAGCCAATAGCAGCGAATGCGCTCCCAAAAAATAATTAAAAAAAAACAGCAAATAACTGACGGAAGCACCATAAAAAGTTAGTTTTTCAACGACAACAACGTCATCGACTTAACACAAAAGTGGAGAGACGGTGCCGAAGGTGGTGTTTATGGTGGAGGTGTTGGTCTTCGATGTTGAGGAAGTAGTTAATAGAGTTTTAGAGAAGGAGTGAATGGAGTGAATGGAGCTAGGTGCCATTACATGACTGCCTTTCTAGCACGCTCACGCTCACGCTCTTTTACGTGTTCGTGACAGTGACACAGCGCCGGTGGCAGTGTACATATTTATTTATTTGACAGACTTAATTCGTTTCAAGTTTGAATTATATTTGCATTAAAGCAGCGGTCAAAATACATATACAGCAACAGCAAAAATAATAACAAAGTTAACAAAGACTAAGTACAGTCCAAATTAGTTCGATGGACGTAAGCACTCTCAGCACACACATTTTTAAATGTTGAAGTAGATTTTCCCATTGTTAAAGGGAAAAATATTAAATTTTTCGAAGAATGCTCATTCACAGTTTGGTGCGGTTTATGTGAAGGTGGATATCATTGATCGATATGTCTTTTAAAATGTTGATGGTCAGAACGTTACAGTCAACTGAGAGCGGTATAAAGACATGATTACTAACTTTTGCGTGCCTCAATTGGAAGGCATTAATTAATGTTGCAGACATGTGGTTTCAGCTGGATGGCGCCACATGCCACGCAGCGCCCGATAGAATTAATTTACTGAAAGAAACAAACATAAACATCGTCAAATCTATAAATAACTAGCGGATCCCATGTACGTTTCACTGTGAATAATTAAAAAAGTAATTCAAAGCAGTTTAAATTGTTAAAGATTATATTTTCATTGTAAAACTCTATGGTTAACCACATTTTTAGTTTTCTTATTATCTTGGCAATAAATGAATAATACTGATGGTTTGCCTACACGTTAATAGGCTGCGTATAATTGTCCATGAGGAAATACTGGATATTCTAAGTTGATACCATAAATTTCCAAAGATTGATTAATGGTAATTGCGAATGCAACTCGCACTGGAAATTGTACACGTTTGAATTTGAAAGGCAAATCGGTTGGAATCATCGAAATTCGTGGTCTTAACACGTCTTCACCTTTGAATTTTCCAATCACAATGGTTGCTATAATAACATTGACCATCAATTTTTTCACAGCAAGCCTCGTACCAATGCAAAGTTTCGGTTGATACAAACTACGATGCATAATAATAGTCGCACCGACTTTCAATTGATTGTTACGCGGCGGTAATCCCGGTAAATCCAAAGAATTCAATAATTCTGTAGGATAGTTAACCGCATCTTCTTCATTGGCAGTAGTATCAATAGACTTATATGAAACCAAAACACCAGGTATTTTGGATTGTATAGCAAAATTTAATTCATTGACATCTTTATTCTTGGCTGCCAAAATGGCTCTTTCGCTTAAACAATTATGATTTTTGTAGCGCTGTTCTATGTTGGAAAATACACTGTCAATCAATTCTTCTTTCGATGGCGTAATTCTATCAAAGTTACCCGGTAACGTAATCAATGCCAGTCTCATCAACTGGCATTGCACCATTTCCAATTGTCATCAATTGATTTGAAAATTCAACAGCTGATGCATCATTTTGCCATTGAACACGAACATTTGTTGAAAGAAAAGATATTTTTACATGTCTCCACAAAAACGATGACTTCAAGCAAGCATGTATTTCATTGGCAGGGGTTGATCTTGGTATAATTGGCAAAGTTTGATGGAAATCTCCTGACAACAAAATTAATCCTCGACCAAACTAATTGAAATTTTCCCGAATATCTCTCATTGTCCGTTCCAAGGCTTCAACTGATGTTTTGTGAGCCTTGGTAGCCTCATCCCAAACAATAACACTTTAGCCATTCCAGATGTCTTCGATATATTGCATGTAGGTGTTACGATGATTTTCATATTCAAAGGCAACTTGAGTGCGGAATGTGCTGTACGGCCACCTTTAGCCATTCCAGATGTCTTCGATATATTGCATGTAGGTGTTTCGATGATTTGCATTTGCAAAACAGATTTACATGGCCAACAACTCGATTCCCTTGCTTACGACGTTGAAATTCTTTTTTTTTGTTGAATTCCATGTAAAATACCTTGGTACTTCTGCATACAATAACGTTTTAGCAAATTCATCAGTTTGCCACAACGTGAAAAATGTTGTCAATGTCGTTTCTTGTGGCGTTTCCGCTCTTTGCGCTGCATTCTCCGACGTACAATACCCCCGCTGTCCGTTGTCACGATGAACAGCTAAATGCTGCACGTTTGGGTAACGTTCATGTATCGAAAATGAAAAACAAATGATTTCGTTAAAAATATGACAATAAAAATCTAAATAAAAATACATTCCATATGGGTGTGTTTTCAATTTGAAGTGAATGCGTTGAGGTGTTCAAAAGTTGTAGGCATTTTACTAGTGGGCGGATAAATAGCCTATGTCCGTCAGAAATGCATTGACTTTAACATGAAAGTTGAGTTTTTGAAAAAAATCGAACCGTTTCCGAAATCATTCATCACATACATAACATATCTTCATTTTTGTACTTATATATAGATTATTTAATAAATTTATATTACTTACTCGTATATAAAAAACCACTGTCTACACCGATAAACCAGAAAGAATTGAGCACTTGGAAGTCAACTTTCGACGAGTCATTTCCGATATACGGCCTGATTTACTGCCACAGCGGCCACATGCCCGAAATCATATTCAAACATTAATGTCAAAAAATTATCTTTAAAATAAACCAATTTCATGGATATTAAAAACATTTTTCATTGACTCTTTTCAATTTTTTTGTTCACCGTCTCTAAGAAAAACATTCGACACTTTTCTTTCTCTTGGGCACAATATTTTCGTGAGGTAAACTAAAAATCACTACACCCTCTAAGTTTCCCAAAAATTGTTGAAATATCATGTTGAAAACGCAAAATTCCACAATTTGCAAAATTGGAAAATGGCTTCTGGTAGCGGTTTTAAAAGGGTAAGTTACAATATTTAATTAAATACTTTCGCTTATATCAAAAAAAAAAAAAAGAAAAAAAAAGTAGACTGATTTACGGTGTGGAAACGTTTGCTGGTATCATTCGCAGTCATAAAACACCTTACGTAGATATATAAAGGGTTTCCCAAAAGTCAATGTCATCCTTTGAAAGGCTAATAGGCCTGCTAATACCAGACCGAAATATTAAAATATAGGATTTGTGAAAAATGTTTAGTTGTTGAGTTTCGGAAAAATGTATACATTAGATGAGTTTTTCGAGTTTACCAGCTACAAAATTACACATTTTAAGATTCCTCTTCTTCTTCTAGTGGCACAACAGTTTTATGCCGCATTCGAACGGCGAAGTGAGCATGTGTAGCATTCGCTACTTTTTTATTTAAATGTAATGCAAATTAACCCTTTAACATTTAAAAAAAAATTATTTTTAATTTACTGAATTATATTCATATGTGAATTCTCTGGACTGAATATCTTAATGCTTTCTAATATTTTTGCGATCATTTTCAAAACAGTTGAACTGAACTACCCCACTTATGATGTAAAGGGTATTTTTTCTTGAAGTGTGGTTTTCAATCTGGCAATACTTTTTTCGGAATTGGTCTTTTTGACAGCTGCCACTTGATTTGTGGTCAGTTTGGTTTGCCATTTCATAATGAATAGACTTACGCCTGAACAATGTTTGCAAATTATTGATTCTGAGCTACGTCCATTTAGCGACGAAGCTAATTTTTGGCTCAATGGATACGTGAATAAACAGAATTGTTGTATTTGGAGTGAAGACCAGCCAGAGGCAATTCAGCAGCTACCAATGCATCCCGAAAAATGCACTTTTTGGAACGGTTTATGGGCAGGCGGCATCATTGGGCCGTACTTCTTCAAAGACGATGAACGCCTCAATGTTACGGTCAATGGAGAAAGGTACCTTTCGATTATAACACTGTGTTTTAGCCGAAAATGCTAGAATTGGACTCGGCCGACATGTGGTTCCAACAGGACGACGCCACATGCCACATGCGACACTGCACGCGAAACCATGCATCAATTGAGAGGCGAAGCGAATTTGGTGAGCAGTTAATCGTTTAAAAACGTTTTGGTGTAGTCAACTGGCCACCAAGATCATGTGATTTGACCCCATTAGACTATTTTTTGTGGAGCTATGTTAAGTTTCTTGTCTATAGGGACCAGCCAAACACGATTACTGCTTTGGAAGCCAACATTGAAAGTGAGATTCTGAGATTCCTGCCGAAATGTGTGAAAAATGTGCCAAAATTTGACCTTCAGAATGGACCACTTGAAGCGTAGCCGCGGGAAACATTCAAGTGAAATTATCTTTAAAAAGTAAATGGAAATGGAATTGATTTATCGATCCGAAAAAATTTCATTCACTTTTGTAAAATTTCTGTTTTTTTTTTTCATTTTCAAAAACTAAACTCTTATAAAAATCACCCTATACATTTGCCGAGAAATTGGGGCACAAACGCCATCTCAAACTCATGGTATATAATAGATAATGTAAGCACAAATTTTGATTAGAAAACATTTGTATATTTGTAGATAAGTGGAGGTTGGGTGCCATATGTGCCCTAGTACCTGAATACTCCCCTATAAGCATAACCCATAATGGGATATAGTTAATACAACCCATTTAAATTTCGCACATAACTAATTTTTCTTTTTTTAGGCTTATGTTCAACATAATTTCGCTTGTCGACAATTTTTAATTAAGCATCAGCAAAAAAAACTTCTTACAAAAAGTTTGGAAGCTACTTATTACTTTTTATTCAACCCCATCGAGTACTCTGTAGTTTCATATAGATGCCCTACAGATAAAATTCGCCAACCTATAGTTTGCGTGTATTAAACTACTTAATTTCCATTAAAGGAAAGAAAAATATCATTGAGCATTAACTTTATAGCAACAAACAATAAACAAACAAGCCAACAAACAACGAACAGCAACGAAATTTTAAGTAACGAACGAACGAACAAGCCCTAAAAAGTAATTACTACCCCACTTTTTTATTGGCATCAACAGGGAAAGAGAATACGCGAAAGGTTGCCGTGTTGATGGAAATGTTGCCAGATGATGAGAAACAAAAATTTATTATATAAAATATTTTAATTTAAATATGTAAAACATGATTTGAGATTAGTGATCGCTGTGGCGTAGTGGTAGTGCGTTGGCCTGTTATGCAGAGTGTCCGGGGTTCGATTCTCGGCACAGGCAAAATCAAAAAGTAAAAAAAATTAAAACAATTTTTCTACACGGCACCCCACCTCTTGGCAGGCAATGGCAAACCTACAAGAGTAACTACTACCTTTTCACAAAAATAGCTCGCACGATATGAGTGGATGCGAAAAGCTCGGCCTAGGCCCTCCATAGGCCTTTGTGTCATTAAAATAAAGAAAGAAAGATTTGAGATTTTCACTCATTACAAATCTCATCATGACTTATGCAAATAAGTCGAGAACTAATGCTGGCTTTAATCTGTTTTAAGCTGAGTGTATTCCAGAGTTTGGCACTAAATATCACAAGTTTAGTAATTTGTACGTAGAATATTCTGAACAAAAGTGGTAACACTTAAAAATAAAATCCGATGAGTTCTTTTTGCTAAATGATATACATATTTTTGTTCGTTTGTTATATGTCGATGATGTCGACAGGTGGGTTTCAGTTCCGAGACATAGAAATCGTGGTAAAATAATAATATTACTCGCACTTTTTTATATTACAGCTTTGAAGCGTGAGGAGAAATTGTTTGTCATAAAATTATGAAAATTTTTGTCTAAACACGATTAACCCTCTAAATTTCTTACTCGTCGTGAATGGGCTGAGAGGGGAAAAAGTAAGGAAACGAAAAGGACTATCTTTAAACACCGCCCTACAAATAAACAGTTAGAAAAAGTAGCATACGTTTTTAAGGTAGAATACTCCTCTTAAAATTATAGGGGAGTAGCAGAATAAAAACATTCCCAGTCCAGGCAAAGACTCCAAAGTCAAAGTTTTCACTTGTTTCACTTTTTCGTCTAAGTACAAAACTAAATTGTTATCCTTATTTCAATTGAATGAGGTACAAAAAGCAGTAAGCCTATTCCCAGCAACTATGTATTATTCAAAAATTCATTCATGATTTAACTTAAAAACATTTCACATCTCATCTCTGATTTTGCCTAAATAAGTGGCAACTCTACACATCAACCATAAGTATGTTGTGGGAATTATGGGCGTAATTAATTTGTCTATTGTCATTTGCTACTTTACGTCTTGATAAATTCTTATTTATTTGTAACTTAAGCAAAGGTGCGTACAACTAGAATCAATAAAAATCAATCAAAATGATTGAATAAGCTTTAAAATAGAAACCAGATTACTTTATTGTAAAAATACTAACAAAAAAAAAAAATAATAATAATAATAAAAAGGCAGTTAAACTGGAATATGATATTTAAGTTCTCCTCAACTTTTGACAGTTCCCTGCCAAAAATTACCTAAACTAATCCTCATACTTTTACTTATTCACGAGTTTTTTGTTTAAATTTTTACAAATAAGCTTATTTCCTATGGCTATGGCTATGCGAGTGCATTTTCTTATACACAGAAACTTAGACAAATTATTCTTCTTTCTTTTAATGGCACAGCAGCCCATGGAGGGTGTAGGCCGAGCTTTTCGCATCCACTCATGTCGTGCCTGTTATATTGGTACATGAATGGGAAGGGATTTACAGTTTTATGAAAAACTTTTCATAGGCGATTTTTCTTTTTTTACTTTTTGATTTTGCCTGTGCCGAGATTTGAATCCCGGACACTCCAAAGCACTACCAGCTACACCAAAACGACCACTCAGAAATTTCACAACTCCTAATATTTACCAATAATTTTGTTTTCTATTGAAACTGCGACTTAGGTGTAAAACATTGACAATGATGTTTACTTTGTTTAAAAATCGTTATATTACTAAGATATAAAAATAAAGCGTATGCAAAGCAATGCAATACGAAGAAGATGAAGGTACCCATCCAATCTCCACCCATTTTCGATTTGAAAAATCAACCATGTGCAAAAAGGTTCATTTGTGTGTTCGGTTGGGGCTCTTTGAATAATATGACCTAAGTAATCTTTATAAAGCACATTATTTCCATTATTTTTTCGTCGACATTTTTAAATTTAAGTAAAACATAAGCACAATTTAATGACCTTAGGTTTCTGATACTTACTTCGTATTTCGCTTAAGGCGCAAACTTTTGAAAGGCTGAGCTAATGAGCAGAAAACGGAATAAAAATGGAAATGAGGAAAAAAAATATTTGTTTTCTTTAGAAAATAAGTGCAGTTGATTGTGCCAGGGTGCAAAGTTACAGGAAATTTAAGATCTTTAAGTTTTTAACAATTAATTTTAGGTCGTCGAACGTAAGTAATTCGCAGTGTTGAACGTGGGAAATATTCAAGTAAATGTCAGTTCAGTTAACTCAGGAGTGTTTGTGGTAGGTTAATCACTTGCTGCGATAGTAAAAATATGAAAATAATAAAACTAATACCAGGCATTGGCCTTGCAGAACCTCCCTTATCTCTAGAGGGGAAGAAGGGGTGGAGACAAATTTTCAACACTTAATTGTAGGGCGTCGAATGTCGTTCAAAAATAATGTTAAAGTATACTTAAAGTGTTCGTTACACTCAAAATTTTTATATTGGCATATATCCAAGGCGAAAAATTCGAGTGAGTAACTCCTAATTTGCCACCACATATTTTTCTCAAAAGTAATTGTAATATAAAATGGCGTAAGTAAAAAACTATTAACTGCAAAAACCACAGGGCTTCATTCTATCAAGAGAGAGGAGAGAAGTAAAGTATGGAAGTAACCACATTAATGTAATCTAAAATTCTTAAAACGTTTTCAACGCTTTAAAATTTGATGTTCATAAATATGTACATTTTCTTCCGTATTTTTAAAATTAATTGTACTACAGGGTGTTTTTTTAGGAGTGTGGTTTTCAAGAAGTAATAAAACGCATATAGTTTAATGTTATGGCCAAGAATTTCGCTTTATTGTAAAGATAAGGATTTGCCATTATGTTTTAAAAACGATTTCGGGCAAGTGGCCGCCGCGGCTGGTTCGAATAAATTCCAGCCGAGATGACCAATTTTCGAACACTTTTTGCAGCAATTGAGGCCGTATGTCAGTAATAACAAGCCGAATATTCTCTTCCAAGGCGTCAATCGTCTCGGGCTTATCTGCGTAGACAAGCGACTTCACATAACCTCACAAAAAATAGTCCAGCGGTGTTAAATCGCACGATCTTGAGGCCACGCCATAGGCCCACGACGCGAGATAATGCGCTCACCAAAAGTTTCATTCAATAAATTGATTGTTTCGTTGGCTGTATGGCATGTAGCAACATCCTCCAATTCAGGCACGAAAAAATCATTAATCATCGCTTTATAGCGTTCCCCATTGACTGTAACATTATGACCGGCTTCATCTTTGAAGAAATATGGAATAGTGACTTTTTGATTATGATCACTCCAAATGCGGCAATTTTGCTTATTAACGTACCCATTCACCCAAAAGTGAGCTTCATCGCTGAACAAAATTTTCTTGTGAAAATCGGGATCGGTGGCTATCTCGTTTTTCGTTTCGGGTCCATTCACCGAACGTGCGACGCGCTTGATGGTCGTTCGGCTTCAATTCTTGCACGAGTTGGATTGTGAAAGATCGCAAACCAAGATCCTTCCACAAAATCTTCCTTAAAGTGGATGGGTAGAGTCCATCCACAAATGTTGAGTGCGATGGCGGATGGACTCATTCGGGTCTTTTTCGATACTCTGCTTCACAGCAGCATTAGCGTCTTCGGAGCGCATTGCACGGCGTTTCTGAGGATGCGTATTATTTACTAGAGTAAACGTGGTGCGAAACCGATCCATGGTTGCTCGAATTACCGACTCTGCTGGGCGATTATGTTGACCGAATATTGGACGCACCGAACCGAAGCATTATTTTGATAATAAATTTGCTCGATTGTTCAGGAGCAAGTCTATTCATTATGAAATGGCAAACCAAACTGAGCATAAATCAAGTGACAGCTGTCAAAAAGACCAACTCCGAAAAAAGTATTGCCAGTTTGAAAGCCACACTGAAAGCCACAAAAAATACCCTTTATATTTTGTATTCACCATTTTTACATGTGCTCATGTACATGGCGCTATGGTTTGTGTTTTGATACTTTTTTAAGTACTCGCTCATACATTTTTTACAAATATCTTTTATTTGTACTTGTATGTGTGTGTCTGTGTATATCTTTCGTACCGAGAATTTCTTCAACATAGCGTGTACGTGTCATCAATGTCATTTCCGTGCAGATTTTTGTAAACGACTTTATTGTACGTGAAAAATGTTTGTCGCAAGTCTTCCTTATTTTAAAAAAAATTTTGCTATTGTACGAGTATGTAGTAAAACCGTCCATTTATATTTTGCCGGATTACAATTCTATTGCTGAGATGAGTTTTCTTTAAAGTACATAATTGTGCAGTATTTAAAAGGCACTGAAATAAAGCGGGCGCGTTAGCTTTAAAATGGGGTCAACTAGTGCGCTGTAGAATAAACTTATGCGTTTCCCAGAAGGGTCTTTCTCTTGTTTACCAGGACTGTTAGTGGTGAGTATCCACATGCTAAATACCTCCGCAATCCTCGATAGCACGTGTCCATCGAAATTGTTTGAACACAAGGCTAATAGCAGACTAGCCTAAGTTTCTGTATGTACTGCATTACAATTGGCCGATGAAGAGAAATATGAGAGAAATATATATATTTATAATATATATATATATATATATATATATATATATATATATATATGATCGCCTCTAAACAGGAAAACTGCAAGAAGCACTTGGGATGAGGGTAGCGAAGCTTCTAAATTTGGACTAATGCCAAGGAAAATGGTAGCGACTACAGGAGGAATGGTTCAAAATGACATCTGTTACTTGAGAATTCCACAAATGAATGCGCCATTTTTCACAAAAATTTGACGCCTTCTTTCAATTTATATATTTGCGCTATACGCGAAGCGAATGTTCCCTTGTACTGTAGAGCCATCTATGGACTAAACATTTTGGTTGAAATTTTGTGTACTAGGGATTTTTGTGCCAAAGAATACATTTTAGGACTTCAACTTGATCTTAAAACTTTTGCCTCGCTGTAAAAGGTTTTAAGATCGGAGAGAATTTGTATTTTTTCTTATACTAAAACGTCATCTATGGACCGACCGCTTTTGTTGAAATTTTATGTACTAAGGTTTTTCAAGCCAGAGAACACATTTTTGGTCTTAATCGTGATCGAAAATTATGCTGGATGGTAGGTACGTTCCATTAACTTAAAATTTTGTGTACCAAAGAATTCATTTTTGAGCTTCGGCTTGAATTTCAAAAATGTTCCTGAGAGGGGGCTCCAGAGTCGAAGTTACTAAAAATTTTAAAAAAGTAATAATGTGTGGTAGGGGAGGGGGAGGAAGGGGCAGGGAGCGGGATGATAGAGGAGCGTTAAAAAAAGTATTCAAAACATCATTAAACATCCCTTGTATGTCAACTCACTCTAACGCCCTACATTAGATCTTATAGGTCACTAATAATAATAAAAAATAGCTTTAATTCATACACTGAGCTCACTCAGTCTTCATTACAAGTTCAAAGCTCATGCTGAACTTTTTGATTATTGTCAGGCAGTTAAAGTTGAAGTGTAAAAGCAAATAGTATAGTAGCAGTATGAACTTTAAACCAAACTAACTAAATGCAATAAACAATAGTGTAGATAGCGAGAGGAAGATAGCAATGCATTGAGTATAGAAATATTTTGTTCAAAATCATTTCGTCCCATAACAACACAGCACAGCTTTCCACAGCAACGAAGAGCACAAGAAAAACAATTACTGCAAGAAGAAGCGCATTTCTAATCGGATTTTGTTAACAACGCGCGCAGATGACAAGCGACATAAGTAACTTTTCTGTATCTTTATTTGTGCGGTTGTGTTGCTCTTTGTTGTCAACAACGACAACAGTTGTAAGAAGGAAAAAGAAATCTGCTGCTACAGCCAATTTTGCTGCTTCTGTTGTGTGTTGTGCAAAATGAAATTTCACAACTTGAGATTCTTTCCAATTGCTTCTTCTTTTCTTTTATTCGGTTCTTTCACCCCTTGGAATTGTGGCGGTGGTGACGGTGCTCGTGGTGGTATGTTGTTGCTTATATTTAGACATAACAATTACGTGCGGCTTTTACTTCCTCCTTGCTGCTTCTGGTGGCTGTTCTTGTTGCTGGCTAACAAATTGCGCCCATTGGGACGTGCTTAGTAGAGATGAAAAACAGCAGAGCAAATTAGCAAAAGTAAAAGCTAAAGAAAAAGTGTATACTACTTACGTGTTTAATACTCAATATGTATGCACGGTGGCATTTGAATGCCTGCTCTGCTCAGCCCAGTCCTGATTAGTACATATTGTTGACTGACTGCATGGATCCAAAATAGAAACGAAGAGAAATGCATATGACAATGCAAATTATAACCGCACAGCGACAGAATATTGTACCTAATAATAATAATAATAATAATAATAATAATGTTGTATTATATGCGGAAAAGTGACGTTAGGTGGGTTGATCAGGTGGTGAAACAATAAGCTTACTTAAAATAATCTAATAAGATAAAAAAGAAAACTCTTGGCGTTGGCGGCGGCCGCCAAGCACATTAAAATGTGCTACATATTCCCCACGCCAATAGGCAGACTGATCTACAGTTCAACATTCTTCGGTTTCTTAGAAACTAAAAGCTTTAATCAGTTAAGTGTCGACGCTGACGGCTACGCCATCTTCATGATTTATGAACCCCCTTCGCCACAACCGCTGTATTTTTAGTAGGTTTAGTAGGCTTAAATTTCATCCGGCGTTTGTCTTTCATGCCTTACCAGCCCAGAATTTATTTATTTAAATCGTATCTTTTATATCTACAACAGCAGTGGCTGCTGCCTACTGGCATGACATCAAATTACCTAAAGAAACCATAGATACATATTTATTTGCGTGTTGAAATTTTACACTTGGTTTTTCGGTATGTTATTTTGGTATGTTCCAATATATGTACGAGTATATGTACCATAAATATAGAAGAGTTTGTTGTTTTACCTTTAAACCTAAAAAAACTTTTAACCGAAAACAAAAAAACCAAAAAAATATATAGAAAATATAGAGCTAAACCTCAGATGGCTAAATAAAGCTTCGCTATTGCTTCTGCCATGCGCGCCGATACCAGTTGTTCAGACCCCTTTCAGATAGAAGCCCTTGTTCTTGTTGCTGGTCTTTGCTACGGCGAATAGGTAGTCTTGCTCGTTCCACCCCCTTGGCTCGAGTAAACTAAATTCTTAATCGAAGATTTTCCTTCAATATTTGAAATTCGAATAATTTTCAACAAAAGGTTGAAGAAGTTGCACGATATCGAATCACCATGTCTGAAACCCGGTTTGGTATAGAATTGTGCTGAGAAATTGGTTTCAATTTTCACTGCGCGTGTGGTGTAGGTCAGTGTTATTTTGAAAAGTTGAATGAGCCTCGCATATAACCAGCTTCAATGGGGATATTTTTAACGCGGTGGGTTCCGCGGACCACACTCGTACATAAATATGTACAGTCGAATGTATATTCTCCATCATCATAGTCAGCGCGTGCCCAGAATCACCGCCACCAGTATTGGAATGAACTTCGCTGTTCCACTACCTTTGAACCTGTTAGTGTTCAGCACACACACACATACAATAATTACACTTCTCACTATTCACAAGGAGGCTGTGTGTCGACTTGAGACGGAGAAGGATAGGTATCGAACATGGACATTGTACTTTCGACTATCACGAACTTTACCTTGTGTTCTCAGCTCAGGTACCCATTGTGTAGTATAAGTGATTCCTACTCATACTTTCGAAGATGGCTTTTTAACTAAATTACCGAATATGTCAATATCTGTTCATTGGTGGAAATACCAGGTATCTGGCCACACTGTAGGCTTATGTAGTAAGGCCTATACCACGTTAGTTGGCGCAGATCTTTGGTTCGCTTTTCATGTGGATTGGCCAGAGTGCGCTCACTTACCATCCTGCATAAAAGCTTTATAAGAATTATGGAAGCCCGACAGAGTCGATCTTAGTCGAGCCACATCACTGAGAGGGTCAAATCCACAATTGCACTCCACATAATGCTCACTAGCATAGCAGTTTCTTTAGCATAGTAGTTTCACGACAAGCTGAAATTTGTATAATTTAACATTCACCCACTCTTTTCTTTTCCACTTACATACCGAGCGAATGCGAAGAATGAAAACTCAATTGAAATTCCTTTCTTTACCGCTTAACTTATATTTTCGCATTCATTTTTGGAATATTTAATCATTTTGGTTGTTCCAATCGGACTAAGTAATATTGATGAAAATATACTATACCAATTGTATTCGTGCAAAAATAAACTTAAAATATATTGAAATTCTTGCTGCAAGAGAATTTTTGCACGTTCTTCTGCCGGAACACACTCTTACATAAATATGTACAGTCGAATGTATATTCTCCATCATCATAGTCAGCGCGTGCCCAGAATCACCGCCACCAGTATTGGAATGAACTTCATCATCGTCGATATAATTCCTCATCTTTGTCATTTTTCAGCTTAAAAATTCGTATGGATGTGAAGCTATGCAGTGCATTGATCACATCCACCCACACACATAAGCTCACTCACTAACAGTATAATTAGGGGGGAGGGGAGGGAGAGTTTTGAGTATAAACACTCCCTTCTTGAGTAAACATTTTGATCGTTGCTTAAAAATTAAAATAATTTTAAATCGGCAAAATATTAAAAGTCGCTGTTCCACTACCTTTGAACCTGTTAGTGTTCAGCACACACACATACAATAATTACACTTCTGCACGAGCAGAAAAAGAGCATGTGTCAAATAAATATCCAAAGCGAGTGAGAGAGAGAGAGAGAGAGAGAGAGAGAGAGAGAGAGAGAGAGAGAGAGAGAGAGAGAGAGAATACTTGACCTTGCTCTTCTCCCATTTTAGGCTCTGTCGCCTTCCACGCTTAGCTGCTGGTTACACTGGTGTTCGCTGCTCGACGAACACATCAAATTTTACTCTCGTGCTGGGTGTAGCGGTTACATTGGTGTTCGTTACAGAGTTGCTTTTTGTCGAAATTCAGTTCTTTTTGTTATACAATTTTTTGCGCAACGGCAACACTAAATGGTAATCCAAAACACTTTAAACGATTTTAAATTGATAATATAATTGACAAATTATGAAAATAATATGATTTTATTTTCAATGGTTTTATGAATAATATATTTAATATTCACTTTTAAAAACTAAAAAAATTCGCAACTTCGCTTTTCTGCATATGAAAATAGTGATGTACAGGTTTGCATGTTTTCCTTAAATTTTACATACATTTTTATTTCTTTTTTGTAGAATAACTCATTGCTAACCCTGAATACTCGGGGTGCTCGGTTCACCCAGCATAAAACCCAGCATATCGTGTTCGGTGTGAGAGTGAGTAAAAGCTCTTTTTTCGTGTTCGGGCAACAACAATTGCATTGTGTTCGCCGAGTAAAATTTGAATATAACCACAGCCTTAGGAATGTTTCGTATATACATATAGGTACATAGCAATAAAATTGATTTCCCACAAGAAAAATACCGATTTATTTCCTAAAATTTTTGTCATAATAATATTAAATTTTGTCTCGTGTTGCCTCGGTTCGATAAATGTGCATATTAAAATATAGAAATCATTTGTTTAATTTTGTGTAACGTTGGTAGTAATGTGACCAAGTAGCGAAGAAAATATGCGCCTCTACTGCTTACCTTGGCTCAACTCTTGTAATTCTTCCTTTCTTCTTGCTTGTTTGTTCCCTTAGCAATTTTCAATAAAAGTACTTACACTTTGTCTTCATTTCCTTTCTTAATGCATTGTCGGTGTGGTTGCTTCGATCCCGCTTTGCGTTTTCATTCCATTTATGTGGAGCACTCTCAAGTGGGTACTTTTTGCGTTTTACATTTTTTCTTTCAACATTCACTCACGCTCTTTCGCCCTAGTATTATTCCTTGTATTTATTTGATGAAGTATTAGAAGAAAATACAGAAAATTAAATATCAATTTCGAAGTTGTATGAATGTAAAATATTATACATTAGGAGATGAAAAAAATAAGGATTGTGTCAAAATATCCGTGATTCGTAATATAAAAGAAAACGCCATTTGAACAACGTGACAACACTATGCAGCTGAGTATTTCCCCAGCACTCTATTAGACATACTACTGTGGGCAAAAAGTAGTAAGACTTTGTTCATAATTTCAAATTTTTGTATTCATTCTTCCAAATCTATTTCGTCCCCTTCAAAGTAATCCCCCCCGGCCACAATACACTTGTGCCAACGTTTTTTCCAATTCTCGAAACAGTTGTTAAAGTCAATTTCCGGAATAGCCTTCAATGCGCTTAGCGATTCATGTTTAATGTCTTCAATTGACAATTGATTCAAAACGGTGTCCACGAAGCGGTTTTTTGAGTTTAGAAAATAGCCAAAAGTCACACGGTGCTAAGCCAGGCGAATAGGGTGGTTGCGGAACGATATCAGTCGAATTTTTGGCAAAATGGTCTCTTAAAACTAATGCAGTGATTTTGGAACCAATCGTGCATTCACTCTTCTTAGGCCCAAATGATGTTTTAAAATGGTTTTCACTGATCCTTCCGATATTCCAACGATGCCAGTAAGGTCTCTGGCATCTGACTGTTAATCGTCGATTCTCGAGCACCAATTCCTTGATTTTATTGACGTGTTGATCATCAGTTGATGTTGATGGCCGTCCTGGACGTGGTTCGTCGTCAACGCGTTCTCGACCATCTTTGAACAATTTGTACCAATCAAAAACACTTGCTCGCGAAATACAATTATCACCGAAGGCCTTTTGCAACATTCTGAACGTTTCGGCACCAGAAATTTGATTCCACACACAAAATTTAATGGAACTTCTTTGTTGAATAATTTCACTTATTGTGAAAATCGCCGAATGCACTTTTTGTACTTCAGAAAGACAAGCGTATACTAAACACTAATGATTATTTTGATGTGATATTTGGCACAGATGTCACCGACAGTCATACCAACCTTAAAAAAGAATATTTTGATGAATGGGTTTCCGCGCGAAATTTAAATTAAAAAGTCTTACTACTTTTTGCCCACAGTAGTAAGTACATAGATACACGTAAGTAAGTACGTGTGGTCGCTGTGGCGTAGTGGTAATACGTTCGACTGCTACGCAGAGTGTCCGGGGTTCGAATCTCGGCACAGGTAAAATCAAAAAGTGGAAAAAATAATTTTTCTACACGGCACCACCTCTTGGCAGGCAGTGCAAACCAGAGTAAAAATTGCCTATGAAAAGCTTTTCACTTCGCCGTTCGGATTCGGCATTAAACTGTAGGTCCCTTCCATTCATGTACAAATACCACACGCACAACATGAGTGGATGCGAAAAGCGAAAAGCTCGGCCTAGGCCCTCCATGGGCTGTTGTGCCATTAAAAGTAAAAGTAAAGTAAGTAAGTACGTAGTGGAAAATTTTTGATTACCATAAAAATTCATTCTTATCATCACTCTCAGCACAGCGCTTTCACAACTCCTTTACTTTGAAAATCATCGAGTATTTCTGAATCATAATGTAAAAAAATGCTAAGTACTTTGAACGTAATGCGGTTGTTAATGCAATTTCTCCTAAGTACATTTGAAGATGCGATTCGAGAACATAGAAATTTCATGTCAAAATATTTTGTTGCCTTATAATTTTTTTTTAATTTTCAACTAAAACATCAGTTCCAAAAAAATTCAGCTATTATTTATTAGCTGAATAGATAATTTATTAATTTAAATTAATTAATTTATATTTCAAAATAAATGAATCATCCTTTCCAAAGAATCATATTTAAGAAGCTTGAAATTTTATTGGTGAATTGAAAGGAGCATCACCTCCATAGGAAATGTGCAGAGTAAAGATGAAAGAGTGTGTAATAGAGTTTCTGTAGTTATTTTAAATTATTAATTAATTAACTAAAATATGAAATCACAATTAAAATGACAGAAGAACTATTTTTGTAGTAGCATTTTAGGCTGCTTGAATATAAACTGCATTACTTGTTACCACTTACTTTGCAATGGGGTTACGGATGACCCCTAATTACGTGCTCAGTACGATCAAATACAGAAATTGGAATAGATCTAATTTTTATTTCAATTTTTTGTAATGAGTATACCATTGGGGGTCAACTACTGTCTTACTTAGCCTGTAAGTGGAAGCGAACCGATTGATCGCCTAAGCCAGTCCTTTGTAAAAGTAATATGAAAATAGGGTGGAGAAGTGATAATTATGATATCACCGATATCGTAATTATAATTATTGATTTTCATCGCTAAAATAAAAATAATACCTACAAGGTTTAAATCTACGACTCCTCGATTCATATAATTGAGCTGCAGGAGGACTCGTTGATAGCGCGTTAGAGCAGCGTTGAAGAACGTAGTATACAACTTATATACACTGACTAAATGATGAAGAGAAGTGACCCAATGAATACGTTGCCAATGGATATTTTAACATTAACCAGCTGATCGTAAAAAGTTGGGAGTTTTCCAAATTCTTGCGTTCGATTAACATATATTCTAAGTACTGGACACATTTCTTGAATTGAAATATATTGGTTGTATGTTGTAAGCTATGCTCTTAAGTACACAACGGATTTTATGAGCCGCAGCCTTAAGTCACTCTAAATCAATGGTGTGCAAAGAGCGTTGTAATGTTCTCTCTTTCAATGGATTGCATATGAGATGGTCCAGAGCCGTTATGTACTCGTGCAAGGAACTGCCCGATATTGCTTTACATGCGAAGCATTTCTTTCATTGCTTTTTACCTTTTACACATACACATATACACATACATACACTTATAGATACATACAGAGATATGTACTTACTTATTTAGAAAATCAATAAAAAGTGAAAAGTAAAAATTTTTTTTTTATTATTTTCATTTTATTAATTTTTTGTTGTTGTAGTTGTTACAATATTTTTCAAGCTACTACTGCTGCTTCTAAAGGGTAATTTTTATAAGAGTTTAGTTTTTGAAAAAGAAAACAAAAAAAAAAACACAAAAATTTTACAAAAGTGAATGATATTTTTATTTGGATCGATAAAATTTTACAAAAGTGAATGAAATTTTTATTTGGATCGATAAATCAATTCCTGCCATTTACTTTTTAAAGATAATTTCACATTTTTCACACATTTCGGCCGGAATCTCGGAATCTCACAAATGACGGTCATCTCATCAATGTTGGCTGCCAAAGCAGTAATCGTGTTTGGCTGGTCTTTATAGACAAGAGACTTAACATAGCCCCAACAAAAATAGTCTAACGTGGTCAAATCACATGATCTTGGTGGCCAATTGACTACACCAAAACGTGAGATTAACTGCTCACCAAATTCGCCTCTCAATTGATGCATGGTTTCGCGTGCAGTGTCGCATGTGGCATGTGGCATCGTCCTGTTGGAACCACATGTCGGCCGAGTCCAATTCTTGCATTTTCGGCCAAAAAAAAGTGTTATAATCGAAAGGTACCTTTCTCCATTGACCATAACGTTGCGGCCTTCATCGTCTTTGAAGAAGTACGGCCCAATGATGCCGCCTGCCTATAAACCGCACCAAAAATGGCATTTTTCGAGATGCATTGGTAGCTGCTGAATTGCCTCTGGCTGGTCTTCACTCCAAATACGGCAATTCTGCTTATTCACGTATCCATTAAGCCAAAAATGAGCTTCGTCGCTAAATGGACGTAGCTTGCGAAACACGTTTTTCACAGCGCATGAATTCTGATTATAAATTTCAATAATTTGCAAACATTGTTCAGGCGTAAGTCTATTCATTATGAAATGGCAAACCAAACTGACCATAAATCAAGTGGCAGCTGTCAAAAAGACCAACTCCAAAAAAAGTATTTCCAGATTGAAAACCACACTTCTAGAAGAAACACCCTTTACTTATTTACAACCAATTTGATTTTACACATTTTAAGCCACCCCACAGAACAGAGAAAATTTTTGTTACTTTATTGCAACAATATTTTGCGTAAGTACTTTTAATATTATTTATTTTTATATTATCTAGCATGCAACATTTCTTCTATTCTCCTATCCCATGCAATTTTTTCATATTATCTTTCTGTTTAGCAAATTTTAACATTTTGATGGGGTGATGCTTTTTTGTTTTCTTTTCATTAGGCTTCGACTTTCATTTTTTGATGGGCTCAAATTTATGACTGTTGAAGTTGTCAGTGCCAGTGTTCAGTGTACAGAGTTGCCCATGCCGCATCGTTGTTGTTTTCATATTGTGAGAGTACGCGACCATTTTTATGGCCTCATAACAGGCAATTCTTTGTGATTGAATTGTCATGACAGCAAATTTTCACGTTCGTGTTTATTTTTTTTGTTTTGATACTCTCATATTGATAAAATAAAGTATCTAAAAAATTTGAATGTACATTTTGTTCTTCTTTAGCTTTTCGACATTTTGTGCTTACTAAGATGTGCGAATATTTTCTGGCAATTCATAGTAACACAGTCACAGTAGCGGAAGTTGATAACTTTATTGATATTTCATTCAATTATATTTTCAATATGTTTCAGGGTATTTTTTATTTTTTTTTTTTTTTTGGTTTTGTTTGAATTGAAAAGTAATAAAATTGTAAATGTAGAAGTACATACATATGTACAAACGATAGTTAGACACATAAAGGGAATTTCATTATTTTTGTTTGTAAAATTTTTCGTCAGACGCGTTTGTGTAACTTTTATAAAGGGTATTTGTAGAAAAAAATTTAAATTTTTGTATTTTACCGTGAAGGACTTTATTTTAAATTTTCTTTTAACATTTTATTTTTTTATATTCATTAGACTATATAGTACTTAGTAAGTGAAACATATCTTTTTTGGCTTTCGCTCTTACCCCTTATCTTACCCCTTATCTTACCCCTTTTCCGTTTGTTGGATGGATTATTTTCTAATTTAATTGATATTTCTACTATTCCACGCTCTTCCTGCGTATGGAATCTAATGGAATTGGGGTAAAGTATTCCATTATTCATCAGCGAACGTGCCAGAATGCGAAGTGCACCGTCAGTGGTACGAAATTTGTTATGTAAAATTGTAATGCAAAGGATTACGCATTTTTCGGCAACATCTTGAGCAGCCACCAGTGTACGGTGAAACTCTATCATAATCAATCTAAACCTTCAGAGTCCTGAGTAATAGTTTCACCACTCGACACATCCGTCACATGAACGAAAGTATCGTTGAATCTGGCATAGATGTGTACAACACCGAAATTGTGTTAGTCCATGGATCTTTGGTTCATCAGAGAGTTTTCTTCCATTGCCTTCAGGGTTTCATCCTCTTTGTGAGCTAGGCGTTTGCCTTTTTTCCATAGACTCTTTCTCACTAAAATACATGGATTGCATCGCTATTATATGCATTTAAGAGGAGAAAAACTGTCTACCAGTGCTCAGATCATAAAAATGAGGTGAGGCTTCATTATGCATATGCAGCGTAGCGTAACGTAAACAGTATATTGAAGAATCTACACTGCGTTACGATTTCGGTAACCACTGGTACGCACTGCTCTTATAATAGATTGGTAAGTGACATTTGGTAAAGTTACGTTACGATACGTTACGCTACGTACGTATAATCAATCTTTTAATCCGGCACCTGGTACGCACTGCTTTTATAATAGATTGATAAGTGACATTAGGTAAAGTTACATAACGATATGTTACGTTACGTACGTATAATCAATCTTTTAATCCGGCACCTGGCACTTGGTATTCGAATACAACATTAAGGCACGAGCTTAAGCACTGGTATGCAATGCTCTTATAATAGATTGATAAGTGACATTAGGTAAAGTTACGTAACGATACGTTACGTTACGTATAATCAATCTTTTAATCCGGCACCTGGCACTTGGTATCCGAATACAACATTAAGGCACGAGCTTAAGCACTGGTACGCACTGCTCTTATAATAGATTAGTAAGTGACATTTGGTAAAGTTACGTTACGATACGTTACGTATAATCAATCTTTTAATCCGGCACCTGGCACTTGGTATCCGAATACAACATTAAGGCACGAGCTTAAGCACTGGTACGCACTGCTCTTATAATAGAGCAGTGCGATAAGTGACATTTGGTAAAGTTACGTTACGATACGTTACGCTACGTACGTATAATCAGTCTTTTAATCCGGCACCTGACACTTGGTATCCGAATACAACATTAAGGCACGAGCTTAAGCACTGGTACGCACTGCTCTTATAATAGATTAGTAAGTGACATTTGGTAAAGTTACGTTACGATACGTTACGTATAATCAATCTTTTAATCCGGCACCTGGCACTTGGTATCCGAATACAACATTAAGGCACGAGCTTTGTAACTAGCTCTTCCGGCACGGTACGGTTGACGCTTTAGTCCGAACCATAGTTACAATTAGTATTATTTTCTAATTATGCTGGAATTTTTTAAACAGAAACAAAATCGAACAAAAAATATTGAAAAATCGCTGCATTTTCTTTATTTGAAGCATGTATCCACATTCATATATCCCCCTGTATATTTGATTTCTATCTGATAATTTGTCAAATCCTTGTACAACCTGTTATTCAAGTATGCAGTTTTTTCTCCCCGTTAATCCAGAAATGAATAAAAAAAAAACACCATTGCGCATTCTGGGTCACTGAGCATTCGGATTTTTTCTGTGTAACCAACATACATTTTCATTTAACAGTGTTACTGAAATTAATGATAAAAAATGTCAGCAAAATGTTTGCATTGCAGCTCAATAGTAAACTCGTACAAAAAAAAATTCAGTATAGTGTGGCAAAAACAAAAAAAAAACAGAAAAATAAATAAAAAATTGTGGTTGAAGTGCACATTTCTTTTTTGTTTAGTATTTTACATGTTATTAAATGTAAATCTTGTGTGAACATAACGATGATGCGCGCTGATAATGGATTTTAACCCAAAAGGATTTCAACTGGAATTGGTGGAGTGTGTGTGAAAAGTTCTCGTTGTTGTCAAGCCCTTCAAGTGTTGAGAGTTGATGTAGTAAGTAGAATGCAACTAATTACTATACTATTAGTTATAATTTTATGATGCTTAATTTTAAAAACTCCTTGGTGAAATCATGTTGTGTTGAAAAGTGAAACTTAGTGTAGGTCAGTCTTACATTTGAACCCTCTCTGGCCGGCTCGGGTCCAGCTGTAAGATATTTTGTCTATTTCTGTGCATTTTTTTAAACTATGATGTCGATGGGTGGCCATTTATCCCCAGCCAATCCCCATAAATTTTGCCTTACACATTTTTTTCATAATACTTACAGTTCCTTACTTACTTACTTTTAATGGCACAACAGCCCTTGGAGGGCCTAGGCCGAGCTTTTCGCATCCACTCATGTTGTGCGTGTTATATTTGTGCATGAATGGAAGGGACCTACAGTTTAATGCCGAATCCGAACGACAAAGTGAAAAGCTTTTCATAGGCAATTTTTACTCTTGTAGGTTATTTTTTCTACTTTTTGATTTTGCTTGTGCCGAGATTCGAACACCGGACACTCTGCGTACCAGTCCAACGCACTACCACTACGCCACAGCAACAACTTACAGTTCCGGCTTATGCAAATCGCAAACGTTTACATTATTCCATAGCTAAGGAACAGCAAGCCTTTGCTGTTTCTGTTTGCTGTTCTATATTGCTTGCCTTTATACTTTCTAATTAAGCTATAAAAGGTTGGTTGTCTCTCTGTGAAAGACGCAGTGGAAACTGCACAACACCTGGCTTTCAGACGCTTAAATGTTATACTTTCTTCGAGGTGCGATATCAAGGACCATTCCACTAAATTCCGATCATTTTCTTCTTAATTCTTATACAGATAATTCAGAAATGTGCTATATCTTAAGAGTTGGTTTAGGGCTCGTGGCAAAGTGATCCTCAGACTGCTAAAAGATTATATGCCAGAATATTCTGTATTCTTTTTCCGAAATTATAAATTCTAATGAATGCATTTAATCTTTAAGTTAACTACACAAATCACTTCATTCCACATTTTGCACATGTGTTTGCGTTTAATTTAAATGCCCCAAAGTCGTTTGCTTAAGATCAAGTTTCTTTTGTGTACTTTTACCCAGCCAGCTTTAAATATTTAAAAATAAAAATGAAAAGTATAAGAATAACAAAAATAAATTGAATATTTTTTTACATTATATTTCTACTTATTTAGAGCTTAAAATAATCCTGCATCTTTTAAGGATTTGCACTCGCTCTCTATCTCTTTCTCTCTCTCTCTCTCTCTCTCTCTTCCCCTCTCTCTCTCTCTCTCTCTCTCTCTGTCTCATATACTTTAGCACTTTTCAACTGTCTTGTGGGTAACGTTTTTATCTCTTCACAATAATTTGACCAAAAATTGCTAGTTGCTGTTTCTTGAATTATAATGTTGTTGTACCGTTGCTGCTGCGCTTCTACTGGCTGTTAAATTGATGTTGTTGTTGTTTTATCCTAATACTTTAGAAACAGTGAAAACCTTATGTCCATAACATTGTTCGTATATTTTTCCTTTCTTATTCAAACATACACCATGTATACGCACATCAACTCCGTATACTTATCAAGCCAAGCAAAAAGAAAAAGAATCAACATTGTTGTTCCATTCAAAATTACTCAAACGTGCAAATAAAAGGCAAAATAGAAGTAGGGCAAAGAAGAGGGAGAGGAAAGGGGGAAAGGAGGAGGAAGGGCATTACAGTAGAGAAAACAAATCCTTTACGGATAATCCTTTTCATACAATGCCAACACTCAAACAATTTTCGTTTTGCAAACATTAAGTTGAACATACACGCTAACACATACATATTCATTTATATATGTACATATGTATATTTACATATGCATATGTAGTTAGGTGCATACCTAGGTCGGTACATCTACAGCCTAAGTACAAGTATTTTAGCAAAGTACTCGAGGAGTGGGTATTTTTGGGTGTTTGTGTACATAAGAAAAATGTGAAAATATATTTCATACTTATGTGCTACTTTTGCTGGTACTTTTACTTTTGCTGATGCCAGCACACATTCCACATTTGTATTCTGATTTACCACATTCACACTTACTGACTGCTATCGCAACACTTTTGATTTCATTTAAAGTAGCACGAGCTGACAGCGAAGAGGGAGTATGTGAAGGGCAAACAGCAGGGTGGAAATGGGTGCATGAAATTAAAGTGCTGCTTTTCATTTCTACAGAATAAAAAGATTCTATATAAACTGCACACTCGAATTGATATTTTGCTCAAACTTGGGTGAGAGTCTTTTTTTTTTTTGATAAAAACTGACATGATTCAAATTGAAGTGAGCCTGGTATGACGAGCTATGAATATGAATTTTTCATACAAATCGATTTTCTATCATTTTGAAAGGCGTAAACATTTTTTTAAATTGCATAAATATAAAAAGGAAACGTTTCACTCTACGGTAGGGCATTTTCTATTACATAAAGTTTTCATTGCGCTAAAAACATCACATTTTTTTACACTTTAAAACGGAGTATCGAACTCTTAAGAAAACGCTCCAAAAAGAAAACTCATTGTTATTTAAGAAAAAAAAATTACGAAATAATACAATTCTGCGCCGAAGAAATTATGTATTTGAAATAGAAACATAACAAAAGAACGAAAAGCTCAGAAATATGCTACACTTTTAAAAGGACGAAAATGAGGGAAAAGGTTTATATTGGGTCATACAAAAAGTCTCAGTTTTTGTTGTTTTTACGCGCGGATACTTTTCATATGACCCAATATATGTTATTCACTCATTTCACAATTTGTAGCAAGGACGGTGGGTCTTAAAATCATGGAGGCCAATCAAAATCCACTTAGTTAAATTTTCGACGTGAATCTCCTTAAACGAGTTTGGGAATTAGTTATTTGTGAAACGGAAAAGTGACAGTAATAATTGATCTTCTTTTTTTATTTTTCAGTGAACTTTTGCAGGGTGTTGGGGATGGCGGATCTTGTTATTGTTTCTATTGTAACGAACTTCCACCATCTTCAAGGCTCACATCATGTGAGGCGGTCGCTGCATACCTAGCAATGCTTCAGTCTTAGCTCAGGGAAAATGGGATGATATGATGTGAAGAGTTACATTAAATTGTATTTGTATGTAGCTCATACAGTAGGAAAAATCCTAAAAAGTAATCTCCATAAGAAAACTATTGAACACGTATGTAACTACCACCAACAAATGAATAAGAAACTAAAATTTAGAGGGGGAAAGCTGATAGTCCCTTGAAGTCCTGTACCCACCCTACCTGATATCGATGAATTGCTTCACTTATCTACCGTTCACCCTTACATTTCATCGAATAATATTTTAAAATTTCATTATTACTTATTTTTATTTTTACAAACTTATACTACAAACTTACAAACTTATACTAATTATTTTATTTTGTAAATATTTCATTTCATTAAAATATTACTAAGTATTTACGAAGATCTTATGTAGTTTTAAAATACTGTACCTAGTACATTATTTTAAATTATTAATAATTAAAATCCCTAATAAATCACCTATTGATAAATTTTCCTATTGGCCTAGTAATATTATGCGGTTAGAATAAAAAATTAAAATAAAAACGTTAGATCTGTGAGAGCGTGGTGAATATTACTTTAGAGAGAGCAATTATAATTAAAAGCATAGGTAAAGAAATGATCGAGAGATATGCGTGTTGGTATGATTAAACACCCACAAAAAAAAAATATGTCACACTATATAAATATATTTTTAAATCATGTTAACACTATAAGTATATAAGTGTTTTTAGAATTTATTTTATTTAACTTACTCACGTAAAATTGCTACTTCACCGATCCGACGATGGGCCCAACGACGATGATGTTGCATGCTACGTGTGGTTCGATAATTGTTGCACCTGTGATACTCGCTGTGATAATTAGATCTAAGTATAGATATATAGTAAAATTTTCTTCCACACTTTTTTTTTATGCTTATATAATTTATCTTTTCTTTTAAATTATGCTTTTAACATTTTGTCTCTTAAATTTTTTTTTTCTTTTACACTGACATAAAACCGAATTTGAACTTAAAGAATTTTAACACTACTACTGGTATAGTGTATGTCTATTTCACTTCTAACAGATGTATTTATGTTGATCTGCTGTTGCATGCCCTAAATCCTCTGATGTCCGGTAACCCCACAAGCCACATAGTATGTTCTGTGTATCTTCCCTGGTGATCCAACATGCAGCAGCAATCCACCCAGCACTTTATGCTCCTGGTCGCTTGGGTATTCCTGGTCCAGCAATTCACTTATTCTTTATATCGACAGCAAAAATTTGAATAAAGAACGTCTTTCCTGTTCAAGCACCACGCAGTCAATTCCTCTTTTTCTGATCGACAGTTAAAATGTTTTAATAAAACTTTATAACTTTACTTTATATAAACTTTATGCATTTAGGTAAGTACTATACTTTGGTACGAAAACTTGTACCCTTATCCATCGCACTAGATGATATGTATAAAGGTCTGGATGTTCTCACTGAAATTTTAGGTTGACCCTTACACTATGCCACAAAGTTAATATATTTATTCTAGAGGGTGATTTTTTCTGCTACTTGGTTTTTGACATTTATCTTTTTGACAGTCCATGCGTGATTCTTGATATGTGTCAAAGTAAAAAATGCTGAGTTTCATCATGAATAGACTTACGCCTGAACAATTTGCAAATTATTGAAATTTATTATCAAAATCCGTGCTCTGTGAAAATGTGTTTCGCAAGCTACGTCCATTTTATGGTGGATCATAATCGACCAACAGAGCAGGCAATTCAGCTAATTGTGACCAAATTTCGCACCAGTTTCACTTTATTGGACATCAATCCACCAAATCGTATCCATAGAGTGTGTACCGAAGAGAATATTGCTGCTGTATCCGCCAGTGTTGAAAAAGATTGCGATATGTATATCCGGCACCGATCGATCGCAACATTAGGGTTTGTGTTATTCGATCACATGGAAGATTTTACATAAAGATCTCGGATTAATGCCATACAAAACACAACTGGTGCAAGAACTGAAGCCAGGCGACCTACCACAACGTCGAATTTTCGGTGAATGGGCCTTAGAAGAGCTGGATGAGGATCCGTTGTTTTATCGCAAAATTTTATAATTTTTGGCTCAATGGATATGTGAATAAAAAGAATTGCCGTATTTGGAGTGAAGACCAGCTAGAGGCAATTCAGCAGCTACCAATGTACTTCTTCAAAGGCGATGAAGGCCGCAACGTTACGGTCAATGGAGAAAGGTACCGTTCGATGATAACAGACTTTTAACACACAGGGTGTATTAAACACACAGGGTGTACCCCTATGAATGTGGGGTTGTGTGGAATGGAAGGAAGATTGATATGTGGTTCTAACAGGATGGTGCCACTTGCCACATGCGACACTGCACGCGAAATCATGCATCAATTGAGAGGCGAATTTGATGAGCGGTTAATCTCACTTTTTGGTGCAGTCAATTGGCCACCAAGGCCGTGTAATGTGACCCCGTTACACTATTTTTTGTGAGTCTATGTTAAGTCGCCATACACTATTGCTGCTTTGGAAGCCAACATTGATGAGATGACCGTCATTGGTGAGATTCCTGCTTAAATGTGTGAAAAAGTGAGCCAAAATTGGACCTTCAGAATAGACCACTCGAAGCGTAACTTAACACGCTGTTAACTTATTTTACTTACTTTTAATGGCACAACATCCCATGGAGGGCCTAGGCCGAGCTGTATTTCAAAGAAGCCATAATAAATTACTTCGATTCAACTAATCCATGTTGTATTCTTAAAATACAGCAAATCCACCACACTTCTCGTCAACCAACAAAAAGTGTTAGGTAGGTCCAATCCAAGCTATCGAACGAATTATCTTAAAAAAATTAGTCCTTCACTATTTTCATTTAGTACGGTGTTAAATGTCGCACAGTGTAATTGAATTATTGGTATCTATTAAATTTTTCTCTTTAAAATTTTGAGAATTTCCGCTGCCTCTAGTACTAAATCAATTTGTTGGTGTCACACAGCAGCAATCGCATTCAGCAGCCATCACAAAAATTTATTGACTTATTTGTATAGTACATGATTTTGATGTATCGAGCATCGCAAGAGCGAATGAAAAACTTCAAAAATTTTTACTACAAACGTTTACATAGCTCCAATGTAGCGTTCAAATATTTGCGTTAGAAAATCAACTCATGAAAGTGAGCGAATTGTAAGAATTTCAAGTTGGAGAGCGCATTTTATTACCCTTTAGCAGTCGGCTTCTTTTTGCTGCTGCTGCTTCTTCAGTGCGACTTATTCTCTGATTGTTTACATACTCACACGCACACACACACACATAAATATATAAAACTACTATTTATCTGTAAAATCAACAGTCACATTTTTGAGTTACGCTGTAGCGTAATGGTAGTGCATTGGACTGTTATACAGGGTGTTCGGGGTTCGAATCACAGCACCGGCCAAAATCAAAAAGTAGAAAAGACAATTTATCTACATGGCACCACATCTTGGCAGGCAATGGCAAACATACAAGAGTTGAAATTGCCCATGAAATCTTTTTCACTTCGCCGTTCGGATTCGGTATAAAGCTGTAGGTGCCTTCCATTCATGTACAAATACCATATAACACGCACATCATGAGTGGATGTGAAAAGCAAAAAGCTCGGCCTAGGCCCTCCATGGGCTTTTGCGCCATTAAATGAAAGAAAGAAAGAAAGAAGAAGAAGACATGCAGGGGCAGAACGTCTTTATCAGGCATCAGGATCCTGCAGTTTCCTCTACAAATGTCAACTTGTGCTTGTTGAAATTGTGTAACTTCTTTTTCTGTATTTTCTTGTGCTGTCTTCGTCATGAAAAGAGCTCGATAAGTTTTTAGGAAATGGAAGGAAAAAATTTCTTTTTAAACATGCACTCACACACACATGCAAACAAAAACCCGCCATTGTGTTGATGAGTTTCCTTTCTTTCCACCTCGCAGTATCTGTCGAGAAGGAGACTTTTCTGAACTACTTGAAAAGGAGAATGTAATGCAGATGTAACGTAAGGCAACAGTGGGGAACGAAATGAAAGCGAAAAGCTCATCTCAGAGCGCTCAGCTCTCAGCTCAGCACACACAAGCGAAAGTTTCATATCTTTCATTTTAATCTTAACGCCACGGTTGACAAAAAGTTTTTGTGTGCTTCTTATATACTATTTAGTTAACAAAAGAAATAAAATAAAATAAAAAAACACTAAGGAGAAAATAAAGCATCTACAATTTTTTCTAAATTTTTGCAAAATGTTTAAACTTGTTTTCTTTTGTGTAGATGTTTTTTACAAGCCGATGCAGCTTGTTTTATTTATCTTCATTTGCAGCTACTGCTGCTGCTGCTGCAGATTCCTATTGCTGTTACTGTGTTTGTTTTATTTATTTGCGAATATGAGTGAGTGCGTGTTTGTGTGTTTACTTTCGTTTCATCCGTTTCAACGGGGTAAAAGTTTACATACAAAGAATATAAATCTCTATCTTTTTCCTTTTCCACTCACTCACTTTTTCATTCAATTTTTCATTCTTCACTTTTCAGCGGTAAAAACGAGATTGCTAACGGTAACAAAAAATCCATTGTGTGTGTTGGCAGTGTTGCCAACTGCCGCCGCGACATATAAGTGCAAAATGAAATTGAAAATCACTGCAAGTGATAGCGTTCTTGCGCAAGTAAATAAGTTAACAGCTTCAAAATGTTTGTCACGCTTTCATATCCACACAGAAAACACACATACCATACACATATCCAGTCATGCATGAATGCATGTATACATGTACATGTATCCAAATACATACATACATACACATGAGACTGCTGGTATGCGTATTCTATGACCTCGAGCACTTACAAAGATGGCTGGAAAGAAAGAAAGCACAGCGCATAAAAACAATACAAAAAATATCAAAAATATGGGTGAATTGGTTATTGTGTTTATGTTGTGCAAATGCCACTTGGGGACACGTGCCACATACATATGTATGCATAAATACATACGCACATACATATATAACACATATATAACCACATATGTTTCCCCTCGGAAACAAGGTTATAGCAGTGGCAGCCCTATTCGCTGCTCTGCCATTTTTCTTTTTATTTATGATTAGGACTCGGGCGGAACAACATACTTATTTATTTGCTAAGGTACATCTCCTAACATAGTATGTATGTATATCAAATGTAACTACATACAAATATAGTGTATATTGCTGTTGTAAATTAAAGGTAAACATATAAATTTAGTATGTGGTTTAAACAGTTTAAAGTTTTTAGAGTTCCACAAGTGGTAGTTGAGAAATCACGGACTATTTTTAAGGTTCTTTATTAAGTTGAATACCTTTCCATCAGTGATGGGTAAAGAGCTTACAAAGCCTTTCTCTTTCTATGTATCGTATATGGGGAGCTTAATAACTTTACGTACACGTGAAAAGGGTTGCTTTTAATTTATTGGCCACTTTTAGAGTAGTTTTATAGGGAAATCTCTAATTACTCTTTCTCTTGATGTAGACTCCATCAGTATGGGAATAGGTTAAGACGTAAATATTCGGAAAGTGTGTACAAAATCGCATCAATATGAATTCTAGAGGGTGTAGTACAAAAATCAGGTATGAATTACTGAATCAGTTACACGAACTCTTTTGGTGATGCCAAGTAAGAAACTACCGAGGTTTATCGCTAATATATAAACATGATTTATAAGATATTCACACCAGTCAAAATATTAACTACATTCACAGATAGATACAAGCTTGCGATATCTTTTTGTTTTTATTGATACATTCAGCGCACAGGGTGCACCCCTATAAACGCAGAGCATTGTGTTGATTGGAAGGAAGATGGATAGGTGGGAGAAAGAAGGAGGGAAAATAAGAGATGGAATGCAATCACAGGACACATTGTAAATATCTGGAAAAAAGAAAACATTGGCAAAGAAATATTGTTATTGCATAGCAAAGAGGATAAAGTGTGAAATATTGCAATTCTATTTCCCCTATTATTTTCTAGCATTTAAGTTGCAATTCTGCCATAATATGAATACGATAAAGTGATAGACAGCCATTGTGGCAAGTGTTATACCTTTACCACAATGAACTTAAATATTTTTTTTTTTATCAATATTGACAGCATGTAGCACCAAAGGCCGAGCTTTTCGCAGTGAAAACTGCTAAGAATATTGTGTTTTATTGTAATCCTCATTTACTTTACAATATTTATCACTTATAGATCACTAACTTATCTATGATCACTAAGATCATCGATCGTATGATATGCCTGTCCTAAGTAAGAATATTGTTCATTCTTTTGGCCTATATGTTCATTATGTATAGACGATTTTGAATTTTTTTGAAAGTCATTTCGAACATTATTTACACCTTCTACACAAAAACCAACATACGCAAGTATCCACATGGATTTTTTTTAAAACAATTTATAAACTGTGAAAGGTAGAAACGGTCTAAGTTCAAGAAAAGCGGAATAAATCAAGCCGTGTTCTTGATGAAAGTCTGTTAAGTTTAAGCACTTTTAAAATAAGAACCAAATTTATATTTTAATACTGATACTAATTGTTTTGATCTAACTTTAAGAATATACTTACACTGAAACTGACTTTTTTCGAGAAAGTTTTGTAATTAATTTAAGAATTGGTTCTTGTTTTAAGATTGCTCCTAATGGATTTTAAGAACGAAACTTTTTTAAACGGCCGAACAGTTTTTAAAAAACAAATTTTTATTCTTAAAGCAAGTAAATATTAATTTGGGATTATATTATGTATGATTCAATTGAATGAACAGTTAAGATGTAATTAACTAAATTGTCAAAAAATGTTTTTTTTTTTTTACAAAAATGAAACATATTATAAAAATAATTCCAAATAGAAAACAGGCTGTAAATAATGAAATATGACAGATTATTGTTATAAGTATATGTAGGTAGCATGATGACCACATACGGTAGAGCAAAGGAAGATGTTAGCAGTAAAATCAACAAAGCCAAAGCTGGACGGTTATGGCCAGTATAGAAAGATACAGAATTTTCCTGAAGAAGTTACATAAATCCGAATATTCAAGTCAAGTGTAAAGTCAAATCTTAGTGAAAATTTCATATAACGTCACCTAGCAACTACAAGTATTTATTAATACAAGTTTCTGCTGGTCATATAGAAAATATATTTGGTAAGGAATGATGAGGAAACTTAGTAACGAATGATATCACTTTGAACCTTATAAGGGAAGAACTAATTACAACTCGGGTAAAGAGACGAAATTCGAGGTGGATGCGATATAAATTAGGAACCGGCTAACAAAATCACATTAACGTTGCGTGAATGGAACTTACAAAGAAATAGACACCATGAGCGACCAAAAGAGGCGTTTTATTCAACATGACCTCTCAACGAAAAATACAGTTTGGCAAATTGTTAAAACCTCTGCACAATAAGGGCAAATGAAAATGCGTTCTAGAAGGTCTAAACTTCTCAGAACATAAGAAGAAGAAAAAATAAAACATATTGAAGCAAGCTGTGAAAAAGGGTTAGCATTACATGTAAACATTTCAAGAATGCTTATATTTTTTGTAGTCGTTTGCATAAGATTACGGGGCGTATGATTATCCTTTATTTGCAGACGGACAGAACTTGCAGATATATTTGTAGAATATTATTTTTTATATTGCATTAAGCTCTGATAAGTTAATTGTAGCTAATTCGTAGGGGATCCTACTACTCATATCTATGAAGATCCTACTATTTCTGGCTAGCTAGGGCAAATAAGTATAAACATAATTATTGTAAATAGAACTTAAGTTATGAAGTGAGTTTGATCAGTGGAACAATGTGAATTCCCTTCTCTATATACTCTGATTACAGCAACTACATAAGTGAAATTAATTCGCACATTGGCCATTTAATAGATGAACGATTTAAGGAATGTGTGATTGCATTCCCTCTCTGATTCTCCCTCTTTCTTTCTCCCACCTAACAAATCTTCCTTCCACTCAATACAATGCTCTGCATTCAAAGGGGTAGAACCTGAGTGTTGAATGTAAAAATAAAAAAAATAAAATGAAAGCCACCAGTAAAGTCACCAGCAAAGCCAATAACAAAAAAAATGTAAATAATTGGTTTTAAAAATTAAGTTTTTAATTACCTAAAATTTATTATTGTAATTGTAGAATCATGTATTTTCTCCAATTAGCCACTCAATTTTATCATTATTCCAGCAATGAATAATTAAGTATCTAAGGAAAGTATGTGTATGAAGAACTCAAGTTATCTCGACTTTAAACTAAAACTAAAGTCAGAATTCATTGAATACATTTCGCTGAATAAATATAAAAGTAACGTCAAATGTTAGCATTAAAAGAGTTCAGGAAAGTTTCCATGTGTGCGCAACAACTAAAAGTACTTACAATTCAAAGATAAAATGAAAATGTTTTAGTTTTAGTTTAAGTAACTTTAATGTTGATTGATTGCCTTGAGGTAATAATCAACCACTGGGGGAAAAGTGTAAGTAATCACATCAAAACACCAAACAACAATGAAGGATTTGTTATAAAAGCAAATTTGTAGTGCATTTGCACAGTGCTGATTGAGTAGATATTTTCAAGGTTGCACACACACTCACACCCACACCCACACACATACACATACACATACACATACACATACACATACACATACACATACACATACACATACACATACACATACACATACACTTACCCACATATAATGTGGGTACCATCCGTACTGTCTAGTTTGTGATGGGAAAATCGAGAATGCTGAACATATCTTATTAGAATGCGGCAGATTTGTGGATGCCAGAAACCAACTTCGAATGATTGTTGGCGATGTACTCACCCCAGAGGGACTGGTGAACTCTATGTTATTGGCAAAAGAGAAATGGCATGAATGCAGCGAAGTCATAGCACACATGATGACGCAAGTGCGAAAAGACGAGCAAGTAGCGAGGCGAGCCAATAATTAAAAAGAGAAGTGGGTCGAACCCCTTTTCCTGCCACGCGAAGTAAATCCTTCACTGGTAGTGCCGCGGGGATATACAGGACAGCGCTCGTAGGAGGTGGGTTTAGTCCGTAGGTGCATGGCGGCGAATCGGGCATGTGAGCAGTGCGGTGCTACTCATATCTATGAAGATTCCCACATACCAGGTCGAAACCGAATTTGCCAATATTTATGAAGAATTTTAAGAATTTTTATATGCGAAAATAGAAATATTAAAATGAATTATGTTTTCACATTCAGGCACATTATTGACCTTTGACTTACATTTACATACATAAATCTATGTACTATAAACCTTTCTACTCACATAGTCTCAAATTTTAGCATGAATTCTTAAAGTTTTACTTGCTGCCGAAATTTAAGTACATTTTAAATTCAAATATGTTTTAAAAGATGCTTTTCTTAATAATATTTACATACAGACATCATACAGTTATAAAAATTAGCTACACAATTATGCATTTCCTGGTGAAAAACTATGTACTTTCCGTATGCCATTCTGGTCTAAGTTTGTCTTTGGAAGGCCACTAAAACCAAAACCAAAACCAAAACACCAGATAGCAGTTGACCTCTAACCGGATGGAATTAATGAGAGAATATCGTAGACTAGATTAGAGGGAAGGGCAGGTTAGGTTAGAAGGAAGCGGTCAGAAAAACTGAGAGTCCACGAGGGTAAAGATTGAACCATTTTGAATTAACGCACAAATGCCATTGAGTACTTCGTTAATAATTGGAGCTTATTTTCTCTCTAGATAAAGCAAGTTCCGAGTTCTGTTCTTACCAAGAATGGCTATAGGCCATATAGGCTATAGGATTCTATCATCTTCTTGTCACAACAGCCCATGGAGGGGACGAGCTTTACCCATCCAAGCATGTTATGCGTGTTTATAGGCTTAAGATTATCTTATCGGTTGATTGTTTCTACCGCTTTCTGGTCCAGACTTACTTTTACTGTATATGCCTATGAGTATGTTTAAGGGTACCAGCATTTTCGTTCCCATTAATATTGAAATAGTTTAACACTGCATAATTCCATGTGATAATACCTTGCCAGCTATTAAAATAATGAAAATTCTAATTGCCTGCAACATAAAAAAGGTTAAGTGGAAAAAAATCACTTACGAGTATGTAAAAATGCAACACAATTGAAAAACTTTGTAAAATAAATCAATGCCATCGGTGCACAATCGGGTCGGAAAAGCTCACCGCAAACATCGACAACTCACTCTAATCACACTAGCCACTAGCTGCTACTATGTACTGCTACTTTTGACATACTATACGCCAACTATGTAACTACTAAAACCAAAAATCAATTACTCATACATACGAGTACGTTTGATGTGTGTGAAATATTGTTGCACTCGGCATTCACTTTGTATCCTGTCACCCTGGCCAGCTTTTCACATGTCCATATTTTATGACTTCAAGAATATTGATTTTCAACAGAGAAAAATTACAATCTCATTCAATTCCACTGGGTGATGCTTGTGCATGTGGTTCGATGAAACGCGTAGCGTATTTTTGCCATATGCTCATATGATGTTACAGAGCTAAAAGCAAAAAAGCAACAACTCGTAACCTGCCAGCATTTACATCTTACTTCTTACTTCTTCTATTGACACAAAGGCCATGAGGGCTTGCATTTGACCTACAGTTTTTATGCCGAATCCGAACTGCAAAGTGAAAGGGTTTTTGGGAGATCGCTACTCTCTTTTTGTAGGTTTGCCGTTGACGGCCATTTTTTATTTTGCTATTGCCGAGATTTGAGCCTCGCACACTCTGGGTAGCAGACCAACGCACAACCAACTCAGCCACAACCACAAGTTTACATCAGCACTTCCCCTAATTATCATCACATAATACATGAACGCTTCACTCATTCATTCATTTGCATATATTTTGCATATATTTTGCATGTCTGTTTGCTTACGTCATCACCAACATCATTCACCGGCCACCAGCTACCAATCGCATTTATACTCTTAGCTGGTATTGTTGTCTACTTTTCGGCGGTCGCAACTCTTTGGCTTGTGAATGGTTGCAGTAAAAATTTGATTCCGTCTAAAAAATATGCAACATTTATGTTTTTCTTTGTTAAATTCTATTTTTAAGTAAATACTTATGGTATAATCCACAAAGGCAATATTTATTAGTTGATTGTGTTTTGGTTTTTTGTCTTTCTGTCTGTTGTTGTTTTGAATTTATTTTTAGCTTGTAGATGAATAGCAGCAGCTGGCCACCCTGCCCTGCCCGACTGCCACATCCAGACGCACGCTCTCATACGGACATAAATATAGGGCAGCATATCAATCTTGTTAAATCGCTGCACGTTCCACACTTATTTGATCACGATTTGTGTTCAGTTGTTTGACAAAATTAACTCAATGAAATTCTCGTAAAGTCAGGAGAAGAGAAAAACTGAATAAAGGAATAAAGATTGAATAAAAGAGTCAACTCAAAGACACACACACATACATACATTCGAAAGATAAATACTCCAGAAGTAAGTATGTGCTACATACATGCACATATATGTTTGTATGTGTGTTAACATATGTAGATGCTTGTATGTGTGTGCCCTGCAGCTCTTCAATTTGTAAAGTGATTTTGTCTTTTTTGTGCTTTTATAAACTCGTTTACTTAGTTAAATAAATTGACTCATCCCGCTCTCTGTCTCTTTTTCCTCTCTCTCTCTCTCTCTCTCTTTTTCCTCTCTCTCTCTCTCTCTCTCTCTTTCTCTCCTCCCCTTTCTCTGTGTTTCACAATTGCTCTAAACATTTTACGAAATTGCGTTATTCAGCAGTTTTTTTCGTCAAAGTTTTTAATCTATGAAATTGAATTGGCTTGCACCAGGCATGGGCAAACCCAATTGCAAACATTTTCAATTACAATTACATGCCATTGCAATTAGGAATTGTTCAATTAAAAAATTACATGGAATTGCAAATAAACATATGAAAAAATTACAAATTTTAAGTAATTGTAATTGACAGAAGGCTCAATTATAATTACAAGAAAAATGTCAATTACATGTTGCGCAAGAGATTAAACTCTTTCCTAAAATAAACAAAAATCCGAAATAATACAACCCTGCGAATTGATACATGAAAAAAATACCATCTATTCCGACATTTCCGTAATTAACTATGTCAACTGACTAGATTTGTTTAGAGCAACGAACCAATGTCTAGAATGCTTCGAATAGCCAACGACATTCCAAATGTTATTGACTTTCACCATAGCAAATTTAGCTTAAAGAATGCTCTGTATAAAGCCTACTCCCCTCCCTCCTCTTGCTAAGCCATGTATAAATGAAAAAATCCCTTCCCCTAAATTAAGTATAGATTTAAGTAATTTTTAATTTAAATAATTTTAAGTAATTTTCTCGCTTCTACTAAGTTAATAAATAAATAAATATAGATTAATTTCGAATCAGCTTGGCCAACTATAAGTATCAATGAACTTAAATTATATTTAATTTTATTATAGCAGCAGGATCATTATTGATTTATGTCTTTGAAAAACTTCATTTACTCTGCGCTCAAGACTTGTATTGCCTTTTTCTCTAAAATCTTGCTACATGGTAATTTTTGTTTACTTTACTTTACTTTTAATGGCACAACAGCCCATGGAGGGCCTAGACCGAGCTTCACGCATCCACTCATGTTGTGTGTGTTATGTTGTATTTGTACATGAATGGAAGGGACCTACAGTTTAATGCCGAATCCGAACGGCAAAGTGAAAAGCTTTTCATAGCAATTTTTACTCTTGTAGGTTTGCCATTAACTGCCAAGAGGTGGTGCTGTGTAGAAAAATTATTTTTTCTACTTTTTGATTTTGCCTGTGCCGAGATTCGAACCTCGGACACTCTGCGTAGCAGTCCAACGCACTACCACTACACCACACAGCGTGTGGTAATAAAGTCATGTCATTAATATTACCGGTACCGATTGTTTTTAGCGATAGATTTGTGAGATTCTCCAGTTGAGATCGCATGGAAACGTCAAGAATTCCAGTCAGCAAATAACTTTTTAGGCGCTCCAAACTAAAAAAAAAAAAAATGTTCACACTTGGATGCTTGAAGCGGACGTTTCGAACCCACTCAGTCTAATCACTTTCGGCTTCAAGTTGTAGAAGGTGTTCATTATATTGTTTTCCCCTTCAGGTCCTCTAGTATTAGTTTTATTTGAGGACAGCATGTAGTTTTGACTATTATTGACGGCGTCAGACTCCCCTTCTTTTAATACCTTTGTTAAGTCTTGCCTAGACTCAGCATTTCCACCAATCTTTCATATTGTCTGTGGTTTATCTCTGACCGAAGGACCGAGGACCGAGGATAAGTTTCAAAAGTTTCTATGAAATTTAGCCATCTTTATTAGCTGGAAACCCACCCTTATGCGTTAAAAAAATATGTTCAAAGAAGTACGGAGCTAAAAAAAATATCGTATATTTATGTAAGCTACTAGCAAATCACACAACGAAGAGAAAAAGCTTGAAGCGGACGTTTCGAACCCCGACAGTCTAAACACTGTCGGCTTGATGTGGAGGATTTGCTGTCTAATATTGTACAGTTCTTGTTCTGTGACAACGATCAACATTCCATCTCTTATTAAAAGTACTATAGTTAACCCAACAGTTTTCTCATAATACATAATCGATTATATACCTATAAGTCCATCACAGAGAATCCACATGAAACTTGAGTTTCAAGTGGCTGAATCTGATCATTGACACAAAACCAGCCAAGGTCTCCACGTACAACACCAATGATGTGATGACATTCAAACATAAAGTGCAACTCTAAAAAATTTTCAAATATACATCCATTGCAGAAAGTTCAAAACACCTGCTTTTAAGTTTACATAGACATATACATACACATACCCATACTGCTAGAGTTTTTTATGTACATATATGTGAACTCGTATATATTTGTTAGCTGATTTATGAGTGCCATTAGCTTGTAAACGTTTAAACATAAACGATAACCTTAAAAACTAAAAGCACAGAAATCGAAGCAGCAACGTCGAAATGAAAGAACATATGCGACAGCCGAAGCCGAATGAGAAGAGTTTACTGCTGAATGGATGGTGTGAGTGCGGAGGAGTAGAGCGCAGAGACTTACTTCAACACATATCAATATGTGAATGTTTGTGCCTCATGTATATACATACCATACATATTTTTATGAATTTTCGACAAAAGTTATTGCTGTTATACATTTTAATATGTAGGTGCATAGGTACCCAATAAATTTCCGCTGATATGTAGAGCAGAACTGGCTGCCACAGCCAGAGAAATAGGTGAGGAAAATAAAATCGCTGGAACAGCAATACAATTCGATGTGATTTCAGCCATAAATGTAATATTTTATATTTCTTTATTTATGATAGCATATGTTGTACTGACAGACAAAAATCAACTAAATACATACATACATAGATACATATGTATGTATGTATGTGAATGAATAAGTACAAATGTATATGTGTCTGTGTCTGTGTCTGTATATTCCCAGGCCCTACAGGGGCCAGGTACGTTAGTTTTACTAGTTTTTCGTACAACATCTAGTTTTTAAAGTGGTTGAAAACAAATTCAGTACTCACCCACTTTAATAATATTGTATTAATGAGTGAAAATATTGTCTTGAAGTACTCATGTACTTTACAATATCACCACTCATACAAGATCACTGATGAATATGAAAATTAAAAATATACTATCTATTATAAAAATACTTTTAATATTCTGGTTACAAAACTGAAACGATTGATCGATTGATCTACAACTAGTCCAAAAACATTTATTTTTCTTAAAATCCGATTGGTTTAAAAATTATTCCGAAAACATATGTCTATTAACGACTGGGATTTTTATTGGGAGTAAACCAATTTCAAAAACATTTACCTGTCAACTAGTTGAAAAGATATGCAAGCCTGGTTGGATAATTGACTTGCACCTACCACAAATAATGTTAAAGAAACCAGTTCACGATGAGGAAAGACACCAAATATGGGAAACTTGTGGTATTCAGTAATCCAGTTGATCGACAAAAACTTTAAACTAGTTGGTTGCCCTGCTGGGTTGAAAGTACACAGCTCGAGTCAAGTCATTCATGTTACGTTTCATTCCATTTCAATGTGCATAGATAAGTCGTGGTTCTTTTTGAGGATGAATGTTTGGGTGTGTGTATAGTATGTCTACCAGACAAAAATGATTGCTTACCCACTTTACCGTAACATTTTTTCGAAATGTTTTTGTTGTTTTTCGTTGTTATGGCTGCCGATATTACTGTGGCTGCTGTTGCTGTTCAGTTATTGCTCAGTTATTTTTTTTTTTTTTTTGCAGGTTTACAAATTTTTTTAGCATTTATACCCACATCTTTTTTTTATGGATTTTTTGTTTTGTTTTTTTGCTTGCTGAACTTTCGACAATTTCTCTCCAATGTATTGCAAACCATATCCCATATCATTCTTATCGAAGATTGAAGTATCGAAAAATCAATGCACCTACGTGTATAGGAATATTGTTTCATTGTAAGAATATAGCAGAAATATTCTGTCAGTTTCAGGTTACTACATGCCAACGAATATGGCAGCAGCATGGTTTTGGTTTGTGCGGCACTTGACGTTTTTACCTACTCAGGCTCAGAGCAAAAGAGGTTAAAGCATTTATGTATGTGCTCGTGTGTGTGAGCATGCCTGAATTTTGCACACAAATTAATTTTTAGTTGAGACTTATCTACACACACATAAACATTCATACATATGCATGTATTTTTCTATACATGCATCCGATGGAATTAAAAATGAAATGCTATACACTCTTCAGCTTGTGGAAGGAGGAGTTATCTAAGACTTGAAACTATTCTTAATTTAAGCTTTTTTGCAATTATTTGATGGATTCATTGATCTCTTAAAATTTTAATGGACTCCGGATCCGCCACTGATTGAAGAAATATTTTTGTTTATGTATGTATTTAGATGCTATATTTCACTCGTGTTTTCTGCTGGCATATACCATACGTAAATATGCCATACATATTTGCCACTTGAACATTTTCAAATGTTGTATTGGAAAATACAACATTTGACTCCGAACTGAACTCAGTTGAAAACTTCCTGCCGGCAGTCAGTCAGTGTCGCTTCTCATGCTTAATTTCTCTCCACTACTGCTGCATACATACTCTACTTCCACTTCCGGTCCAATGTCAACACACCTTTCATTTAGTAAACATGCAAAATGTACAAGCAAAACACCAAACAAAACACGCAGCAGCGTGTCTTGTGATTATGTATGCGTTTATTTACACATATACACACACATATGTATATAAATTGCTAGGAAGCAAAAAATATTAGAAAAAATGTACGAGGGAAAAAGTATTCCACTTCAATTTATTTTAATGCAAACAAATTTTACATCATATCCCTTCTTTTTTTTTGTGAGTTTTTCTTTTGCTTGCTGGTAGTTCCGCATTGAACTCGTAGTTGTTGTTTTCTGTTTACTCGCTCCTACTTTTGTTTTGTTTCTTGTTGAAAGTCAACAAAACATGTGTTTTCTTTTTTCAAGCAGTCAGCTGCACAATAAAGAGAGAAAGAGAGATAGATAGAGCGAGGGAGCGAATGAGCACAAGCAAACAGACATCAGCGCTGCTCACTCAAGAGTTAAGAGTTACTAGAAGTTACTTGTTATTGAAGAGGTTAGGGTTAGCTACAGCTATAGAAAAAACAAATATTTTGCAAAAATGTTCCATTGTTTACAAATATTTATAATATTTACATACATACATACACAAGTACATGTGTATGAGTGGATGTGAGCGGCCTACTGCAACTACTGTTGTTTTTGCTTTGGGCGTTTAAAAGTAGCATCATGTAAATAAAATTATGACAAGGTAAGCACCCAATTTGTTTTGCCTCAAAACACACACACACACACACACACACACACACGCTAACATTTCATAACTCGTCAAGCATGTATTTTTTTATTTTCTTATATAATATTTGTGTTAAGAAAACAAAGCTGGGCGTCGTAGGGCGGAGGCACGAGTGTGAAAGGGTGAAAAGAATTAAGGTGTGCATGGAAAATTTCAAAATTTAAAATAATGCGCAGCATATTTTGAATGCGATGTTAAATATGATTTATCGATCAAGTTATTCCCGAACAAGAGGTGCCGTGTGATTTATTATTAATAATATTATTAATAATGTACAATGTTCTATATTGATAGGCTCTTCATGTGGGCATTTGTCAATATAATCGCCCATACGTTCCAATATTTCATAATAAATATAATATTACTTAAATTACGAGTATTTAATTCTTGTAGTTAGTTAAAAAAAGAAAAGATTTTTTGCGTTTATAACAACGTTTTTCTTTCCGAGTATTGCAGTGTTTAGTTGATTATTTCAGATAGAATATTTTTTTAATTTGTTTTAGATGTACGCACATCCTCTCTCGTTCTATGTTCTCTCTCATATTGAGACAACTTCCCATATAAGATAATTCGTTTCGCGAGGTTTATATTGACTAAATTCCTCCCATGTCGGTATAATAAGATGAGCCAACTATTACAAAAACAAATAATTATAAGTTGATCGGCTGCATATTTTTATATACTGGGTGTCCCAGAGTGAGCAATCAAGAATAAAGGTGCCGAATCTTTGCGAAATTGTAAGAAATGTTTGCAAACGTACAAACTCCTCGCAAGCCGCGTAAATGTGATTGTTGCATACAACCCATTTAACGAAACTGGATTACTCAAATCATTTGGACATCTTATGTATGCAGGTAGGACAGGTAATTTATAATGTATTAACCTAGGGTATATTTTTTTGCATGTAGGTTCAGTCAGCAATCTCACTTTGCCTGATTTAGGATCGTTAATTAAACTTCGTGCTTGTAGGTGGCCAGTTATAAACCCCAGTGGTTTCTGTGTTGCAAAGCACTATTTTTGTGTCCAATCTAGCTAAATAATTGAGCTTATCGGCTACTTCATTGATTGATCGGTGAAAGCTTTGATTTTGATTGAATATACAATAGTACTTACTTACTTTTTTTACTTTTAATGGCACAACAGCCCATGGAGGGCCTAGGCCGAACTTTTCGCATCCACTCATGTTGTGCGTGTTATATTTGTACATGAATGGAAGGGGCCTACAGTTTAATGCCGAATCCGAACGGCGAAGTGAAAAGCTTTTCATAGCAATTTTTACTCTTGTAGGTTTACCATTGCCTGCCAAGAGGTGGTGCCGTGTGGAAAAAATAATATTTCTACTTTTTTATTTTGTCTGTGCCGAGATTCGAACCCCGGACACGCAGCAGTCCAACGCACTACCACTACACCACAGCGACCACTATATATACAATATATATATATAATTGTATGCTCTTTAAATCAAAGTCAACGATATTTGAAGTGACCTACTTATAGGACAATGGTCGTATTTGGGTTAATACATCATGCACTGGCATTGCTTATTTGTCAGTCTGCTGGCAACTGCATAGACATGACCTCTTCCCGAAAAACACTACAGTGACCAAACTAACAAAAGTAACTATGTAAGCTTATCTCATCCCCCTACACTTTCATCAAGTTTGGATCAATAGATGTAAAAGTAAAACATATCCTTCTGCTGATAACGACTATTAGTCACATCCCTCTTTTCGAAAGGATGTAAGTGATAAAGAGATTATCGAATAGGGTGTGCGGAGTCAGTCTTCTTGGATTGTGCAGTAATATACAAATACAAATTGGAATATCTTGTCAAAGGTTCAGACTAGAGGCTAAATTTAATAATTTTTGTTTTTTTATTGTTACACTCAACACACACCTGTACCTCTATGACTGCAAAGCATTGTATTGAATGGAGGGAAGATTGATAGGTGAGAGGAAGAAGGAGGGAGAATGAGAGAGTGAACGTGATCACACAGGACAGCGATAAAGAGACAGGCAGCCATTGTGGCAAGTGTTATGCCTTTAGCACAATGAACTTCAGTTTATCAGTGTCGACTATGACCGCATGTAGAGCCAAAGGCCAAGCTTTTCGCATCCACTCATGTTGTGCGTGTTATATTTGTACATGAATGGAAGGGACCGAATCCGAACGGCGAAGTGAAAATCTTTTCATAGCCAATTTTTACTTTTGTAGGTTTGAAATTGCCTGCCAAGAGGTGGTGCCGTTAATTTTGTTGTTGTTGCATTTTTTTTCTTTTTTTTAATTTTTTTTTTTTTTTTTTTTTTTTTTTGCCTGTGTCGAGATACGAACCCCTGACACTCTACGTAACAGTCCAACGCACTATAGCTACGCTACAGCGACCACAAATGAATTAAGCCTGATTGCCGAATTTGCCGAGATCTATTTCCCAAAGAAGACTTAAACTAGAAGTAGTATAATCGAGGTTCCAGACCCAATCTTTGCGTACTTGGCTTTGTTGGATGAAAAAGGACCACCGTTGATTCTGAACAGTTTACAGGGTTATAACTTCCCAGCTTAATTTTCCCAAGTCCCACGTATTTCTCCTATATTATTTTCATATTTATTGTAGTTGGTAGTGCGTTGGCCTGCTAAGCAGAGTATGCTTAGTTCAAATCTCGGCACAGGCAAAATCAAAAAGTAGAAAAGACAATTTTTCTACATGGCATCAACTCTTGGCAGGCAATGGTAAAACTACAAGCGGAAACAAATAGGAAAAGTCAGAAAAAATCAGCTCAAATGGTTAAAATAGAACTTGACCGCTTTCGGACTTTCTAGTATCGCATAATCGTGAATGGCTGTCAAGGGCGAATTGCATCATGCTGATTAGAGAGGAGCGTGATTTATCTTTCTCTCTATCTCTCTCTGTCATCTTCGTACTCTCTATCACCACCTCTTTCGATTACTATGTTATTCCGTGAAAGGCGGAGAAAATCCCTGGCTATTTTGTTCCATACTTTTAACATATGTGATTGACTGGAATATTTAACATAGTTTAACTTCGTTATTTAGCTAATAACATGTTACTACATAAGTATTTACTTAATCATATATAGCGAAACTATCAAAAATTACCAAATATTAAAAGAGAAATGATCCAAGCAAATACCAACAGAAGAAACTTGTGGATACTTAAATTTCCACTGTTTCTACGACGCAACATTTTATTTGTAAAATAAAAACGAAAATCAATCGTTTAAATAAAATAACCATACACAATAAATGTCATATTACATAACATGTTTTTACGGAGAGAAAAGTACCAAAACTGAATCGAAAAAGAAAATTGGTGGAGAGGGTGGATACTACATATGTATGTATAAACGATAATAACGTGCTTGCATATGTATATGTAGCTTTTAATTTAGTATGTGGGACGCCAAAAAAGGAACAACATATACATACATATCATATGCACACACATTTAACATTTTAATGTCAAACTATCGTATTGATCAATATACACAACAAGGGGGAAAGAATGAAATGTATGTAAATAGCAACAACAAAGAAAAAAAAAACACTTGAACGGGAATTTTACGTGCTTTGAGAGGTTTCAAGATTCAACAGAACAACAACAACAATACAAATAGACACACACATATACGCAGAGAGATGTTGTTGTTGGCGATTTAGAAAACATCAGGAGTCAAAAATTTGCGACAGTTTGTCTAGACATTTGACGCCAATAATATTAGTATTTGTTGTAATTTGAACACTGATTGTGTTTGTGAAAAGAGATGAGCGGAACGGTAAGTGGGACCGTAGAGCCCAGTAGGAAAATGTCGTTATTCCCAATGAAATTAATGTTTTATTCGCCAACTCGTTTAACATATGCGGCCATTCTGTTAAATTTCTTCTTCGCTGTCATTCGCAATGGAACTGATCAATATCAATGGCAGCAGGAGGTAGTTGTCCAGCAAATGCATTAATTAATTATTAATGATAGGCATTTATCTTCATTTTTTTTATCGTCTTTGATCGTGATCGACGCTGGCCTGCTACGCAAACTATCCGGGTTCAAATCTCCGCACATGTGAAAATCAAAAAGGGGGAAATAACGATGTTTCTACATAGCATGCAATGGCAAACCTACAAAGGTAAAGATTGTCTAGGAGAAGCTTTTTACTTCGCCGTTCGGACTTGACATAAAACTGAAGGCCCCTTTCATTTGTAAACAAATATCAATTGCACAACATGAACGGATGCGAGAAGATTGGTTTTCGAATTTATTACACGGTTTCGCTTTAACATGGTTTTCACATTTATTACCTACTTACTTACTTACTTTACTTTTAATGGCACAACAGCCCATGGAGGGCCTAGGCCGAGCTTTTCGCATCCACTCATGTTGTGCGTGTTATATTTCTACATGAATGGAAGGGACCTACAGTTTAATGCCGAATCCGAACGGCGAAGTGAAAAGCTTTTCATAGCAATTTTTACTCTTGTAGGTTTGCCATTGCCTGACAAGAGGTGGTGCCGTGTAGAAAAATTATTTTTTATTTTGCCTGTGCCGAGATTCGAACCCCGGACACTCTGCGTAGCAGTCCAACGCACTACCACTACGCCATAGCGACCACTTATTACCTACACCGTTTACGAAAAATAAAAAAAAAATAATAAAATATCTTATTTCAATTATTTTTATATAGTTTTTATTTAGTATTTACGTACGCATTCAATTCAGTTATTTCGCATTTGATTATACAAATTCGATTATGTACAAATGTTTTTCTCTTTTTCTAAGCAAAAAAATTACCAGAATATATAAAAGTTTTACGTCTTTGAATACGTTATATGAATGAGTTAGAGCATCTGCGTCATGATATGGCATTTAGTGCAACTAATCGCCATTTTTCCATACAATTCGTGTCTCATTTTGCATGGATATTATGAACGTATCTACGATATAATTATATTATTATACCATATATTATAAATTGTATGCTTTTCATTTACTACATATGTGGAGCAAAGTTTCTTCGATAGCTTGTAAATTAATTTAAGTAAAGTCTTGCCTACTTTCCTACTGGGAATGTATGTAGATGTAGATACGTAAAGAGAAAGAGATGCCAAAGCCAACAGCAAATGAGATGTGGAAGATGTTTTCGGGTGAAAAGTTCGAAATCCATAGAAGTGAGCGGGGGACACCAACCCAATACACATAAATAGAAGAGAAATGAGAAGAGAAATACGCAAATACCAAATCAGGAAACATCGCAAATAAATTCCAAATAACCGTATAGGAGTGAGTGAGAGAGTGATTGAATGAGGAAGAGCAGCACAGCAGTTGTCGAGCTTAAGGGTTTCATTTCATCTTTGAGGTTATGGTTGCATGATTATGAGTGTCTGGCGTCATGGTAGAAAAACAATTTGCCTGCAATTGAACCCGAATGAATTGAAAGTGTACGCTACGAAGAGAAAGAACTTGAAGAATTAAAAAAAAAAATATACTAAGACATAGAACTTTGTACTGGAGTGAAATGGACAAATTTAAGTGAAAATTAAATTGAAACTAGCATTTAAATATATTGAGGTTAAGTTTTTGCAATTGAAAAATAAAAATAAAATTCAACCCAAGGCAAATACGAAATTCAAAAAAAGGTCAATGTAGAAGTTGTTGAAATCTCAAGTAACACTTTGTTATCTGTGCGCGCCATACTGAAGGGCATGAAAAGCGAGTAGTGAGTGGTGCCAGCGGGCGTAGTAGGGAGTAGTGCGGGTAGCGTTGAGGAAAGGAGTGCGATAATATTCTAATTTCATGCATTTGCACTCAAGTGTTAATAATGAGATTTGTTTTCTGTTTGCTGCTATCTTTCTGTCGCTCTGTCCGTCTGTCTGTCTGTTTGTCTGTATAGCTTTGTATCTGTATATTGAATTTGTGTTTACAATTACTTTAGTCTTATTTGAAAGACTCCTATTTTCCATGCTTTCTTTCATTCAATACACTCTTCAATATTCCCTTTTCTTTTCAGCTACGAGTATTCAATACTTTTCCCTTTTTCTTCTATTTTCTGTGTAAGCAAACTGTAAGATAAGTTGCAAATCCCAATTGGCATTGTTTTATCTTTGCTCGTTGCTTGTGAATATTTCATTTTTCTTTCTCCACTCTGTAGCTTTTTTCCCTGTACTTTTCTGCTTGTTCATTGCTATTTATCAAATACCAATCGTCGTTTCGTCAATTTCGATTATTTTCTGTTCTGTGTTCTGTGTTCGTTGTACGTTTTGTATTTGATGAAAAAAGTACTTAGAATTTTCAAATTTTGTTTCATGTTTTGTTTTTTTTCTTCTTTTATTGCCATTGCTTTCATGACTTCCTTACTGCATTGGTGTAGTTGTTTAAAATTTAACAAAAGCCAAATCTTTCAGTTTGGCTGATTTCAATAGTTATTTATAGAAATTGATTTAGTTGGAAAATTGTACGCGCTCAATAAATTTTCAAAGTTAATAAGAAATTCATGCACTGCGTAAATAAAATCGAATTTCTGTTTTGCGAAATATTTTGATAACTGTTAGAAATAAATCAGGAAAGCACTTCACATTCTGGTTGAAACAATTGTTTGCGTGCCTTAAAGTTAATAAAATCAATGAGCAAATCTGGAGGGGATGATCTCAGAATTAAACTAGGTGTGATTGGATTATTGGAAATGGTGCCAAATGGGCAAACCTTTCAGTTGGCAACTTTTAAGGCAGTGCAATAGTAAATTTGAAATTCGGTATAAATCATTTTTCAAGGATAATTCGCTATTTTCGACCCTCTAGTAAGTTTTTTCTCTTTTATCTGAGGCCACCGCCATTAATATTGAAGCCCCCATACATAGCTGCTCCAAAAATGTATATTATTTGCCTCTTGAAAGTTAGTTATTTGTTGTTGACAATACTATCGCAGCTTCATAATTAGGGTAAAGGTTTTGATAACTGATCTTACAAAATTCGGGAATTTAATGGTTTTGCCAGATAGGCTCTTATATTTGAGATAGACCATATTAAATATTTTATTTTCTAATTAGGGAAATCTGCAAATATTTATAAAGGGTGTTTTTTTAGAAGTGTGTTTTTCAATCTGGTAATACGTTTTTCGGAGTTGGTCTTTTTGATAGCTGTCACTTTATTTATGCTTAGTTTGGTTTGCCATTTCATAATGAATAAACTTACTCCTCAACAACATTTGCAAATCGTCCAAATTTATTACCAAAACGAGATGGCCACCGATCCCTATGTTAAAAAGAAAATTTTCTTCAGCGATGAAGCTCATTTTTGGTTGAATGGGTACGTTAATAAGCAAAATTGTTGCATTTGGAGTGATCATCCTCAACTGTTTCGTCACTGTTTCGTGTGCTCTATGGGCAGAGGGAATCAATCGTCCATATTTCTTCAAAGAGGAAGTCGGTCATAATGTTACAGTCAATGGGGAACGCTACAGAGCCATGATTAATGACATTTTTGTGCCTGAATTGGAGGATGTTGATGTCGACGACCTTTGGTTCCAACAAGGCCATACAGCCAACGAAATAATCAATTTATTGAATGAAACTTTTGGTGAGCGCATTATCTCGTGTCGTGGGCCTGTGGCGTGGCCTCCAAGATCGTGCGATTTAACACCGCTGGACTATTTTTTGTGGGGCTATGTGAAGTCGCTTGTCTACGCAGATAAGACCGAGACGATTGACGCCTTGGAAGAGAATATTCGGTGCGTTATTACTGACACACGGCCCCAATTGCTGCAAAAAGTGATCGCAAATTGGGCCTCTCGGCTGGAATTTATTCGAACTAGCCAGTTGCCCGAAATCGTTTTTAAAATATATAATGGCAAATCCTTATCTTTATACTAAAGCTAAATTCTTGGCCATATCATTAAATTATATGCGTTTTATTTCTTATGAAAACCACACTTCTAAAAAACACACCCTGTACTAACTCATGTTTATGAGTGTTTCGTCATTCTTAGTCGGACAAAATAAAATGCGAAATTCATATTTGATGAGGATGATTACTATTTTCTTTTTCATTTTTCATTAATCTGGAGTTATTTTTTTTGTTTGTTTCATTTTTCATTAATCCGCAAAGAACCTTAAAGGTAAGGTAATTTTATTATTTAGTGTGTATATGCAAACAAGGAGATTTTGGATTATCAGATTGTAGAATTCCTCAATATGAAATAGTTTTTCATTTTTAGTATCAAAATCGTTCACATATTAACATGAAATTTTAGGAACGACTAACAGATTTTATAAATCTTACGGAAGAAAACGTAAGTAACGAAGCTCAAAAATACTATTTTTGGGAAATAAAAGAGTTTTATGGAGACTACCGCAGCACCACAGCTCAATGCTTTTTCCCTATGCTTTTGAACAATATTCTCATCCTTGATCTACATTCAGCTCTGAGATCATAGTACTGAACATTGTATTCTCAAAAGCTCATCTCAAAATTAATGAAGTCATCAATGAAGGATTCAAAATACTCTGAGTCATAAACATCAGAAAGAGTTTTCTCCAATGTCCTCTATGCTTTGCTGCACGTACCACAGAAAGGTTCTCGACATGCTTTGCTTTCAATTCATACATCGCATATACCAACCAATTGTGCTTGAATCGAAAATACTTTTGTTCTGACCAATTGTTCCATAGTTCAACAGTCCGATTTCACTAAAATAAAGTTCAGTTTATTAAGCATTTTTTAAACTATAATTCACAAAAAACTTGATTCAAATATTATTAGCGGTTGCAAAATTGTTTAACATTTTTCTTAACGTTCTTAGTTAGAGACTGGACGATACGTTCGGTGACTACTTCATAGGATTAATTCCGAATTCTACATAATATTTGCAAACTTTCTTGGTTTTCTTAGGGTTTGCTTCATTATAGCTCAATACCTTACAATAGGCCGAAGTTCCGGGCAGTTAAGGGTATTTTCCTCTTTTGGGACCACTGTGACATTATTTTCCTTACACCAATCCATAGTTGAGCTGTAGTAATGACTTGTGGCTAAGTTTGGCCAAAACAAAACGGATCTATATAAATTCTGGAGTTAATTGTTCCAGTCGTAATGAACGCCTTGTTCCGTAGACCGCAGGTGCACATAGCTTGCCAAACCCTGAAGTGTTTGGGAAATTTGGAATATTTTACTTCAGAGTATTTTCTGGGTGTTGCAATCCTATTCTTTGTTGTGAAATAGGCATTCCCAGGCAACTGTTTCAAGTCCGCCTTACGGTAGGTCTTATCATCGAGAATCATGCAATCGAATTCGGTTAATTAATGTCGGACACGCGTCTTCACTAATTTTCTTTGCTTCCGACCGGTCAGGTACTTTCTGCTGTTTGTAGTTCCTTAATCCTTGACTTCGATTATATCGCATTACAGTTGATTGCGATGTACCAGCTGTAGCAGCAACATCTCGATCTCGAGTCGACCTCGTGGGATTAACCCGATATGTACTAACAAACTTTTTCAGCACTTCTTGGTTATGTTAACTCTTTTTTCTGCCTGACCCTTCGGTTCTGCAAATGGAGTTTCCCGCGTTGTAGTTGTTTATGACGTTATAAACCATCGCTAAACTCGCTGTGCTTTATCTTGCAATGCCTATGTCTAGACTTCCTCTTATCAGTCAAGTAAATGTCAAGTATTAATTTGCGGCGCTGTTCTTGTTGGGTCGACATGTTGACTTAAGTAGATCCAAGATGAAAATGACTAATATAGAAAAAACTGCACTACTTCTAGATACTTTCACTTAAAGATAACGGGGTCCTAACTCTGACAATGGCGTATAATGGATACGTAAAAAATAAAATGAATAAATTCTTATAAAACAATCAAAACTTTATTCGGCAGAATTGGCTAGAATTCGAAAATAAGTTTTCAAACTTCTTGGCTTCTAAACAAAAAAAACTATTAACTTCCTACAAATCGGTATGCCCTAGCACTTATATATAGATATGTAGAGTTATTGATACCAGTTTTATAACCTTTTTTCATGTATCAAACATTAAACTTCAACATTATTAAATTAAATTCCTCTCCCTCTTTCAGATTTTCAACTACAAATTTTTGTAAACGTATTCACAAATTTAATTTGAAAGGAACTTCCGGAGGTAACTCATTGCAAAACAACAAAAACAACACCACATCCCCAATAACAACAACAACAACAAATAAACAGAAGAAAAGTAGTAAATAATTAAGTAAGAAACTTCAAGAACAGAAGAAACTACAAAAAACCAAATAAAATGGCGGCGTTTATAGCGAAACAAATGGTTGGCAATCAACTGAGTGCCGTTAAAGGTAAGTTCCATTAAAGTAACTCTACTTAATTTAACTTAAAAAAAAAAAAATGATTAACCCTTGAAAAGAAGAAGAATAAGACGAAAAATAAAACCTAAACTTGTTAAGCTATTTGGATTATATTTGATACCAAGGGTTGGCAAAACATGTAGTCTGTAATTATTCGTTGCCCTTTCTGAATCATGAGTGCGAGTTTGTGCATGTATAAAAATGAGATTTGTATGCGTCAGTTAAAAAAACATACTCTTAAAGTTTTTTGTATGTTAATTGTATGTATGCTTCTGTATGCTGCAAGTATTTAATTATGCTATAATTAAACATGAAGTACAACATCAAGTGAGTTTTTGCTTTCTACTATTTTTATACATTTTCCATTAGTCTGCATGTCTGTTTATTTGCAAGACAATCGCAGCAGCACGTTCATGATAATTACACAGCAACATTCACATGCACGCTCTTGCAAGCAAACACTTGTTTAACACTTGTGTCCCTATTTAGGTACATTTGTACCTAAATTCATATTTTTAAAGGTTCTAACACTCGAAGTGGGCTTAAATTTCATGATTGCTTCTACAGGTGTATTCTTAATGAAACGAACTTATTCTCTATCCAATGCCTAAGCTCATTGGGGCGTGGCAGTGGAAGGGTGAAAACAAATTGCACCCCTCAGATTCCTGCTTGTGTTACAATTATAACCCCATTAATTTTTCATGGCAAATACTGTTTGTTTTCATTTATGTAATATTTATTGAAGTCTAAAAGACATAATTCGTGATCTTGGTAAATTCATACTAATGCGGAGACGACTCTAAAGTAAGGTAAAATAAATAGGTTAATTTGTGAAGAAAAAAAAATCGTTTACTGAAGAAATTTTACTCAAACTTACATTCTTTTCTGCGAGTAAACCTGGTTTGTCATTTCTTGGCAGAATTTGTACCTGCCCGCAAACATGCTGCGCTGTCGGTACGATTTGGATGCCATGAAAATAGCATATCTAATTTTATTTTACAGTAAAACTAGAGCTGAAGTGAGTTGATGCCATTGACCAATTGCTGAAAACTAAACATGTAAGACTTTTTTTTTACAACTTTCGGGATATTGCTACTTTTGACAATTATGCAATTTACAAGGATATGAATCCTGAACACGGAGCCAGTTGCTTATTCCTTTCCAATTCATTTACTTGTCTACTATTTGGTTCAGACAGATTCACGATTGAGCGAACAATTCACATGTTGTACGCCAGTTTAGTAACCAATTGGGTCACAAAACATGTGTGAGGTTCAAAGATTTCTTTTTCAGAATAAAACGGCCATTGCAACCACAAGCATACCTGGTCAGAACATGTACTCGTAAAAGTGTGTGTTCAAAAAGTGCACATGAGAAATCTGAGAAACATTTTTGAAGTGCTATTTCAAGAAAAAACGGTGAGATAATACTTTATTATCATTAAATAATATCTTCTTTTTTTTTTAGACAGGAAAGGAAGAATGTGGAATAATTGTGTTGCAAAAAAAGATTCAGAATTAAATTTAGTAATGGCTTTGTTACTCAAATGCATCTAAAATCATTAAGTTTAAAATTAAAGAAAATTGCTGTAAAAGAAATTAATACTTATATCAATTATGGCCTGTCTAAATGATGATGACGATATCTTCTAAAGGGTGTTTTTTTAGAAGTGTGGTTTTCAATCTGGCAATACTTTTTACAGAGTTGGTCTTTTTGACAGCTGTCACTTGATTTATGCTCAGTTTGGTTTGCCATTTCATAATGAATAGACTTACTCCTGAACAACGTTTGCAAATCGTGCAAATTTATTACCAAAACGAGATGGCCACCGATCCCGATTTTCACCAGAAAATTTTGTTCAGCGATGAAGCTCATTTTTGGTTGAATGGGTACGTTAATAAGCAAAATTGTTGCATTTGGAGTGATCATCCTCAAAAAGTCACTATTTGGTGTGCTCTATGGGCAGGGGGAATCATTGGTCCATATTTCTTCAAAGATGAAGCCGGTCATAATGTTACAGTCAATGGAGAACGCTATAGACTCATGATTAATGACTTTTTCGTGCCTGAATTGTGAATTGGAGGATGTTGATGTGGACGACCTTTAGTTCTAACAAGACGGCGCTACATGCCATACAGCCAACGAAACAATCAATTTATTGAAGGAAACTTTTGGTGACCGCATTATCTCGTGTCGTGGGCCTGTGGCGTGACCTCCAAGTTCGTGCGATTTAACACTGCTGGACTATTTTTGTGGGGTTATGTGAAACACAGATAAGCCCGAGACGATTGACTTCTTGGAAGATAATATTCGGCGCGTTATTACTGACATACGGCCCCAATTGCTGTAAAAAATGGTCGAAAATTAGGCCTCTCGGCTATAATTTAGCCGCGGCGGCCATTTGCCCGAAATTGTTTTTAAAACATAATGGCAAATACTTATCTTTATAATAAAGCTAAATTCTAGGCCATAACATTAAATTATATGCGTTTTATTTCTTCTTGAAAACCACACGTCTAAAAAAAACACCCTGTATGTATAAAAAATAAAAATGAACATAGATTTAAGAACTTTTTCATTGAAAGTATAAAAATACAGGTTCATGACCTGTACTAGAAAAATAGCAACATAATTACGTTATTCGTGAAGGTTTTCACCAAGTCGGGTGAAAACGTTGTTCGATGTGAGCCACAAGTGTTAAAAAACGTAATAATAATAATGTATGCACGTAACTTCTGTAAAATTTAGCATACGCTTTTTCTAGTTGCAAAAACGTAGAAAAAAAAAGCAGCATACTTTTTTGTGCAATTATAAGAAATCAACATTTGTGTTCGTGTGTGTGTGTGGCATAATTAAAATTACGATTGTGGTGGCAATAACGGTGAAGGCGGTAGTGTTATTCTTGTTGTTGTTGTATACTGAGTACTGAGTATCTATGTACATGTATAGTATCAACGTTCGTTAAATATTCTCTTATATTATTGCTATAACTGCTGACGCTGCTTTTTTCCTCTTCGCTGTATTCTCTTTCTCACTCGCACTTCTTGCCTCGAAGAGACAAAAACAAAAGGAGAAAGAGAAGAATGACGCCTCAGAAACTTTTCAAGTGCTTCAAGTGCATATATACATATGTATGCATGTGGATGCATGAGAGAGTGTATATGTTAAAAGAGTATGCTAATAATAATAATATGTGAGCGCGCAGCGGCGAAGTGGGGTAAGAAATAGGCAGCTCCTCATAATTACATTACATTGCAGGTCAACCCCAATTGCTTGAATGACCTTGGTATCATTACACACATACACATACTACCACATATATATGTATATGTGAGTTTGTATGTGTGTTAGTATGTGAGGGCAGCTATACTTTTGACATACATACTTACATTAAATTGGAAATGTTACAACGTCCAACATCAGCAAGAGAATATAGCAACAAAATATGTAAAAGATAAAGCACGAGGAGGCATTTCAAGTGCCAGTGCCGACAGTGCTGCCAATAATTGCCACGTGTCTTTATGTAGTTACCAAGCTCAAGTAACTACAAGTACAAATTGTATACTGTAGGTATCGAGTGTCTGTCTTAATGTGTGTACATATGTGCATGTATGTACGTATGTATATGAAAAATCAAGTGCCCCTTGAGTGTTCGCATTCCCATGGTGAATTATTGATAATGTACGTTGTTTGCTATAGTCACGGCAGCACATTCGCTGGAGACAGGTACGAGCTACATAGCTATAGATTTGTGCTACAGCGTTGACTGAATGGAAAAATCTTTAATTAGATACAATTAGTTATACGTCTATGCTCCCAATTTGGTTATGCTTTTCTTTCATCTGTTTGGTCTCTTGAAACTAACACTTGAAGTATAGTACATTTCCCCTCTGGTATTGTCATTGGTGTGATCAGATATAAAACAAGTTCACCTAATTCTGTGTTTACGCGATAGATTCGTTCCCAATAAAATCGTGTAAAAAAAAGATATGAGCTATATGGAAAAATAGTACTTAGATTGGTTCCCGACGTAAAAAAGCAACTTTAAAGAACATTACAAAATACAAAAAACTTGAGAATTTATTTTCCATGCTTACACATTTAAATGTTTTTCATTAAATATATTATAAAAACAATTATAAATTGGATAAAAGAAAATAATATCAGAAATTTATTCATATGAAGAAAGTAAAACTAATAGAAACACAAAAAATTTGTATTCATCATCACTTTCTGACAACAAACGCATACGTTTGCGTAAGACTGCAATATCACTGCTATCACTAGAGTTATTTTGTTCATTATTTTGGGAAATTATCTGTCAATTATCAGTTCTATTCCCTGCTGGAGCAGTTCTTAGAACAAAATTAGTAATTGAAGGTTGTTTTTGATTTGGCGAAAATCCATTATAAAGTTCCCTGTAAGATGACATTAACAATTTCAGTTCACGTTGAAATTTCACAGCTCGTTCCTTATTAGGATCATGTTGTTCAAAATTATTACCTAAATTCCTTGCAAGGCCAAGACCTTCTTTAATTAGAGTTGTATTTAAAACAGGAAGATCCTCTTCGTCATTATCGCTATGTTCTCTTTGATGAAGAGCCTCACGGGTGAGGTCTATAATTTAATTTTCACTCAACCTTTTATGAACTAATAATTCTTCTAGATCTGCAGATGATAGTTGATCGAATCCATCTCCACTAATAGTTTGTGCCAATATAATAATGTCAGTAAATTCGTCGTTATTATGAATGGCAGAGTATTTGCTTTTGACACATTCTGGCCAAATATTTTTCCAAAAACCAATTCAAGGTTGATGGCTTCAATTCAGCTAACGCTAGCCCAACTTGGTTATCGCAGTCCATAATTGAAAACTTTTTTCATACGCCAATGACTGTTAACTCATCTTTATTATCTAGGTTGTCTACCACGTATTGGAAAGAACGTTTTATGTAGTATGCTTTAAATGTAGCAATTGGTGTAAGGGTTGTATTAAGGATGTAGTGTTAGGCGGCAGAAAACAAATTTGAATATTTGAATGCTCTAAGACCGGATGGCCAGGTGCATTGTCTAGAATTAAAAGAACTGTAAATTCTAGACATTTTGCATTCATGTATCGTCTTACTTCTGGGACAAAGTATTTCTGAAACTATTCTGTAAAGATTGCACTGGTTACCCAAGCCTTTTTGTTTGCCATCCAGTGAATTGGCAATTTATTTAAATAAACCCCATTCATCGATAGTGGTTTTAAAGTACGATTTACTAGAAGTGGTTCTAATATACGTTTTCCTGAGTGTAACACGGTCCTTTGCTACTTTAAAGTCACCAGCAGTTTTCTACGACTTTGCAACATAAGTTCTGCTAAGCATTTTTTTTTCCAAAAAAGGCCACTTTCGCCTACATTCCATACTTGGTCTGGGGTTTATACTCCATCTTCAATAATTTTTCCAAGTTTTTGAGGACACTCTTTATCAGCCAGGAAACTCATCTGCAGATACATTTTCTCCCTTAATTTTTATTTTGTGGAGAGCATGTCTTTTAAGAATACCTGTCATCCAACCAGTACTTGCTGAAATTTTCGGGTTGTTTTGACTGTGAAGCAGTGCTTGGCCTAACTTATTTGCATTGTTTGTAGATTCTTAAGGCTGTTTGTTTGTTTGACAGTAATTCCGTCTACTGGTATTCTTTTTTGGGACTTATCTTCAATCCATATCACCAAAGCTTTTTCCATCTTCTCTTTGGGCACAACTCTTACGATTTACGATGAGTTGGCACTTATTTTTGTTCCAGAGCATACTTTCTAATCGCAGTTTCATTTTTCTTAATTGTTCTTATAGTAGCTTCATGAATATCAAAATGCTTTCCTGCAACAGTTGCACCTTGTCTTGTTGCATGTTGATCTAAAATGTTAGTTTTAATAACTAAACTGATCACTTTGCTCTTCTTAATTAATACAGATGTGACATTGCGTTAGGCGTACTAAAAAACAATAAAAAAATCCAATGCAAAAATTTTGAAATTATATAACACTTATCTGTTATTGGGTTAATTAATTTATACGAGCACTTTCTTAATTTTATTTATGTAACGGCGCTGATTATCAATATTATGATTGTTTACATAATACATATATGCTTATCACTTTTCATTCTATGTTATTGTTAATATTCTTTTTCTTCTTTATATTGTGTGAAAAACGCATTTATTTACTTTAACTATATTTTTGCCATCACTGTAATGCATAAAGAGAGATCACTCAATTTCATTTACTTTATCACTCATTTAACGGTAATCTCCCTTTATCGCTCACTACTTGTTAAGACCAACTATAATAATTATTTTTTTATCATTCGATACTCAACTATTAAAGAAAGCAGACGGTTAAAATCAAACTTTCGCGTGTTTATTTAATATCATCGAAGCGTTCCTTTACGCTTAGACGCTTGTAGACTTTGTGGCTCTTGCGGCTAGTGTAATCGAACGCAACTCCCACTTTAAGGGAAGTTCCGCTCCCCTACACTTATAACTTTTTAAACATCCACGGCAACTAAACGACTTTCTTTTGAATTCTCAAAATCACAATGAAACGTTTATTGGGATAGTGAGAGGTTTTTTTGTGGGGCTAGTGCTTCAGGGTCTTTGAAAGGAAAATGTGGGAGTTTTTAAAAATATCTTCTTTCGGCATTTGCTTTTGTTTCCATATGTTTTTTTTTTAATAAGACTATGTTCAGCTGTAGTTTCTGACCTGTTAAGTTATAATTTCTACATCAAATTTGTTGTTTTATCTAGTGGAATTTTCCAATTGAAATGCAATGTAAAGAATTTTACTATTTTTTGTTGATTAAAAAAAAAGACACATTTATATTAAATTACAAGTTAAAAAAAGCAAAGAGAAACTTAATAATTTTTAGTTATTTAAATAAAATTTGAAAACTAAAACGATTTGATAGTGTTTGTGAATATATTTTTGACGAATTTGACGAAATAGGTTAAAATGTGTGCTATTTCAAAAATAAACGGTCCTTAAATTGGCCATTATCTTTCCCCAGCAGTCGAATATTTTATCTAGACTGCCCTGCGTTGGGAGTGCTTCACTCGCATGCAAATACACCAATATTTTTAAACATGATGCGAACTTCGAAAGTAGGAGCAGGCACTATGTAGAAAAAACCTTGATATTTCCGGTACAGAAATTTAAATCTGTTAAGTTACTACCTTTGTTAACAACTGAGATAAATCTTCTACACTTGTTAATTACATTGTTTAAATACGCAAAGACCAAGAATTTGCAACGAAAAAGACAAGCAATTCCATTTCGAAGACACATATAAAAATATAATTACTACAACAATAGCAAGAACGGATCAACATTGAATTAAAAAAAAATAAACGGGTAATATAATTTAACAGTTAACTAAAAAAAACGACGATGAGAATATCGATTTTGGAACAATGCCAAATAATCCCACAATTTGCAAAAACAGTGAATATGGACAATGTGCAACTGCTAGTGAAACAAAAAGCAGCAACAATGGTGGTTGTGTTGATGGCGACGATGATAAAAATTCTTGCAATCGAAATCGCTGCTCGAAAACCATAAATTTTTAGCAATGCATAATAAAATAACAGCAAAAAGAAACAATGAGAACAAAAATGCACATACATACATACATAGAAGAAATTCATACATACTGAGCATTGTATGGGTTAAGGAAATACATATACACATACATACACACACACAATGTTATACTTACTTACTTATTTAACTGGCACTACAGCCGATTATCGGTCTTGGCCGCCTCTACAAAGCTTCGCCAGGCGCCTCTGCTATGCCCGCGCTGGCGCAAGTTGATAAAGCCGAGTGCAGTCAGGTGGCCCTGCACCTGGTCTTTCCAACGGAGATTAGGACGTCCTCTTCTGCGTGTTCCTCCACCGTGGTTCGAATAAAACACCCTTCTAGCCGGAGCGCTTTCTTCCATTCGCTCAACATGACCCAGCCAGCGAAGCCGCTAAATTTTTATACGTTTGACTATGTCAGTGTCGGCGTACAGCTCATACAGCTCATCGTTCCATCTTATTCGATACACGTCGTCCACGCATACTGGACCGTAGATATTATGGAGTATCTTCCTCTCGAACGCTGCTAACAGCCTCTCAGCATTGATGGTCAATGTCCATACATTAGGACGGGAAGGATGAGAGACTTATAGAGCGTTATTTTCGTCGGTCGAGAGAGGGCTCTACTTCTCAATTACCTACTGAGCTCGTAGTAACACCTGTTGGCAAGAGTTAGTCTCCGCTTGATATCAAGACTGACATTATTGTTGGTGTTTATGCTGGATCCTAGATATACGAAATCCTTGACGACTTCAAAAGTATAATTGTCAACAGTGACATTTTGTCCAAGACACCGTGACTCTTTGTTTGTTGACACAAGGTATTTCGTTTTGTCCTCGTCCTCGTTCACCACTAGACCCACTCGACGAGACTCCCTTTACAGGTTGGAGAATGCTGCACTGACTGCTCTAGCGTTTTTGCCAATGATGCCAATATCATCAGCGTATGCTAGCAGCATGACACTCTTGTAGAAGATAGTGCCAGAGATGTCGATGTTCGCATCTCGAATTATTTTCTCCAGCATAGGGTTAAAGAAGTCGCACGATAGGGAGTCACCTTGTCTGAAACCTCTTTTGGTATCAAATGGAACGGAGATGTTTGTCCCAATTTTCACTGCGCTGGTGGTGTTGGTCAGTGTCATTTTGCAAAGACGAATGAGCTTTGCAGAGATACCAAAATCAGACATTGCGGCGTACAAGTGATCCCTAATCGTGCTGTTGAAGGCGGTTTTATAATCGACAAATAGATAATGGATGTCGATTGTTTTTCTCGAGTCTTTTCCAGGATTTGGCGTAGTGTGAATATCTGGTCGATGTTGGATTTACCAGGCCTGAAGCCACACTGATAAGGTCCAATCAGTTTGTTGACGATGGGCTTCAGTCTTTCGCACAGTACGTTCGATAGAACCTTACATGCAACATTAAGAAGTCTTATCCCACAGTAGTTATATGTATGAATTTATTCTTGTAGTATACATTTAACAGTGGGCAGGCCGCAATTTTGTTTGCCTCAACTATCAGCACCACACAACCACTTGCAATTTCATTTTCAATGAAAATGGTGCAACAATGTAGGTTTAGTTGTAGTTGCTGATTAGTTGTACGTTCTCTGCATGCAATATTATTCACACATATGTATATTGAAATGCTGCTAGTTTTAGTTTAGTTGGGATTGTTTTATATAAACACTGCAGTAGAATAGTACAATGTTGCCATATTAACGCTTAAGTGCCTAAATAGCTCTTACGCATATACCACTACATACATACTATCATGCGCAAGTTCGTACCCAGCGGCTAAAGGTTTTTTAGAAAAAGCTACAGGCAAGATTTATCTGCATAAGCTGAGAATAAGAGCTGATATATTTTAAGCACTCTCCGATGATCCGTGCACAAGCTTAATTCTGATATACAGAATATTGTTCGACACATTGACGACGGCACCTAAACGACTACATGACTACATAACGCCATCGACTTCAACAGTCAAATGTCGGCGTGTAATAGTAGCTGCTTGAGCCGTAGCCAACATCGGCTATTTTTTGCTACTCCCCAAATTAGAATCGCATTTAAATTGGTGACAGGCATAATTGTGTTCGGTGATCTCAAGATACACTGTGAAACAAATTAGAGGTCATCATTTATGATCCATGTGCTGTCCATAAAATTCATAACTACAATATTAACGAGTTATACGATAAAGGTTCAAATCACATGAGAACTGAAAAACTCAAAAGCCCAATCTTTTTTTTTTTTGCCAACTTTGACAAAACTGAGCTAGGGTTTGCGTGCCACATATGAGTACTTTCTAAATATTACTATATATAAACGCACATGGATCATAAATTGAGTGCACTAGTAAAATCTTTGACCGCTTTTCGCACAGCAGATTGGTTTATGTTTTTCCCCATAAAAAGAGAATAACCACTACTAAAGAGGAAAGCTACTTCCATGATCCTTTCCACTGATTGCATCAGTGCGTAGATGTATTTGTGGTTATTATATATATACACCAACTAACTACCATAAAAATTTCTGCAATACTCGAGCCATTGTTCCAAATCGTAGAAAAGTCCAGCGCAAATTTATTGATTTCTAAAATTAATTCCCATATCAAAGAATATCTACCTAAACAGGTATGTTTTTTCCTTTATACCATATGTATTATACATATGTATTATTTTTATTTGTATTGAATTAGAGATTATTAAACATTAATCAAATCAGAAAAAAAAATTGTGTCCTCAGAGGCACATATGAGTAACTTGTGAACTTCAAGTTAGTTTTACAAGAACACATATTTTCTTTAGTTCATAATTGTCTCAAATTTCATTTTGCGCTACAAAACTTTCTTTAACTGTAATCATTATGAAGTATTGTACAAAAACTTTGCAGCAAAAAGTCTTTATAAGTTGATTTCTCGTGATAACACTGAGTTTTTTTTACTTAGTTTGAGACATAACGCAGCTTTCTTTGAGTTACTTTTACTTTTAATGGCACAACAGCCCATGGAGGGCCTAGGCCGAGCTTTTCGCTTTTCGCATCCACTCATGTTGTGCGTGTTATATTTGTACATGAATGGAAGGGAAGGGAACTACAGTTTAATGCCGAAACCGAACGGCGAAGTGAAAAGCTTTTCATAGCAATTTTTACTCTTGTAGGTTTGCCAGAGGTGGTGCCGTGTAGAAAAATTATTTTTTCCTACTTTTTTGATTTTGCCTGTGCCGAGATTCGAACCCCGGACACTCTGCGTAGCAGTCCAACGCACTACCACTACACCACAGTGACCACTTTGAGTTGTAGCACCCTTTTATTATGGTACCAGGTGTAATAGGCATGAAACAGGTATTTTTTTTTAAGAAAATACAGGTATTCTTAAGAAAAATGGTTTACATTCATTCTTTAAAGTAATGACCATTGCTAGCTAAGTATTTTTTCCATCTCTCTGGCAATTTGCGAATGCCTCGCCAAAAAAAACTTTTCGTTTTTTGAGGCAAACCAGTCATTGAGCCATTTTTTCACATTTTTATACGAATCGAAGTGCTGCTTAGCAAGTGCGTGCCCCATTGACGAAAATAAGTGGTAGTCAGATAGATCCAAGTCTGGTGAATAAGCTGCATGGGGGAGGTATTCACAGCTGTACGAATCTGCCAATTCCCGAGTCTGTTTTTTTCGATGTGATGCATTGTCATCAAAAAAAATCAGTTTGTGTTGCCTAGCTTGATATTCTGGACGTTTTTGGGCGCTAAGCACGGTTCAAATTGGACAATTGTTGTTGGTAGCGTGGACCAGTAACTGTTTCACCTAGTTTCAGAAGCTCAAACCAGATAACGCCTCGCTGATCCCAAAAAACACAGAGCATTGTCTTCTGTCCGAAGCGATTTGGCTTTGCTGTCGATTTGTCCGGTGTACCGGGCTTAACATATGATCGCTTACATTTGGGATTCTCGAAATAGATCCATTTCTCATCGCCAGTAACAATTTTATGAAGATATGACTTTCCTTTGTACCTGGCGAGCAACATTTCATAGGTGGCTTTTCGATTTTCGTACTGTCTTTCAGTCAATTCATGCAGCACCCACCTTCCCACTTTAAAAATCAGTCCAATGGCTTTTAAGCGTTGAGAAATGCATTGTTGGGTCACATTTAATTATTCTGCAAGTTGTTCTTGCGTTTGACCAGTAACGAGTAAATCTTGCAATTCGGCATCTTCAAACTTTTTCGGTGGTCTTCCACGTTCTTCGTTTCTCACATCAAAATCGCCACTTTTAAACTTTTTGAACCAGTCGTTGCACTATGTTTTGCCTAGAGCGTGCTGGCCGTATGCTTCCACAAGTATTCGATGAGATTCCAAAGCAGATTTCTTCAATTGGAAACAGAAAATCAATGATGTCCGCATATCGTAGTTTGTAGGCACAAAATTCGATATTTTCAAGAGCGAAAAAAAATATGTTGTTGTATGAAACTTGAGTTTTTATGAACTGAATATTGTTGACAGAACTAAATGCGAAGAAATGGCGCTAATGATTTGGTCTGACAGAGCGTATAGTTTTACCTAGCGACACAGAGATGTCATTACCGGTTTCATACTTGTACTCCACTTAGGTCTCCACCCCTGTAGGAGAAGGTCAACTTATTGGCCCGATATTTTTGAAATATTAATCTACTTTACACGTCTGTAAGATTTCATAGATATCAATGATTAACTTTCATCTTCCTAAATGGTGAGGTAAAGAAATATAATTTTTAGAAACTTTAGAAAATTAACAACAAAAATAGTAAATTTAACTATTATTCATTTGAAACAGAAAGTTCATCCAGATAAAAACAAACTTGATGTAAAAATTATAACCTGCATGGTCTTCATACATATATTTTTGGGAGACTACAGCTAAAAACTTGTAGGGGGAAAAAAAAGTTTAACTGAAGTTATTTTTTTAAAAATGTCCAAATTTTGTTTTCCAGAGACTGGAAGGATGGACTCCTCTAAAAAATTCGGGAAGAATGTCCTGTTCGAACGCTCGTCAGGCCTGCACACAGCTTTATTGCAAAGATTTCTTGCTTGAAAAATATTAGCAGTCTTCCTTCCCCATATGCTCAAAAGTGTTTGGTTTTAGGGCCATACACTGCTGCACCTTTCTCTATTTTTTGTATTTCTGTTTCTATTTCCACACCACTTCAAAGTTAAAAAAAAATATGCCTCAAACTCAGACGTTGATTGGAAATGGGTTAAAGCTCTTTTTCTTTTTTAGAACATGTATTTATGGTTTTATCCCTTCTTCGAGGTTCTTGTTATTCTAATATTTTTTCATTTATACACATGCCCCAATAACTTTCATCATTTCACTCCCAAGTACTTCGATTCCCAATCCCTTTTGCTTTCCATTACTCCACCTTATTTTTCTTATACTTCTTGTACTCATTGTTCAATCGTTTGAAAAATGCATTGATTGGATTAAAAATTATATCGAGCAAAGTATGTGAATAAGAAGAAAAAAACAATTTGCTTATCAGTCCAGCAACACTCTCGTATTTAATCCATACAATATTTACCATATACACATACATATACATATTTGTATTTATCTATGTATGTATATGCATACGAACACGCAACAAATAAATATGTACTACAGTTCATTCGAATTCATTTAATTTAATATGGAATATTTGAATTCATAAAATATGTACATAAAAGGAGAAAATCCTTTTAATCTCCTTTTCAAAGAATCTCTAACTTAAGCAAATTTAAGTTTAAATATGACTTTTCTGGGATTAATTAAGAAATCTAGATGTGGAAGCAAAGGTTTTTAAGTAATAACCAAAGGAAAGCTGAGCAACATAACAATATTGAACTCTGCGAACATTTACGATCGAGTCGGTATATATATATATGAATATATATTGATTATGTATATATGTATATGTTATCAATGAGTGAAAGTGATTCGCCAGGGAGTTTTATTCGTTGAACAGTCCAAAACAAAAAGCTATTGGTAAATGCTGCTTCGGTAAAAATTTTGAATGAAAATTAAAGGAAATCGGTATTATATTACAAATCTGTAGGGGATTGCCCCTACATCGAGGTTAAAGTTAAAAAAAAACTGCAAGGAAATCGATATCGATTTCTTTGCAGTTTTTTTTTTTAACTTTAACCTCGATGTGGGGACATTTACTCTGTAGTGGTTCAGAGGGGTTAGCTCATTTGTATAAATTCAGCTATTTCTATAGTTTTGATAATCTGTTCTGATCCGTAAATTTTATTTATAGCTATGTAGCTATGCAATTAAATACAAGAATGTGATATGAAATGAAAAGCAAAATGAAAAACCAATTTTAATGTTCTTTCTACTTTTGATGATGATGATTGTTTTATGCCAAAGAGCACAAACTCTTATTTCAGTAAATGCATAATATATATGGTAATTCTTTTCACTATCACTTTGCTGTGCTCCGAAAGTTAATAGTCGTCGTTGCTGAGGAGCACACTTAACCCGACATGACATCGGGCACATACATACGCCCTCGTATTACTTCAACCAATTGACATGAAAACTAAATTTGTTGCAGCTCTTTTTATTTTATTTATTTTCATTTTTTTTTTTTGTCTTAGGAATGTTTGAGGAATTTTTACACAACGTTTTCCACTTTATATGTCTTCTCTTTTTCTTGGAGTAAGCTGGGGCTCGGGTAAATGGAAGAATAGTACTATTTCATGATTCGCTGCAAAGTAAAAATGAATAAAAGTGAACAAAATGGAATTTAGTAGCTTTTCTTCATCATCATTTTGTACTAGCAGCTAGCAGCAGCGGTTGCCAGTTAGTTGTTCCGCTCAACTGCGCCCAATTATTTATGCACATTACTCTACGCTCTCGCTCGCCTAATGTCTGCCAAGTCTTACAATAGTTTGTACTGCAGTATACATATTTATATGAAAATATAAACTTTTTGTTATATTTATTTTTCGAATTCGCACCCTTGTTTATGAATGTATGTATGTATGTTGTTTTAAGGGTCATATATATGTACCATGATAACTCTTCCTCTTACTCTCTCCCCCCCTCGCCACCACCCCTGTGAAAGGCACATCTCTCACTCTTAGCTCCATTTCCGACAATGGTATACATTTTTCCCATATTCCTTTGGCATTTTTTGTTTTCTCACTCTCTCTCTCTCTCTCTCTCTCTCTCACCCTCCGTATCTAGGTTAGAGTTTATGTTTAGTATGTATGTCTCCCCGTTCTCCCTTTTTCTCCTCTTCACAGTTATGGCGCTCATTGTTATCGGAGCAAAAATTTCTGCACGAATGCACCAAAAAGTGCTTCTTAAATCATTATTTCAACTAGAAAATGTTGCACTCAATTTTGCACACTTGAGTTACTTAGCTGTTGTTGCTATTGCTGTTCCTGTTACTGGTGTATATACATATTTCAGTTGCTAGGGTAAACTAGCAAAAAATAACGAATATCTAGAAACTAAATAATATTTATAGTTTTAGGTTTTAAATTTAAGTTAGCCAAAATATGCAATCATAGAAGTTTGTAGAATAAGGAAATGTAATGGAAAAAAGCAATAAAGTAAAGCCGAAAATGATTAATGACGAATGCTGTTGGCGATATGGTTAGAAATTACTATAGTCGCCCATGCATTCCAACAACAAGAGCAACTAGCAGGTGGCTAGCCTGCAAAGAGTAATATTGGTCAATGACAAATTCAGTGCTTGACGTTATGACAAATACACATACTTGCGATGCAAAAATAATTAAGAGCAATAGTGCGTAATGGAAACTCAGTCACAAAGAGAGAGAGAAAGAGAGAGAGAGAGAAAGAGAGAGAGAGTGAGAGAGAGAGTGAGAGAGAGAGAAGAAAGAGAGTATGAGAGAGAGAGAGAAAGAGAGAGAGAGTGAGAGAGAGAGTGAGAGAGAGAGAAGAAAGAGAGTATGAGAGAGAGAGAGAGGAATAGAGAGAGAGAGAGAGGAAGAGAGAGAGAGAGAGGGGGGAGAGAGAGAGAGAGGGGGAGAGAGAGAGAGAGAAAGAGATAATGAGAAAGAGAGAGTGAGATAGAGAAAGAGAAAGAGAGGGTGTGAGAAAGAAAGAGAGACAGAAAGAGAGAGAAAGAGAGGTAAAAAGAGAGAGAAAGAGGTGGTAAAGAGAGATAGAGAGAGAGAGAGAGAGAGAGAGAAAGAGAGAGAGAAAGAGAGAGTGAGAGGGGGAGAAAGAGAGAGGGAAAGGGAGAGAAAGGGAAAAAGAGAGGGAGAAAGAGAGAGAAAGAGAGAGAGAGAGAGGGAGGGAGAGAGAGAGAGGGGGAGAGAGGGAGAGAGGGAGAGAGAGAGGGAGAGAGAGAGAGAGAGGGAGAGAGAGAGAGTGAGGAAGAGAGAGAGAGTGAGGAAGAGAGAGAGAGAGAGAGAGAGAGAGAGAAAAAGAGAAAGAGAGAGAGAGAGAGACGCCTCCTGCAAAATTGAGTGCCTAAATATAAAGTAGCTTAAGGGTAATTCCAAAGATCTTCGACTTATATTGATCTGGATACACTTTCTTTACTTTACTTACTTTTAATGGTACAACAACCCATGTAGGGCCTAGGCCGAGCTTTTCGCATCCACTCATGTAGTGCGTGTTATATTTGTACATGAATGGAAGGGACCTACAGTTTAATGCCGAATCCGAACGGCGAAGTGAAAAGCTTTTCATAGCAATTTTTACTCTTGTAGGTTTGCCATTGCCTGCCAAGAGGTGGTGCCATGTAGAAAAATTATTTTTTCTACTTTTTGATTTTGCCTGTGCCGAGATTCGAACCCCGGACACTCTGCGTAGCAGTCCAACGCACTACTATTACACCACAGCGACCAGTTTCACTTTTGTTTATTCTTTGTGTGAAGTTTTTTAGATTTAAGAATATGCAACATTTTCTTTATAATAAAATTTTCTACATGATTCGCGTGCACTGGTCATTCAAAAATTTTTATTTGCAATTAATAACATATATAACATTTCTATGGGTTTCAATGGCATTGCCAGTTTTTCAATGTCACTTAAGGTTTCGGAGATATCTTCTCTTTCGAATTACCCATGATGTTAAGATATTGTGTGTGTGGAAAGTATTAAATAGCACATATGGCAATCAGTACTAAATTGAGGGAGACTAACGCTGTATAAGAGAAGTGCTGCTCTGGGATATAGATGATGAATTATTGCAGTGATACTGAAGGTTCCTTAACTGATAAAGCAACTGAAGTAGGAGTATATAGGCGAAGGATTAATACTATGAGCCCCTGGTCACACATCAGATGTAAATATGTACATACTAGTATCTTTGAATCGGAAATATACTCTATAGACGGGTTTGCAACTTGAATCTCAAATGAGGGTACCAGAATCAAAACATTACGATACTTACCTAAATATAAGCGGCTATGATGAAACTCAAATCTCACCAGGATACATTCAAAAATAGTAATGGACAAGCATCTTAAATTAAATAAGATGCTTGTCCATTACTAGTTTTGAGGTATCCTGGTGAGATTTGAGTTTCTTAAAATAAATAATATGCTTGTCCTACGTAATCCCATGTGTATTTTGTGAGTTCCGGGGCTTATAGATATTGAAGTTGCAGATGAACTGTGGTTGCTGTGGTGTAGTGATAGTGCGTTGGACTGCTACGCAGAGTGTCCGGGGTTTGAATCTCGGCACAGGCAAAATAATAAGTAGAAAAAATAATTTTTCTACACGGCACCAACTCTTGGCAGGCAATGGCAAACCTACAAGAGTAAAAGAGAGAGCTTTTCACTTCGCCGTTCGGAGGTCCCTTGTGTAGGTCCCTTCCATTCATGTACAAATCTAACACGCACAACATGAGTGGATGCGAAAGGCTCGGTCTAGGCCCTCCATGGGCTGTTGTGCCATTAAAAGTATAGTAAAGTAAGTAAGATAAACTGTTAAAGGAAGTCAATAAAAAAATATTCCGCGGAATTACAAAAGAATGAAGAACAGCAAAGGAAGTTATACTGGGAAAGTCGACAAGGGCTAGAAACCTCGAAAGTACTTATAGAAACATAAATATGATCTGGAATGTTTCAGGAAAGGTATGACCTTGACAAAGAATAATCTAGAAATCATTACAGGGATTCTACTTAACAGGAAACTGGTACAGAATCAGCGTGGCATATACTGCGACGGTGTCCTGTGCCAGTAGACGGCATCTGGGTGACCAATGAAGTAATACCAAAGAAGTAATACCAATACTAGATTTTCAATTAGATGTTTGACTTATGGACAGTACTTCCTGCAGGATATGTAGGGGATATGTAGTTCTTATAGATGACAGTGGATTCTCAAATAAAAAATTAATACATTTATGATAACTTTTTTTTACAAACAATATCTTTGTTCTAATAACAATTCGCTTTGGAGTCGATTACCCGCCCACTCGGCATTCACGAAACGAGCAGATCGGTGACCAAAACAGACTCAATGCAATTGACGGCAAGTAATCAGTGTAATCATGACAGGATGTCTAGATCAATGATTCCAGCTATTTAAGTCAACCTTATTTTGCTACAAATTAATGTCACTACGCAGTAAATTGGTGATAAATATTTAGTAGGTATATTTAGCATTATTCATGTTTAATGTTGGTTAGTCTCAAAGTTTAAGACGATACATGAGAAAATTTAGTTTTTGAGGTTTGTCCTTTTAAAAGCCTCCAAACTAAATAATCAAGTGCAAAATGCCCTCGTAATTGTTAGGCTGACTTGTTACATTAGATTAAGATTCTGTAATATTAGCACTACTACTACTATGTAGTAATACTTACTACCACCGCAACCGCTACTGGAACCACTGCCACTTTTGCACTAATGCCGCATCATCGTAATAGCTCTAAGTGAATATGCTAACTGCTAATGACATGTCGTCATCAATTTTGGTATTAAGCCGAAATGTTCTACGGAAATTTATTACGTTGCTAGATGCTAGATGACTATGGCGATGGTGATGATGATGACAACGGAAAATAGCCTTGATCGCTTTGCACGTGTGTGTGTGTGTGTGTATTTGCTGGGATTAAAAAAGTTAGCCACATCAATTTATATTGAAAATGTAAATTATCCGCGTCCAATAACAATCAGGGAGTAAAGTTTTTACATTTTTTTTTATAATTTTATGTAATTTCATTCTTTGCAATTTCATTCTTTTTGGCAGGCAATTTGTTGTTGATGCTAATTTTTTTCAACTAAACTTTTTGCATTTTTCTTGATGACAAGCTTAAATGTTATATTATTATTTTTCTTTTTTTTACAACGTAGCGGTTTTTGTTGTTTTTTGTGTTGATGTTGATGTTGATGTTGGTGCTGTAATTGTTTTTAAATGCCATTTTCGGTGCCGATAAAATGATTGAAATTTTCATGGCATACTTTTCAGCATTGTTAGGCGTCTATAGTGTGTGTGTATTGAAAAAGAAAAAGTTTGAGTGTTTTATATAAATTTTTCTTTTTGTTACAAAAATTTCAATTACTCGCCAAATTGCTTTAGAATTTTATTCTTCACAATCCCTAGAATTTTTTTCTACTTTGCTATTTCTTATGCTATTTGTTTTGGCACTTATTTATGTTTGTGTGCGACCGTTTGCGTTTTACTTATGTTGCTACCAGTTGAGCAGCTTCGAATATTTAAGCAACTCAACTGCTGTTATTATTTAGTTAGTAAGTACTGCCGCATTCTCTATTGCTGTCACTTGCAGTTTCTAGATTTCTTCTTATAAGTAAGTATTTCATTGTCACGGCTGCTTCTAGGTTCTGTTGTTGTTGTTTCTGTCCTTGCAATTGCTGGCTTACACAATTTTTATTTCAATAGCGACAAGGAGCATAATTTTTCGTTCCATTAAACTGTCACTTACGATATTTTTCAACAATGCATACATACTGACATCGAACAGCACCAAAGCAGCAGCTGGGAAAGGATTCATCCTCTTCATCATCTTCAGCGCCATTATTGTCTTTTTTTCGTCATTTTTTTTTTGTATTCGTTGTGTGCGCTACGCTCCTTCTGTGTTGAAATTTGAATATATTTATTTGAACTGCGACTGAGCATCTCGATTGAATGTTTTTATTACGAAGCAAGGGGGAAAGAGAATTTCTAAGATATATTGATATTGTTATTGTTAACAAAATAAATATTATACAATAGAGCGTAATGCTTGGTTGAATACAGTTGTGGATTGCAAATTGGCCAAAATAAATGCCCGAAGCGCACTTATTTTTTATGTGACATCATAATTTAGCAGCTGTGTGCTACTGACGCAAGGGGAACTAATAATGTAGGGAAAAACTTAAGAAAAAGGGGAAAATAGAAAGTTATTATTTTAAATTTCTTGATCTAAACTGTAAGGCTAACTATTTTAATGTGGTTCCATCTAATATCTGCTAACTTAAAAACGGTAAACGGTCACTCGACAAGAGAGAGATAGAGAGTAGTCAGTTTCATTGACTACTTGATTCATTTGTTAATTAATAGGTTTATCGCAAGAAATCGAACTCATCAAAAGTCAAAACAATACCTGAAAAAACTACATCATTTTATTTGAGATACCCAGCAAAACAAGGGCGCGAAACAAAAGATATAGTTCATAATACTCTCTCAACGCGAGTGATCATACTTATGCTTGATCTTTGCTCTTTCCATCCCAAGTGCTTATGTATCCTCCTCGTGACGTCCCCTGGATTGTGGTCTCACACCCGTCAGAGAACTACCTAATTTGTTTGAATTAACGATTTGGCGTTGGGTTTGGAATGCTTCACGTTGACAGCCACACTCAATGAATCCACAACCAGATTGTGTGATGGACCCCCTAATGGAGGGCTTGAATTTCCCAACTTCAGTTTCCTTAATCTCTGCAGGAGCAGGGATGCCCCCAAATGTTTAAAAGGCAATGATATTTGGATATGCAACTGGAATGTACGAAGCCTCTACAGGAAAGGTGCCTCTATTCAGTTAGAAAATGTCACCTAACAATATTGCACTGACATCCTTGCTATTCAGGAAGTACGATTGACGGAATCGGTTTTCGCCATAACATCTCCTACTCCTCAGTCTACCAGAGATAGGACACCTACCTCTATGAGCGCTACTGCCCTCATAGCTAGTTTGGGAAGGACCCTTGAGTCGGTGCCATCCTGCGCTGTAGGCTATCTAGCCACCGCCACATTTAAAGAGGATGATTCTAAGCCCTTCCTCTACAGCATTGGGTCTAGTCCTTGTGGCTATAGCTGTCTTTGAAGTGGAGGGCTTATAATTCTCTTTTCCTAATTATGGCTTAGGATTTTAGCCTTAGTACTCCTAGAAGTAGAAGAAAAGTCGTCTCCTCTCTACGGTGTCTCAGCCCTAGACCCTTTGATCCTTGGTCGAATCAGAGCAGAAAAAAAGCAAAGCCTATAACCTTCCTTCTCAGCGGACTCAGGGTCCAAAGCTATGGAAAGCTCTTTGATGGATTATGTTAAGGATCATCCAGTGCCCGACCCTCAGTCCTCTGTTTTGAGCATTCCGGAAGGTAAGTATTATATCGTTTGGCAATTCAGTCGTCTTCATAAGGCTTCATTGCAAGAGTCCGTGTACTATCTATCCACAGTCACTCCTCCCACCAAAATCCTTAAGCCTATGTCCCGGAAATCTTGAATGTCTCAACTTCAGTTTCCTTAATCCCTCAGCGTTAAGGCAAGTAGTGTGTCTTCATCCACGTTTTTAACATTTCATCGTTCTGTTGTGGCAACTATCCCCTCATTAGAGGCAATGTTCATATTTTCATTCTCACCTTCAATGCTGAGGCCAGGTGGCTTTACCACTGAAGATGAGATTGAAGAAGGTTGTAGCATTACAGGTGTGCAGGAGGAGATGCAAAACCTATCCCCCATTACTAGGTATCCTGAGTTTATAGTTAGAAGTGACCATAACGTAGTGCTATTCGGCCCATAGACAAGGTGCAACGCCAAATCCTGGAAAAGTTCCGGGAGAAAAGATCGAAACCCACCATTTATTTGTCGATTATAAAGCCGCTATCCACAGCCCTGCAAAGCTCATTAGATATTACAAAATATCATAAGCCGCACTATTTAATACCAAACTGGGTTTCAGGCAAATTGCTTCCCTATCATGAGACTTATTCAAACTTATGCAAACGTTAACATCTCTGGTACAATGTTTTGTGAGAAATGTATGCTTCCACATTCACTTATGATTGACATATCATCTCCAACCTGGAAATGGTCTCTTGTGGAGAGGACTAGTGGAGAATGAAGATTAAATTGTACAGCAAGTCAAAACAACTTATATTTAACTATATAACACTAGCTTAGAGTGAAAAGGTGCTAAGTACACTTTTTCCAAAACATCGATTTTGATGGAAGGGAAATTAAAAATACGTCATTTGCAAAAAGGATTATGCTCTTGTTCTGTTTTTACTCGTTGTTCACATTGATACGTAAAAGTGCTAAGTCCGCAGTTGTTCAAAATTGCGCTCTAAGGCACATACAAAATAAAAAGACATTTATTGCAATCAAATTGTGCAATCGCACTGAAGCGATCTTGTATTGCTGCTAAATTATTAGCATACATTTTTTAAAATTATTTAGTAGTAACAGAAAATAATGAAAGGTTTTTTGTTTCTCCCATTAAATGTGAAAAAGACACTCGAAGCTAGCGATTCAACAACAAATATAAAATTTATTAAAAAGGATAAGAAGTTTGAACTTTGTGTTCTTTATTTCTCACTTTAATATCAATTCCCATATAGTTTAGGTATTTTAAAAAAAGCCTCTTTCTATATACAGTGTCGGACAATAAATAAGAACACCTTGTTCTGAAACCAAAAACCTTAAAAAAATATTTCTCTAGGCTTATGATAAATTTAAAATTAAAAGGTATTTACTTTTATTCATTTCCACAACTCGTCCTTGTTTCTCATTGACAATATTCCACAAGTTATCGATTGGATTAAGGTCAGGAGAATGTGAAGGCCAGGTCATAACGGGAATTCCATTATGGGAAAACCAATCTCGCGCAAGGATTGAGGTGCGCTTTGGGTCGTTATCCTGTTGCATTTGCTATTTCAGGGGCATTTTCCATTCAGCATAAGGAAGCATCACCTCCTGAAGGATGTTTACGTAAAGAAATCTGTCCATCGTTTCTTTTATCCAATACAGAGGGCCCACACCATACCAAGAGAAGCATCTCTATACCATGATGCTTCCACCTCCGTGCTTAAACGTCTTTCTAGTATATTTTGGGCTCAACTCTGCATTTTTCGGGCGTCTAACCCAACGTTTGCCATCACTTCCAACATGATTCACCTTACTTTCGTCTGTCCATAATACGTTAGGTCATTTTATTGCAAAAATTGAACCATCCCACTCAATGTGCGCTTTAGCGAACTCTATTGGACACTTTCGATATCTTTGTGTCATTGGTACTTTTCGTGCTGTTCTCCCATACATTTTTCCCCCACCAAACGTCTCCTTATTGATCGAGCACAAATTTGAACCCCTGTCTCCTCTCTAATTGCGGCAGCTGCCTTAAATGCATCGCGTGCCGCCAAAATTTTTATGCGATTGTCATCTGCACTTGTAGTTTTGCGGGGCCAACCTCTCTTGCAATGAAATTTTTGAGGTAATAAAGATTGGTAGACAAATGTCGGGGATCTGCTAATAGTTCTAGCTATTTGGCGGAAGCTTTGTCCCTCATTTCGCAGTTTTTTCACTAAATCACCATCCTCCTTGCTACAGTGATAGACCCATCTTGCTGTGATATTACGAAATAGTTTACATTTAATTTGTTGAATTACCCTCAATGCTATCATTTAAATGCTTACCAATACAAATTGTAGAGAAATTTAAGTTTTCTTTTTAAAATACAAATTTTTTCGTCTGCTGTTATTTTTTGATTGTCCGCCTTCGAATGCTTCGCTTCAACTTTTTTGTTTGGGAATCCCCAAAAAATATTTAAATGTAGTGTTGCCACTTAGAAATTAATAAAGTATATAACATACCATTTTCTTCTCTATAAAAATTGTTTACCATAAGCAGTCCGATAAAAAAAAATCAATGGAAGTTTTATAGTGCGAGGTGTTATAATTGAATTGTCCGACACTGTATGAGCTGATTGAAAACAGACAAATAAAAGAAATGATTGCACTTTTCTATAATTTTTTGTATGGTACTTTGAAGCTCTTTTGGTTTATTGATACTGATAAGAACCAAACTCTGCTTCAAATGGTTTCTGTTTTGAGAAATGCCCTTAGTTCCTCATTTAATCTCTCTTTAGAAATCTATACCATTTTTTCGTATTCCCCATTTCGTTGTCATTGTTCACTTTAGATTTAGCTTTCATTTAAAAGGGTTTATATTTGTACATAAATTAATGTCTTCGCATTCAGTTTTGGGATAATTTGATCCTGACTATTCAGTTGTTGTTAATTGCTTTTACGTTGAAATATATCTCGATGTCGAAACGGAATGCATTATGACAACTCTGCCTTCAAAACAAAGCAAAAAGCAGAAAAATAAAGAAAAGTAATAATTCATGTTATCACAATCTGTATACAAGATGCTACGAAGAAAGAAGAAAAACCAATCGACAACAGCAGAAATCCGTCCATACTGAACTGGCACAGCGATAAGAAAAGTAGAGATGAAGCTGAAGATGAAGATTAAATGAAAGACATTAAAAAATGTATTCCTAGATCTTCTCTATGTCACTACTTCATTGTCAAGTAGTGGAAGAGAGAGAGAGAGAGAATGGGAAAAAGGATGCTGCTGGTAATGGACAATGTGTTTCATTACATTTCAAAATACTAGAGAAAAGTAGAAAAATGGAACAGCAAATTATGAAAGAGAAGAGAGAAAGAAAATACTTGAAGGAAAACACTTAATGCCGGATCTTTGAGTGCACTTTACTCAAATTATTTTCTATTTCACAAATTTTTAAATGATTTTTATGTAACGAGGAAGGAGAATTCAATTTGCACGTTTTTAGCCATTATATAAATTATTTATGCAGAGCAGAGGGAGTGAGCGGCGGTAGCTTTTTTTTTATTTTGAAAATAATTAATTTTTGAAATAAAATAAAAAATTGCATTAAACCCTGTTTTTCTTTTGGTTTAAATGTTTTCATATTAAAAAGTAATTATTTACGTTACATTTTATATGCACACGTTTTGCTATACTGTATTATAATGTTTTATTTTATGTTTTTATTTTTTATTTCACTTTCCTTTGCTATTGCTATTTTTCAACAACCGCTTGCAATCCAACACAATTTTCCAATTACTTATGTTGTTGCCATTATTACACAAGCACACTGGCACTTGCATACATAATTTTTAAATGCATACAATAAAGCAAATTAAGAGAAATTAACCAACACCACCGTCATCGTCATCAGCATCATCATTGATCACCTCTCATTGTCATCGGTGCAACATACATGCAATTGTAGTAAGCAATTATAAAAGGTTGAAGAATATGATAAAAGGATTTAATCGATATATGTGCACATGTATGCCTTCACACAATATACATGCATATATGTGCATGTGTGTGCGTGCGCCCAGCTGAATGGTTGGGCTTGGACCGTCAAGAAAGCGTTGACTTTCAATTACGCAAATTGATAAACTTTAAATCTTGTTCCAGTAGCATTGTTTAGTTAAGAGCTTGAGTGAAACAGTTCACTACTTTTCGGTCTGTTCATTGATGTGCAAAGAGAAACATTTCGCTTCTTTGCTCCTTTTATCTTCCTGTTGGGTATAAGTGCATAAGTGTGTACGTTTTAAATAGCTTAAGGTTAAAATTAATGTATTCTACCGCAACAATAAATCCAATCAACAAAAACAATGCCCCAGCTGGAGAGGATTTGGGGGGAAAAGTTGAATTTTAATTGTAACCGACCACTAAAAAGCGAAACTCAAATTAAAAATTGTATGTAGCAACACGTCAGGACATGATGACATTTGCATTCCCATGTAGACTATATATTAAGATAGAATTCGTGTATGACTGTGCACGTGTGCGAGTGGGTGTTTAAATTGTAGCCAATTTAATGCATGTTTGCATAATGAATATCCAAAAGGTTGTGAATACACAGAATAAATTGGTCGAATTTTAAGAGCGAGAGTACAGCGAGCGACAGTGTTTGGCACTGAGTTTTTTCGCCTTTACGTACAATAATAAAACTGCATGTGTTGCAAATAAATATCAATAAAAGGTTTCAGTCTTTTTTACTTTTAGTGAGAAAAACTACGTGATCCGCGGATTACATATTTTATCTTACTTACTTACTTAAGTAACTGGCACTACTACCGATGATCGGGCTTGGGCGCCTCTACAAAGCTTCGCTAGTCGCCTCTGCGATGCGCGCGCTGGCGCCAGTTGATAAGGCCAAGTGCAGTCTGGTTGCCCTGCACCTGGTGTTTCCAACGCAGATTAGGACGTCCCCTTCTGCATGTTCCTCCACCGTGGTTCGAATAAAACACCCTTCTAGCCGGAGCGCTTTCTTCCATTCGCTCAACATGACCCAGCCAGCGAAACCGCTTGATTTTTATACGCTTCACTATGTCAGTGTCGGCGTACAGCTCATACAGCTCATCGTTTCATCTTATACGATACACGTCGTCCACGCATACTGGACTGTAGATCTTACGGAGTATCTTCCTCTCGAATGCTCCTAACTACCTCTCATTATTGATGGTCAATGTCCATACATTAGGACGGGAAGGATGAGGGACTTATAAAGCGTTATTTTCGTCGGTGGAGAGAGGTTCGGTCTCAATTGCCTACTGAGCCCGTAGTAACACAAGTTGGCAAGAGTTAGTCTCCGCTTACATATTTTATTACTGCTACAAAATAGAAGCAGCGGGAGATTGTTTCATGAGCGAGAATATGAAAACGAAAATAAAAACGAAAATAAGAACTAAAAGAGAAAAAATAGAATAGTATGATTATCGCTCTCAATTGCAATTGCGAGCATAGCGCGAAAGGGAGAAAGAAACAAAACACTCTTTTCGTGTTGTTTCGATTTATATTTTAGTATATGCTATGACGTCGTACGTTAGTTATTCTTTCTTTGGATTATAATTGTTGAAAATCCTAAAAGATTTGCGAGAGTAGACAAGAAATCCATGTTGTAAAGGAGATATCAACCACCCGACTGAATCATTCAATTGGTCTGTAATGATTGATTCAAGTAATTTCGGTATCACACTGATCTTAGCTACACCGCGGTAATTTAAAAGATAAGGTCTTGAACCGCTCTTACGCATTGGATTAATAAATGTTTCTTTTGATACACTGGGAAAAATACCGTTACGAAATGGTATAAACACAATTGCAGCGTATCGGCGTAACGGTGTATCAGCATATACCCGCGATCAAATACGAACTCATATAATCATATGGAATGGGAAAGAGTAGCGACGCCGGCGAATATAGGCTTGACGTATTTACGTCGAATTAATAGCATTCCTATTTTACATGCTGTTATTACCGATATGCAGCAGTTGTGTTTATAAATAACTAGCGGACCCCATGTACGTTTCACTGTGCATAATTAAAAAAGTAAATCAAAGCGGTTTAAATTTAAAGTTTATATTTATTGTAAAATTCTATGGTAAACCACATTTTTAGTTTTCTTATTATCTTGGCAATAAATGAATAATAATGATAGTTTTGCCTACACGTGAACACAGGCTACGTATAATTGTCCATGAGATAATACTGGATATTCTAAGTTGATAGCACAAATTTCCAAAGATTGACCTCGCGCTTTATTAATGGTAACTGCGAATGCAAGTCACACTGGAAATTGTACACGTTTGAATTTGAAAGGCAAATCGGTTGGAATCATCGGAATTCGTGGTCTTAACACGTCTTCACCTTTGAATTTTCCAATCTAAATAGTTGCTATAATAACATTGACCATCAATTTTTTCACAGCAAGCCTCGTACTTTTGCAAAGTTTCGGTTGATTCAAACTACGAAGCATAATAATAGTCGCACCGACGTTCAATTGATGATTATGCGGCGATAATTTCGGTAAATCCAAAGAATTCAATAATTCTGTAGGATAGTTAACCGTATCTTCTTCATTGGTAGCAGTGTCAATAGACTTATACGAAACCAAAACACCAGGTATTTTGGATTGTATAGCAAAATTTAATTCATTGACATTGAGAGATATTCGGGAAAAATCCAATTTGTTTGGTGGAGGATTAATTTTGTTGTCGGGAGATTTCCGACAAACTTTGCCAATTATACCAAGATTATACCCCTGAAAAAAAATCGTTTTCATAATTGTCAAATTCATTTTCATTTCGAGACCAATAGCATTTTTCCATGTTGTTCATGAAAATTACCTTGAATGTGGTCACGCATAATATTCGTTGCACCGAATGAAGTCATTTTCAAACATGAATTGTAAGATTGAGTGTTTGCCAAAAAATGCTTTGATTCAGGTGCACCAACTAAAACCAATGAGCGTACTCGTTCTGGTGGTAGCTCCAATGCCGGTATATTGACTTTTCCATTAGCACAACATAAACCTGGTGGCTCATTTTTTAACTTGTACGCTTTGCAATGATTACATACGTCATTCATAGCACCAATATCTACAGTTTGATGTATAGTGTAATCAATCGTCGAATCATAATTGAACGCAGCTCGCTTAACATTTAAATTCCGAACACCGTCTTTTGCTGTACGTCTTTGTGCTGCACGTCTCCTTTCAGTTTGTTCTCTATTCTGCATATTTCTTTCATTGTGCTGCTCTTCAGTCTCTGCAGCTCGAGCAGCTGCAACAGCTCTTGTTTGACGTGAGCGCCTACTAAGATTAGATCGTGGCAACTATGTAATAAATGAAATCAAAATAGGTATTTTTAAAAACAATAATAAAAAAAACCATCTTACCGTTATCGATTCTAATTTTAGTAACGATAGCACTAAATGATCAAAATCAGCCGAACGCGGCACGCTAATTTACACGGAACGATCGGTTTATTTCAGAATAAAAACTGCCTCACTTGTGGAAAGTTAAGCTAATTGTATCACAACAAATGATTTTGTTAAAAAATATGACAATAAAAATTTGAAATAAAAATATATTCCTTATGGATGTGTGAATGCGTTGAGGGGTTATGGTGAAGTGAATGCGTTGAGGGGTTCAAAAGTTATAGGCATTTTACTCTTTTTGCGGGCGTGGCAGTGGGCGAATAATAGCCTATGAACGTCAAAAAAGCTTGTACTTTAACATGAAAGTTGAATTTTTAAAAAAAATCTAACCGTTTCCGAGATCATTCATCACACACATAACATATATTCATTTTTATATATGTAGATGATTTTTCTGCTACTTGGTTTTTGACGTTTATATTTCTGACAGTTCACGCGTGATACTTACACATGTCAAGTCAAAAATTGTGAGTTTGGTTTGCCATTTCATCATGAATAGACTTACGCCTGAAAAACTTTTTGCAAATTATTGAAATTTGTTATCAAAATTCGTGCTTTGTGAAAAATGTGTTTCGCAAGCTAAATTGTCTTCAGCGACGAGGCTCATTTTTGGCTCAATGGATACGTGAATAAGCAGAATTGCCATATTTGGGGTGAAGACCTGCCAGAATCTATTCAGCAGCTACCAATGCATTCCGAAAAATGTACTGTTTGATGCGGTTTATGGGCAGGCGGCCGTTCTTCTTCAAATACGATGAAGGCCGCAACGTTACTGTCAGTGGAGAAAAGTACAATTCGACGATAACAGACTTGTTTTTTTTGCCGAAAATGCAAGAATTGGACTCGGCCGACAGGTTTTCTAACAGGACATGTGGTTCCGATAGGACGATGCCACATGCCACATGTCACATTGCACGCGAAACCATGCATCAGTTGAGAGGCGAATTTGGTGAGCAGTTAATCTCACATTTTGGTGCACTCAATTGGCCACCAAGATCATGTGATTTGACCACTTTAGACTATTTTTGTTGGGGCTATGTTAAGTCTCTTGTTTATAGGGACAAGCCATACACAATTGCTGCTTTGAAAGCCAACATTGATGAGATGATAGTCATTGTTGAGATTCCGGCCGAAATGTGTGAAAAAGTGTGATAAAATTGGACCTTCATAATGGACCATTTGAAGCGTAGCCGTGGGAAACATTTAAGTGGAATTATCTTTAATAAGTAAATGGCAGGAATTGATTTATCGATCCGAATATAAATTTCATTCACTTTTGTAAAATTTCTGTGTTTTTTTGAATCAATCAAATGAAGCAATACAAATTTCTGAGAAAATTAAATAAAAATTTCACGTTAATCAAAAAAAAAATCATTTAAATAAAATATTATTTTATCGCGATGTATTTTATCTGTACTGTATCTTAATAATATTCCCCGCATTCAATAAATTTTATTAATGTGATGTAATTTTTTCAAGTAGTACTTACAAGCAAATGCATTCCAATCCATAATTAGCTGATATAAAAATTAATATTGAATGCAATGAAAATTTTATGTTGCATTATATTTTACTGTATTGCAAGCAATAGTATTATAGGAAAATAGCACTGAAAGCGCTGATTGTAACGCTTAAGAAAGTAAAAACTTGTCTACAAACGATTCCCACTCTCTTGCAGTGTCACGGATATAATAAATCATTAATAAGGAAATGTAAAATGGCAATTGAAGGATTGAAGGTTGAACGTTTAAGAAATTATAAATAAAAGCAAAGTGATATTTTCGTGGTAGTATTTACTTAGTTTATTGAAAACAAAATATTATAGTGAATGAGATGTGGTTGTATGAGGGGACAGGCATTTAAAGTCGAATAAAAATATCATCCTCTTTTAATTGTGCTTTGAAAAGCACACACAGGATGTGTTGTTGTTATTTTTAAGTATTACAAAGACTAATAGCACCAAAGTGAATAAAATTTATTGTGAAAGGGGGACCAAAGCTCAGTGGTTAACCACCCAATACTCTGACACCTCCAAAAATCCGCAAATTTATCAACAAAATAAAGCCAAGTTAGAAATATGAGGAACATGTCAACAAGTCAAAAAAAAGTTGTACCTTTAGACTCCATTCACTACGTTAGACTCTCAGCCACAATACCAGTAAATTAAGGTTGTACTAAACTTCTGTCACTTCTCCTATTTGCACCTTTTTACTTCAACGGCACTGTAATCATCCGATCATTTGTTGCCATGCAGTTCAGGGGCGGCACCACCAGCTGGCAATGTGGCAGCATTGAAATCCAATTCATTTGTGTAATATTTTTTTTTTTTTTACAACCCACCGTGCTGTCCGCGCTTAACAAAATAAATACTCTTTTTAGTTTCTTCTCTTTATTTTATCTTATTGTACTTATAACAAAATTTTTCATTTTGCATCCAATCAGCAAAATGGTCGCATTTGTTGCAGTTTTACTCGCTGACAACAAAACGTCGCAGAAATAAAGTTTTTTGCTCCAACAGTCATCATGATGCACTTTCTTCCATCTCTCTATGCCCGGTCCCGACTGCCATTGCATTTCTTCTTTGCCATTTGCCATTTGCTATGAAAATGAGCGGCTGTCATCATCGTCGGTTGCCATCGCATAGTGGCATAGCGACATCTAGCGTGTCGCTCGTAATTTCAAAATGATTTTCACTGCTGTCTGCCATTATTGTGAAAAGCGAATTGCACTTAATTCAGTGCCTCATTTCAATTGTACTTACACATATACATATATATATATATATATATGTATATATTCGCGTTTATGTGTGTGTGTGTAAATGACTCTTTCCTGTGTTTGTGTGTGTGCATGAGTTAATGCAAATAAGACTGCTTGAATGAGCGAGCAGCTGATGTCATGTTGTAGGAAATGAATTGAAATTATAACTTGAAATGACATTGGCATTTTGTAAAATGTTATTGACTGAATTTGTGTGTGTGTGTGTGTGTGTGTGTGTGCAGCTGTATTGTGTGTATGTCATGAAGCAAAGCACATATTGAAATGTACATATGTATGTTCTATAATTTACAATTTACTGGCATTAATTCGACATGAATAAACTATGAATTTTCCACGCACACTCACTCGTGAAGTGCAAGCTTCAATGAATTATTGAGCATGTAATGTTTCCTAGAATTTTTTTTGTTCTTTTGACGCATAGCATTAATTTCTTGTTGGGTCTTTCAGTAGGTAATTGAAATCATCAAAAACTCATCAATCTTCGACGAAAAAACAGTATAACGTCTCGCTCTTTCATTTTTTCCCTAGTTTTGCTATGAACTCAAATGGAAACAAACTTAAATCTTATCTGAAAAGCACATTTTCATTTCCTTGGAGTAAAATATTTTGCATTTCACTCCTAAAAATATGCTTTATGAAAAAGTAATAAAAGTTATTGGCAAAGTCTATCCATATTTTATTTACAAATAAAAAGGCTAAAACTTTTTCTATTCTATAAAATACTTTTAAATTAAATTTCTGCTTTTCTTCAACTTAATTAACATTTTTTTTTTCTTCTATAAATAATTTCATTTTTTACTTAAAACGGAAATAAAAAACATAGAATAATATTTGAAAGTTTGTGCAAATATTTTACATACGTACATTAGAGTGAATCGATTTATCTAAAACACTTCTGTGACCTCCTGACATATTTTTACTAACTTCCGCTAGGAATAACTGTCGGATCAAAATAAAAATGGGATCCCTGGATCAAAAATCCGTAGTATACGAATCTTATCTGATCCATAGGTGGCTCCAGTACAAGGAATTCCTTCAACTTTTCTTTGTTTTTACAAACTTTTACTGCAAAATTGAGTTCGATTATGAGTTTCTTATTTCATAAAACCTTGGTACAAAAAGTTTGAATAAAATCGGTAGACCCATAGATGGGACTCCAGTACAAGGAAAAATTTAGCTTTACTAACTTTATCTCGGAAGCTTCCTTAAAAATTATTTTCAAATCAAAATTAAGGCTCACAAAATCCATCTCACAAAATTCAAACCGAATCGGTCGATCTATAGATAGGGCTCCAGTACTAGGAAAATTTTCTGTGATCTAACTAACTTTTGCAACGGAATATTTCACGAATATTTTTAAGATAAAATTATGACCCCAAGAATTCGGTTGGTCCATAGATGGGGTTCTAGTGCCTATAAGGAAAAATTCATCTTTTCCCTTATTTAACAAATTTTTCGCCGGTTCCCCTTCAGAAATATCTTTGAGATCGAAATAAAGAGCAAAACACGATCTTACGCCCAGAAAGTCCTGGTACAGAAAAATTTCAATCAAATCGGTTGGATAATAGTTGGAGGAAAAGTTCAGCTAAGGAATAACTTTTAGATAAAACATAGAAGCCAAAAATGGGATCCTCGATCCAAAGAAAATTGCTAACAAAATTTTCCACAAATGAGGCTCCATTACAATGAAAAATTTGCACTTTCTCTGATATTCTATTTTGAAGAATACAGCAAACCCCGGGTAAGAACCTCTCTCTTTCTCTGTAAGTGCCTGTTATTTACTACTTTTTTCTGCAAATATTCATACAATCATTTCTCCTTTTAAGTTCCTTCCCCGCTTAATTAGCTCAAAACCTGTCATCTTCAGCTGTGGTACTTAATCCTTATATTATTAAACTTAATCTTTTTATGCTCTATACTTACTAGGAATGAGTACACCAGATACTTTCCAATCCCTAATGCAAACGGTTATTCTTACTTTTAAATCACTAAGCAATTTCTACCTCATCATGTCTGAAGTTCTTGAAAAGCAAATTTCGGCTTACATTTAAAGTTATAGTTAATTATAGTTATTAAAGCCATTAACTGACTTTAAAATATTTTTAAAAACAGTGGTTGAATTGTAGTGCTTTCTAACACTTCGGGAAAACTTGAGAAATATAAGTACTTGAATACTTACAAGAAAATTTCAGTTTACTACATATTTGATTGTCTAACATTAACTGGTATGAATACTTTTATGCATTGTAAATCAAACCGAGAAGTGATTTAGAACTCATAGGTTCAAGTGGAAAGTAGAATATTTCATCCGTTCTAAGTAACTACTTAAATGCATTACATGTCCTGCAACCTAATCCAGACTCACGCAAAAATCAATCAAAACCTACAAAATCTGCATCTTGAACTTTTTCTGGAATACATAAATACAGAAATATCTACATAAAATCACTCATAAGAGTTAAAATTACATTATCAGAAAATTCATGTGTGCAGCAAAACATTGTCAGGGCACATTTAAAACGTCGGAATAAATATTTAGCTTTGGAAATGAAGCAAGAGAAAGTAAAATATTTGAGTGCATAATCTTTAGCTCCGTTGCATATTCTAAACTTACACCCACACATCAAACACTCAACTAGATTATCTCATAAATATTGTAAAGCTATACATTTACGCACACATAAACATGCATTATACCGAGGCACACACACATACACATACACCCATAGATTTCTATTAGATTGCTAAAGTTGCATTTGACTTAAAGAAAATGCAAATAAAAAATGACAAATTCTAATGCTTCGTTAGATAGATGGAAATTTGTATGTATACAGTGTCGGACAATACAATAAGAACACCTTACACTATAAAACTTCCAATGATTTGTTTTTTATCGGACTGCTTATGGCAAACAATTTTTATAGAGAAGAAAATGGTATGGTATATACTTTATAAATTTCTAGATGGCAACACTACATTTAAATATTTTTTGGGGATTCACAAACAAAAAAGTTGAAGCGAAGCATTCGAAGGCGGACAATCTAATAAGAACAGCAGACGACAAAATTTATGTATATTTTAAAAAGAAAACTTACTTAAATTTGTATTTAATTTGTACTGGTAAGCATTTAATTGGTAGCATTGAGGGTAATTCAACAAATTAAATGTAAACTATTCCGTAATGTCACAGCAAAATGGGTCGAGCAAAGCACTGTAGCAGGGAGGAGCGTGATTTGGTGACTGCGAAATGAGGGACATAGCATCCGCCAAATAGCTAAAACTATTAGCAGATCCTCGACATTTGTCGAGCAATCTTTATTAGCTCAAAAATTTCATTGCAAGAGAGGTAGGCCCCGCAACACTACAAGTGCAGATGACAATCGCATAAAAATTATGGCGGCACGCGATCCATTTAAGGCAGCTGCCGCAATTACGCAATTAGAGAGGAGACAGGGGTTCAAATTTGTGCTCGATTAGTAAGGAGATGTTTGGTGGGGGAAAAAAAATGTATGGGAGAACAGCACGACAACACGAAAAGTACCAATATTGACACAAAGACATCGAAAGTGTCCCATATAGTTCGCTAAAGCGCACATTGAGTGGGATGCAAAAAAATGGCCAAACGTATTATGGACAGACGAAAACAAGGTGAATCTTGTTGGAAGTGATAGCAAACGTTGGGTTAGACGCCCGAAAAATGCAGAATTAAGACCAAAATATACTAGGAAGACGTTTAAGCACGGAGGTGGAAGCATCATGGTATGAGGATGCTTCTCTTGGTATGGTGTGGGCCCTCTGTATTGGATAAAAGAAACGATGGACAGATTTCTTTACGTAAACATCCTTCAGGAGGTGATGCGTCCTTATGCTGAATGGGAAATGCGCCTGAAATGGCAAATGAAACAGGATAACGACCCAAAGCGCACCTCAATCCTTGCGCGAGATTGGTTCTCTCATAATGGAATTCCCGTTATGGCCTGGCCTTCACAATCTCCTGACCTTAATCCAATCGAGAACTTGTGGAATATTGTCAAAGAGAAGATTGGCAGTACCAGAGCTAAAAACAGAGACGAATTGTGGCAAAGGATTCAAAGAGCGTGGTATTCCATACCCCAGGCTACTTGCGCGTCTCTGGTGGAAGCAATGCCTAGAAGGTGTAAGGCGTTTTTAATTAACAAAATTTTAAGTAGCATTAGTGGACAATTTAAGTCAATATTTTATAATTTTTTTTTTAACTGAAGTTTTCTAATTTTTTTTTGTCCTTTTGAAATGTGATTTTGTGGTCGCTGTGGTGTAGTGGTAGTGTGTTGGACAAGCTACGCAGAGTGTCCGGGGTTCGAATCTCGGCACAGGCAAAATCAAAAAGTAGAAAAAAAAAATTTTTCTACGTGGCACCACCTCTTGGCAGGCAATGGCAAACCTACAAGAGTAAAAATTGCTATGAAAAGCTTTTCACTTCGCCGTTCGGATTCGGCATTAAACTGTAGGTCCCTTCCATTCATGTACAAATATAACACGCACAACATGAGTGGATGCGAAAAGCGAAAAGCTCGGCCTAGGCCCTCCATGGGCTGTTCTGCCATTAAAAGTAAGTAAAGTAAGAAATGTGATTTTATGTATAACTTTTAAATTTCTTTTTTTACACTGAATTGATTTTGTTTTTGTTTTAAGAAAAAATTAAATTTATGGAATAAATGAATAAAAGTAAATACCTTTTAAATTTATCATAAGCCTAGAGAAATATTTTTTTTAAGGTTTTTGGTTTCAGAACAAGGTGTTCGTATTTATTGTCCGATACTGTATATACGTGTATGCGTGCGTGTGTATGTGTGGGTGTTTCATATATGTTTATACAATTACAAAGTTCTTCATAAACTTTAAATTAAAAAGACGTAGATGATTCATAGCCTCAAGATTGTAATTTTGCAAGAAAATTCATATGTCTAGTATGTACGAGTATGTCTGTATGTATATGGAAAGTCAGTGCATCTTCAAGTCATCACCGTACAATGCAATGTAAATTGTTCTGGCTCAAATTATTATTATTATTTAATTTAGGATTATTTTATTTAATGCACAGACGTTTATAAAGATTTTCTTGTGTTTATTAACTTTTCATTGCAGGTAAGCGCCACCTTCTTTCAGTGTGATATTTTTAAGTTTTTGACACTTAAAGTAAGTGTGTGGTGCAAGTCTGTGATAAAGTAAGTAAACTAAGGATTTGTATATTGTGTTGTAATGTGAAATGATTTTAAGATAAAACACTTCGTTATGTTAAAGTATCTTTACTTTAAATGACGACAAAGGACGTAAGCATAGAGATATTTTAATCAATATAATATTTAGCTGAATACATATCCAGGGTTTTTCTTTGAACTTCATTTACAAGCACAGGGCTGTAAATGTGGAAAATTAAATTTCTCCTCATCCCCTTTGCATTGTCCTAGGAAAAATTCCACAGTAATTTTTAAAATTGGATATAGTTTTTAAAATTCATTATTTTATGCTTGCAGTGCCAAGCCTCGCTTTGCCACCAACTAGAGTAAAATAGTAGAACTTGGCCGTTCAAATGCTTTCACTTTAAAGTTCTTGTTTAATCTTCTATTCGAATTTTTCGGCATGCCATGCACTCATACATATTTATGTATGCAGGAGAACCACAACTGCAGAGAACCGAACAAAAACTGAAAAGCAGCAGAAAATACGAGTAAAATAAACAAAAGAATTAAAAATATAAACTTCTATTTTTTATTTGTACTTATTTGTGGCTTTTTTATGTGTGAGTGTATGTCGGTAGAATATATGCCGAAAATTAAATGAGAATAACTAGCAAAAGTTATACCAGCCATTTAGCCCTTCTCTGTCCTCCATCAACACCGCCCGCCTCAGTACAACTATGTTTGTAGTAGAAAAAGTATGTACATTCATAAAAAGTGGCCAAGTACGTGAAGCCAGCCAATTGAAATCCTCGCTATTCGAGGACAACATTCGTTTGCGTATTATACTATTCTGTACCTACAGTCTACAGTAGGGGAGCGTGGGGATACAAATGTGGCAGAACTGAGTGCACTTGCGGATATTTCTTTTTTCTCCTGCGTGTGTTTTTTCGTATTTCTTTTTTTTGCTGTTAATCCTCGATACATATGCGACGGATGAAAGGACATGAACATGAAAATACTATTAGCGCTGATGGCGGTTGCCCGAATCATAGTTAAACCTTCGACCTTGTTGGGAGGACTGAGCCAACTGAGAAACGGCGGTAGAAGAAATGCTACAAAAAAAGTCAACAAGCGGAAAAGTTAAGGGAAGAAAATATAAAACTGAATTACGGCATATGTTGAATTTCGCAGAGATTTGTCAATTAGACGTAAACGAGAAAGAGAGAGAGAGAGACGTATGTGTGTGTGTACTGTTCATACGGCCACCGCCGCGAGCTGGCCGGAAATCTAGAGCAGGCAACTACATATTAGCAGGCTAGGCCCACTGAGCAGTCAATACCGCGTGGCTATGTTGCGAAAACGATGAGATGAGACAAGAAGCGGTGAGATGAAAATGTATAAAATAATATTGAGAGAGAGGAAAATGAAGCAGTATGATGCTGTTGATCCTCAGCGTGATGATGGTGCCCCTGCTGATATGCTATTCCTGCTACTGCTGTTATTGCTGTAGTTATTAAAGTGAATGAAGTAGTGACGAATAATATACTTGTGCTGGTTAAGCTTAGAAGCTACTACACTCATGGTTGAAGTTTTCTCTACTATTATTTGTCCATTGTTTGACTTACATAACAAATTTCCCTTTTTTTGTTTCATGTGTAGCATGCTTTTAGGCTCTTGTGGTTTTCTGTGTGATGTTAGTGCTGAAAATAATAAATTTTTGCTTCGCTGTATACTCGTATATCTCCTTTTTATTTCTATTTCTTTTATTTCCTCGCTAATGGACTTTAACAATTTGTGTGTGAATTTTATGTTGCTACAAAAAAAAAATCAGTTTCCAACAGCGTTTTATTTGTTGGCAGTTATTTTTTGTTGCATAAGTGTTTGCCACATAAAATACCTACATATTTTCCATTTAAAAAATAGCATTTCTTTCTACTGTAACACAAAAAAAAAACAAAAAACAAAATGAACCGTTTCTCATTACTGACAGAGTGCTTCAATTTATTTTTGCACATTTTTCCTAACTCTTAACTCTAAACGGTGAAAAATAATTGTGCAAAAGCGGAACAAAAATAACGCAATCCAATTACCAACAGAATGAATCAAGAAAGCAATTTTTAACCAAACGAAAATCCAAAAGCTACTCTTTCCTCTTGTCAATGACTTTAAATTGTGAAAAAATTTATGAGTACACTTGAAGTCAAACAAAAAAAACTACGTGTTATCAGTGGCTACTGATTTCCAATCACAGATTCCCATTTTCTATTCAATATGTTCTGGTCTAGTTCCTAAGCAGGCCTCTAGACAGCCGTCACGAACGCGTTTGTAATAACCAACCGAACAGTAATCTGGAGGTATTCTTTATCATATGGTATGTCTTTATCATCGCTATGGCGTAGTGATAGTGCGTTGGACTGCTACGCAGAGTGACCGGGGTTCGAATCTCGGCACAGGCAAAACCAAAAAGGAGAAAAAATAATTTTTCTACTCGGCACCACTTCTTGGCAGGTAGTGGCAAACCTATTGCTATGAAAAGCTTTTCACTTCGCCGTTCGGATTCAACATTAAACTGTAGGTGCCTTCCATTCATGTAGAAATATAACACACGCAACATGAGTGGATGGGAAAAGCTCTACCTAGGCCCTCCATGGGCTGTTGTGCCATTAAAAGTAAAGTAACATAAATAGAGAACTTCCCAAAATTTCATAATAATGCTTTGGCTATGAGCCGCTGGAAGCAATCAAAGTCAAAACAGTTCGAAGATCTGAAAAATTAATTGAAGTAATTATTTAGATTGAGCTTGAGAACTTTGGTTAAAAATAAAAACAAATAAATAAAATAGTTACCGTTGATACTATCGGTATATAAAACAGTCTACTTGCTAAGAAAAGGAACATTTAATATATCGTAAAGTATTTAAACATAAAAAAAAAATGCTAATAGGCAACCATAATTCCTTTGAGGGATCGCTGTCTCCCGATTTCATTAATCTATGTCAATTAATTTTTTTAAGTTTTTTATCTTTTTACAACGATATTTATAAATTATAATTTTGTAGGTCAATCAAAAATTTGGAAACTAGAGGGTTAAGAACCTTTCTGCTTCAATTTTGTCCTCATATGCGGAAAATAGCTTAAAATCGATTTGCAATAAAAGCTTGTCAATTTAAAGGCCCTATATTTTTATTTAAACTTATAGAATTCAATACATTTTGGATGACTTTTGTAATTATTTTGAATGCAAAAGTGAAGTAAAGTCGTAATTTTTTGGAAAAGTAAAGAAGTGCGGCGTTAAAGCATTTGTTAGTTTGGTTATCTTACATAAATATTTCCGATTAGCAACTAATTTTCACGAAACAAATTGGATTGAAGACGAACATTATTTTCTTTAGATATTCTCAAGTGAAAATTTAGATAAAAGTACCCAGTAAGCAATCTGAGAAACACGCTGGAGAAACAATTGAGTTTCAATGCTGTTCGTTCTCTTTTATCATTGGGAGAAACAATACTTATACATTGTCAAGTAAGAATAAATATTATAGTCCAGTCCAAACCATCGTGTACCTCGTGTCTTAAAATTATATATATTCGCAATCACTCTTACTTACTTTAAATGCACGTTTACTCTGATTACCACTTTCTAGTCAAGTGCACAATTTTTATGACCGCAAGTATATTTTACTTTTGTTTGTTTCACATTGACATGTATTCGTTGGGATTTGTTGTTACTCCTTCAACGTTTTTTCTTAACATCTTAACAGCTTAGCAAATAATCCTTACGTGAAAACCAAAAAAAAAAAAACAAAATAGTACAAAACGAAAATATACTCCAAAGTTATTTTACAACACACCTGGGAGGTGTGGCTAATACACATATATACGTACATAACGTATTATGTTGCTTTATGCCTTTTTGTTCGTTTGCCTCCCAAAATTGAATGCTGCTTCATTTCATTTCACTTGAAGGTAAAAATAACGTTTCAAAAAAAAAAAAAAAAATATATTAAAAAAAATTTGTAATAAGACAAAGTTTGGTTCGTTCATAAAAATGGAACCCGAAGGCTTTTGGGATAATTTCATTTTTATGACAATGCGCGACAGCAACAATGAAAAAACAAAATACAATAAAAAAGAAAACGAAAAGCTCTTAAGAAATACAAGGAAATCATTTTCAATGTGTGTGAACAAAGTGTCCGCTTCACATACTGTATGTTCACATAAGTATGTATTGCAAATACAAATGCAATTTTAATACAAACTTTTGCTCTTATACCACCTAACACTATTTACACTACTTCTCTGTGTATCGGCCCCGCTCCCCTCATCCATGCGAGAAATCTAAGCCAATAAAATATTAACAAGTGTGGACATTTTTTCACAATCCAATTTCGATGGCCAGCGGGCATTTTTCTATTTTGCTACGCTACATCTCACTCACTATCCCCCACAAGCACACACATACATTCATACATCTGCATATGTACAACATACATGTATCGCATTTCGACTTCAGTACTTTCTCTATTAATTTTGCTCTTTCTTCTCCCCTTCAATTCTCCATGTTTTTCGCCCTTTATTCTCCATGTAATTTCGTTTTTATTCATTAAATTTTGTCTCGAAATCCTTTCGTTTTTTTATAGTTTCGTCTATGTGTGTGTATTTGTCGTTTCCCGGCAGTGCAACCAACTACCTCTAAGGCTTTGACTTTATGGGTTTCAAGTTGAGTATTTTTTACCTTTTTGTATCGGTTTTATACTTTTTATTTATGTTTTACTTACTTTTAAATTAGCTAGATCAAAAAATTCCACAACTAGTTCATTCCTCGATCTCATTTACACGCAACATAAACGGTTTTTTTCCCACGCTGATGTCGTACGAAAAGATAATTGAGTTTTTGAACTAGTATGTTTTGATAAAAAGTCGAACTAGTTTAAAATTAATTGGTTACGGACTATAATTTTCCAGAGTTTTTTATAAATATATTTCTGTATAAACAAAAATAAATAGAACCCAAATTACAAAAAGCACGCAACTATTCAACTTGTTCTCTCTTTGTCAAAAATCGATATGAGTGAAAAATATTATAAGGTATATGAGAATTAGAAAACAAGTTGGTGATTCACAAAATGTCGTATCAAGTCCAAGCAGTCTTTAAAGTGACTCATCCTGCATTAGTTGTGAGCTAATATCTGAACTAGATAGGTTTCTGGGTAGGTAATATGTAGGACTAACTTATTTTCGCATTCCAGGGTTATGACTGTTGTAAATGTATTTGTGTGACTCTTTTGCAATTTACTACTCTTTTTTGCTTTTTCACTTTTGTTACACTTTGACTTTATGGGTTTCAAGTTGAGTATTTTTTACCTTTTTGTATCGTTTTTATACTTTTTATTTATGTTTTACTTACTTTTTCTTTGCAATAAAATTGGCGCCATAACACTTAAACGAAATCTGAATTCGATTTTATTATATGATTATTTTTTTTTTTTTTGTACTTTTGTGTCTTGCCAACTTTTACTTTCAATCTCAATTTGATGGCAGCGAAAGCAAAAACTTTTAACTTAAAATTATTATTTGAGGTCAACGAGGGATTTGGGAAAAATTTAGTGGCCATAATCTTAATTTTCATATTAATGCAAGCCAACACGGAAATGTAAGTATTATTAAGTGTGAAAGGCAAAAGTAGAATGAGTTGAAGCAATACAAATTGGTGAATATGTAGGTATACATAATTCGCTAAGAAGGTACTCTACTTTGATTAGTAATGGAAAGGGGGAAAGGATGAGAATAAATTGAGAAATCTCTAGTTTTATTGAAATGGCTCAATGTGACATGTATCATGTTAGTTAGTGTTATCCCAACTCTATAGAATCAATGAAAACTACGAGTTGCCTTCAGGATTGCTTCCAGTTTGAAGGAGGCGTAGCTAGCAATGAGCGAATATAGAAAAAATTTATTCCCAAAACACCTTAAATCTAGTGCTGAGTCCCGGCTAGCTTTGGACATTGACAAACAATGATGTTGCCATTTCCGATTCCAATTATTACTGCGCCAAACCATTGCTTATCCTAATAGCCGGGTTAGTTTATAGCTGTTCACCTTCCATGAGTTTTGGCGCTTCACGTTCCTGCACCTGTCGCAAGGTGCCTTAATATCTTATAACACCGATATTAACCATTAGCATTTCATAGTCTTACTTGGTTTGGTCGGTGTATATCTTGTTTTATCTAGGCCCACCCAGAAGACAATTCGGTATCGAGGTTGATCCTCCGAAAATTTATAACCTTCCGCGCTTTAACGCTTCCGAGATATACACGCATTTCAACATCTACCGGGATGTGCTTCTTAGCGAGTAGCTTCGTTTTTAACGCAACTAGTTCTACGTTTGTGTGCGTTACTCTCCGCAGCAATTCCTCAGTATCGCGACGATGTCATCCACCTATCCGAACAGATATTTATGCAAGGTATGGTATGTCAAATGTAATTTATTTTTCATCCATGCTTGGTTATCGTACTGCCAAGTACCAGTTCTACCAGTTCTCTTTCGAAAAGCGAACTGGTTTTAGGCGAATCTGAAGTTGTTTTAGTACAGCAACAGACATTTATCAAACAACAGCCGGACGGGTAACTTGTCGAATGGACAACATTCAAAGGAGTTGTGAAATCGGCTCCAAAGCGAAGAACCGGTTACTCCACTTATGCTAATTGCGAAACATATTCCGACTGAAAGAAACTTTCTCTGTTATTTCAGAGCATTTATTTAATCATTTTTATTGCAATTCAATTTGTTTCTAATTGTTTTCAAATGTAAGAAAACAATGCGGTAATCTGCTGATACGAATACTTAGGTCTCGTTTCCTATTTACGGATATATAAGTTAATTTACAGAAATGATAATTTCTCACCAATTGATTCCCGTTTGCCTTATAAACTTAAATTTTTGCAATTTTTTGTATATCAAAGTTTTGCTCCAAAACGATTTCCAATTCATTTCTTTAATCGATTTCCTTATTATTGAAGATACGCCAACCAAAGCTAAAAGCTGCTGAACTTGTGCTAGCTAAAATTAACCAACTTTGCAAGCTTATTGTACAACTACAGCAACGAGAGCAATTAACATTTGATTAATATTAGAAAAATCTAAATTAATTACATAAAGCTCAACATTTTACGATTAATAGTGGAACGAGGAAAAGCTAAGGAAGTAATTTTGCGCAGAGAATAAAAAGCCAAGGAACGAGCACAGACATTAAATATAGTTTTAATGTGTGTTTGTGTGTTTGTATGTGTGTGTGTGTGTGTGTGTGTGTGTGTGTAGTTCCCTGAGCAAAATAGTTTGCCAACACACAATGTAATTAATATTTAATGACTGGACAACGTACATATACATGTAACAAAAACCAGGAGAGCATATACATACAAACATAAACACATTCATGCAAATGCATAAACATATACATAGTGTATAGGTATATACACGCATGAATGTATGTACACACACATGTACCATATGTACACACCTGGACAAAATAATAGGTGTGAACATATTTTTTTTCAAAAAAGTTTGGCTTTCATATATTTTTTATTATCTTTCAAAAAATAAATTAGTTTTCAACATAAACATACTTCAGCGTCATAACAAAACATAAAAGGTTTTAAAAAATCTAAAAAAAAATAACTTAAATTTTGCTTAATTCATAAAATACACGGATTTTCGATTGGACAAAATAATAGGTGTGCACAAAAAACTTAGGAATAAATATTGAAATTTTGCAAGTTATGGTCCCGTATTTTACTGAATTAGTAAGAACGCATTGATACCCAGAATGTCCACCATTATTTTTGATGGTTTTTTCGATTCTTCTGGGCATTGACGATATCAACTTCCGATATGTTTCTACAGGAATGTTGTACCAAATTTTTTGAATATTTTCCCATAACTGCGTTTTGTTTTAGCGTTTAAGTTCTCCCCAGAGGTTGTCAATAGGATTAAGATCTGGGGATTGACTTAGCCACTCAAATACGTCTACATTATGCTATTGGTACCATGCTTCGACAACTCGCGATGAATGTTTAGGATCATTGTCCTGCTGAAATTTCCACAAAAGCGGCATATTATCCTCGAAAAATGGTAACATTACCGTTTCCTACTAATCCTTATACACGAATCTATCCACAACGCCATTAATTTGATGTTTCGGACCAATACCTTGCAAAGAAAAACAACCCCATACCATTAAGCTGCCACCTCCGTACTTCACTGTTTTCTTTGTGTACCGGACGTCGAATTCTTTGCCTTTTGGGCGACGAACGTGTTTCTTTCCGCATCGTTACCAAACAAATTTGTTTTTGTTTCATCGTTCCAGAGAATATTGCTCCATTTTTTTTCTCCCTGTGAACCGCACCTCGTTTTATGAACTAATGCAAAGTTTTTTCTCTTCCTCAAATTTGCAGTTCTAAGCAGAGGAACTTTGCGAGCAATCCTACCGGGTAGGTTTGCGCTTACTAATCGTCTTGGAACGGTTCGTGATAATACAACATTCCCAATTTCGCTTGCAATTGTTCGGGGCAACTTGAACGGATCGCGTTTAGCTAATGTAACGATACGACGATACGATTGTCGGTCACTAATGAAGTTTTTTCAGGTGCTCCACGCGTTTCAATAGTTTTTTCTGGTTTGAGAGCATTTGGAACGAAATTCTGAGACCCTCCCATCGATGTGGCAATGAATTTTTTATGGTTTTCCTTTGTCTCGGAGCTGACGAACAAGTCTTCTCTCCTCTGTAGTACTGCAATGAACTCCACGACCCATCTAATATTATTAAAAATTGTAATTAAACTTTTGTTTAGTTCACTTTCATCGAAATCTTACCTTCTGGAACTAAATAACGCTTTAAATTTATTCACTTTTAATTTTTACCAAAACTCACCTATTTTATTGTCCCGATTAATTTGAAGGTTGAACAAATAATCAAGCAGCAATATTTATCGAGAAGAACTTTTATTGCGGGGATTCTCCCATTTTATTCCAAAACAGTGCCACCAAACTTCCAAATTTGCCTTTTGATTGTATGCCATGCCAATTAATTTGTTTCATTCATTTTAAAAATTTTTGGGTTCACACCTATTATTTTGTCCAGGTGTGTATGTACATATGTGTGCATGTGTTATGAAGGTATGCGTGTATTTGTTTTTAGTTTATTTAATTGCCAAATTAATACTTGTAGAAGTGTATAGGTACTCGTATAAGCGTGTTACGTGTTTAATGAGTTTTCTAATTAAATACAAGCTGAATTTCACCTAAGCACACCCACACACACATACCCGTAGAGACACACATTGATATATGTGTGTGAGTTTGTAAGGGTTGTATGTTTGCCTGTGAGCAAACTGTAAATTGTGTGCTGTTCATTTCGCAATTGTTGCCGGCTAAGCAAAGAAAAAAATAAAAGCAAAACTGCTTCAACGAAAACCTTGCATAGAAGTGTATTAATTATGTATAGGTTAGATTCACGTAGCTATTAGCTACATACCTATCAAATTATGGTTGGCTTTTCTATTTTGCTTTTTTTTTTTTTTTGAGTTTTATTTACTTTTACTAGTTTTTCTTTTATTGTTTGTTTGTGTTTGTTGAATAATGCATTTGAATTGTGGAATAAGCAAATGTATATTGTATTTGACATTGTGGGTAATATGCATTGAGTTTGACTTGAGTTGAGATGAAATTTGTTATTCACATCGGAGTTAATGTAGTGAATGTTGTACAATGAAATCAGTGTCAGAAACATAAACAAGTACTCAAGTTGTGGAGGATTTTGATACGAACACAACATTCTCCAAAGATGAAATTTAATGTTAAAAGATAGCTTGGCCTTAGATGTACCTACCGTAATACTCATTCAACCATTAATAAAAATACTGACATATCGATCAAATTATTGATAAAACTAATTAATCAGAGTATATAAATAAAAGATCATAATGTAACATTTTGTAGAAAGATTTAATAATTAAAAAAAAAAAAATTAAGTCAAACTTTTCTATGATTACTTTACTTACTTTTAATGGCACAACAGCCCATGGAGGGCCTAGGCCTAGCTTTTCGGTTTTCGCATCCACTCATGTAGTGCGTGTTATATTTGTACATGAATGGAAGGGACCTACAGTTTAATGCCGAATCCGAACGGCGAAGTGAAAAGCTTTTCATAGCAATTTTTACTTTTTTAGGTTTGCCATTGCCTGCCAAGAGTGGGCGCCATGTAGAAAAATTATTTTTACTACTTTTTGATTTTGCCTGTGCCGAGATTCGAACCCCGGACACTCTGCGTAACAGTCCAACGCACTACCACTACGCCTCAGCGACCACCACTTTTCTATGATTACATTGGAATAAAGAGGTAATGTGTATTTGCCAAGTCTACGTTGTTAAAGAACATTGGGCAAATGCCAGCCCATGGGTGCCTTAGTTGAATGGGGGGCATGGTTGCTTGTTAATGCCGCATTTTTTTCAACAAGAATTTCACAGCACTCTTACCCTCTCGGAAGGAGAGTAATGGCATGATAGTTCACAATTTTCACTGACGATTGCAAAATGGACTGTAATCAGAGGCAATGTGTATCTTTATCTTTATGTGTATCTTTAAACAAGTTAAATATCATTAGATCTATTCATCCCACCAACTCAGCTAGTATATTCCAAGTGAAAGTACTAGGTATAGGCTACTGGAAGCAGACTATTCTTTCAAAAGCAATAACAGGCCACAACTAGGCCAACACATCGCAACAAAATACCTCGAAAAAGCCAATAAAAGGGGAACAGATGGAATCGGTTAACGGGCTACAGAATCAGTAAATCTTTATAGCCGAGCTGCAATTGTACAATATGAGTAGATGCGAAAAGCTCGGCCTAGGCCCTCCATGGGCTGTTGTGCCATTAATTACTAAATTAAAGTAAGCAATTGTACGAAGACAAAGCAACTCATCAATAATATCCTTTAGAACCTGATGAATAAGATATTGTGGCTCATTTTTTCTGTAAATACTCAATTTTAGGGGGAAAAAGTATGAACACCCAAAGCAAACCGGTCTTTGATTGCCTTCGAGAGTTATGCGAATTAGCATAAAAGCGTTGTAAACTAGTTAAGCCAATGGATAATGGATATATTTAATTAAATTGCTCAGCCACGCTCAAAACTCGTTGGCTGTAGATGAAAAGACTTGCACAGCTAGTCCAGCAACTAATTGCTGGAATATGCACATTGCGTAAGCAGAAGTTATCGGAGGAGAATTAAGGTATTTTTGTGTCATTATTGTGCCGCAGAAATGCTTAAAAAACCATAGTACTATAGTACCATAAGCATCGTTGTTTAGGTGCGGTCTCATATAAAAGCTGGACAAAAGTCGAAGGAGGTCTCAGATATTTTGTAAACATTTCACATACATATATGTATAATACATAACATAAATTGAAGCTGATCCTTATGGTTTCGCCGTAAATTTGGTATGAACCTACATTTTTTTTTTGACATTTTTGGTCATCTATACACACACGATACTTATATAAATTAAGTATCGGAAAAAAAAAATTATTTTATAAGTTTAGTTTCTTTGAAAAATGTTGTTTCAATGCCTTTATCTTTTCATGCCCTTTATTTCCTTGCTTTTGCCCAAAAGCTTGCGTACTTTTGGGATCATTTATATCTAAAAAGTGAGAAAATGTTATATTTAGACAACTTTCAAGTATGATTGATTTTAAAAGTTTTTTTTATTTAATTTCAAAATAACTTACTTTTACATCCAGAATTGATGAATTGATTTTTTGATTCACATGATGTTTTGGGTTCTTCTAAGCTGAAGTATTACCTGCAAACTGATACTAAATGTTATAGATTTTGGTTTTGATCCATGAATTTAGCTTTTGGCTTTGGCACGAATCACTGATTGCCGGCCAGAACCGCTTTCAACTACTATATTGCAGCCATCTAATAAGCATGACTGGTCGCTGTGGCGTAGTGGTAGTGCGTTGGACTGCGACGCAGAGTGTCCGGGGTTCGAATCTCGGCACAGGCAAAATCAAAAAATAAAAAAAGTATAATAAATAAATTTTCTACACGGCACCACCTCTTGGCAGGCAATGGCAAACCTACAAGAGTAAAAATTGCTATGAATAGCTTTTCACTTCGCCGTTCGGATTCGGCATTAAACTGTAGGTCCCTTCCATTCATGTACACACATGAGTGGATGCGAAAAGCGAAAAGCTCTGCCTAGGCCCTCCATGGGCTGTTGTGCCATTAAAAGCAAGTAAAGTATAACTCCTTATACAGTAACAAAGTAAAGAACTACGATGATTTTCTCTATATAGTATATCGTTTCGATTGAAAATTAATTCTTTGTGTGGAGGTTTTAAATCAAAATTACGTTCCTGATTCTAAATTGTGTGGCACAGCGAAACTTTAAATAATTTATCAACTTTATATCAGATATCTTTAGTTATGTTGTTTCTCTCTTTCTGTTTACTTTTTATCGAAGTCATTCACAGAAAATTTTATTAATATCGAGCTTATGCTTTTAGCAGTCTTTTTTATTTATGATTTATATGTAAACAGAGATTCAAACAAACAAACAACCAAACACATACAGCTACGTTCATACATACATATGTGAATATCCTTCTCTGTTTTGTGAACACAAGTATAATTCTACTTGTTCTTTTTTTCATTCATTTTTCCATATTCTTACATTACTGTGATACAAATCTTTGTTGATCCAGTTTAAGCATAAAATCCAGCTTTAGTTTCATTTACTGCTAGTATTTTCTTCTTTTAAAACGCACGAACACAACAACATGAAAAGATCGACAGCAACACTGTATGAACCTATCACATTAACATCAACAACAGCAACTACTAATATACTAACACTACTACATACAGTTACATACACAGTTGCTACGTACTACTTTATGTCATACTAATAAAAATGCCCGTTTTTATTATTCATTTGTATGCATGTGTGTGTTTATGTGCGTTGGAGAAAGTTTTTTTCCCCATCTAATGTATTGCGTAAGAGATTTCTTTTATCTGTTCGCCTGCTTTTACAGCCGATTTCTGCTCTCACCTCTACTCTCTCGCTAACTCATATTCCAAATTGCATAAGCTCTATGCGCTCATTTTAAGCTGCTTGCTTTCTCTCGCATATGTCCGAGTATATTCCTACAATTTATGTTTAGTTTTTATGATTTTATATTTAGTGGGGGTTTCCTGTCATAAATTATGCTGACTGTGTATGTGTGTGTGTGTACGAATGTAATTTTTCTGCTCCTGACTCAAATAACGTAAATGTTTGTATATTTTTCGTTGCTTTGATTTTTTATGTTGCAACAAAGCAAAAGCAGCGTTGAGTTTCTTTGTTTCACATACATACTTATGTATGCATGTACATATTTACATGTGTGCATGTATGTATGTATAAGTATTTGTGTGTTTTTGGAAAAATCACTTTTATATCATTCTGTGGCTAATGACAATATGTTAAAATTTTCTTTAGGTTCTCTTGTTATGTTTATTGCTATTGTTGTTGTCGTGTTTGCTGCTGACTTAAATACAATTTGTAAACAAATTCATTTTGCGGTTTTAGTGCAAATATTTTATGAAGCGGAAATAAAATTTCAAAAGTATCCCACTATCCTTTGCTGCACTCTCGGCTCCGCTACTCCTTTCATCATCTTGTCGTTGATTATGACAGCATGTGGTGTTTCTGTCATGCCACATATACTCGTAGTTTATGTATTGTATGTGTTTGTATGTGTGTATATGTTTTCATACGGTGAGTGCTTTGAAAATTAATTAGTCTTTACTTCCATAAAAATATCATCGATCAGAGATCGAGCAGAGAATGCAATCTTATTTTGCAAATATACTAAGAAGGAACGAAGATTTTTAAAAATACCATAAAGTGAAAATTAAACTTTTGATTTTGATTGCTTCACAGAAAGATGAAGAAGTTGTCTAATTCTTTGTTTACATACATATTTAGATTTGAGCATTCAGCTATCTGGTTGCAGCCATTCGTAAGTTTTGTACTAGTTCTTGAAGTAAGTAGTAAGTAAAACTGACACTAAACCTTTCAAACTGTAGTTCGCCAATTAGCTCGTTGTAAGTATTTTGTTTGCGTGGCAGTACCCCGCCCACTTCCCCCGAAAAACGATTAAATCCAACGCAATATCTTCTACCAACTTCTTCCCAACTTCTCCTACAAAATGTTATTGTTTTCCTAACAATGCTTTACCAGATACGTTACTTCAAATATTTTGTTCGTATGTGGCAACATGCTCACTTGCCCAAAAACGATAGTCTACCGATCTATGGATTCCCAGTTAAGTGGTTACAAGTATTTTATTTATGTGTGGGAAGTGCAACACACACTTTTCCAAAAAAATTCAAAGTTTTCTAAGTTTTCTCACATGCACTCTCACATAGACTGTCATTTCCTTGCATACTATCGCTCCCCAGTTACGTCACTTCGAGTATTGTCTTTGCATGGGAGATGCCATACCTTTCTTTTCTTTCTTTTAATGGCGCAACAGCCCATGGAGGGCCTAGGCCAAGCTTTTCTACGCCGAGCTTGTGGGCTTTAACCATACCAAATTCGGCGCAATTACTACTACTCATATATTTCCTTCTCACACAATTTTGTATTGCCTTTGATGCTATACTAGCGGACTCCATGCACGTTTCACTGTGCATAATTAAAAATGTAATTCAAAGCAGTTTAAATTTAGAGTTTAAGTCAAATTACCGGCATTGGAGCCACCTCCACAAGCATTACGCTCATTGGTTTTAGGTGGTGCACCTGAATCAAAACCATTCTTTGGCAAACATTCAATCTTACAATTCATGTTTCCAAGTGACTTCTTTCGGTGCAACGAATATTATTCGTGACAATTTTGTGGCCACATTCAAGGTAATTTTCATGAACAACATGGAAAAATGCTATTGGTCTCGAAATGAAAATGAAATTGACAATTATGAAAATGATTTTCACAACAACGTTTTCCCCGCTTCTGATTGTGTTTTTTCCTAGATTCAAGGACAAACATATCACAGCTTGAGTTCCTTATTGCCTTTTTCTGATACAGAGTATCAGTTTTTACAAATTTATTTCCTTGGTAATTCTGATCAGCAAGTTGATAATCTATGTTCAATTAGTTCGAATTTGAAGCGAGATGTTACTGAACTTGGTTCGACTTTTGCGTACTGCTCTTGACCAAATGCCTACTGATAATCACAAAATTGTAATAAAGGCCGATAAAGTACCATGTGGAGAGCATGCCAGAAGATTTCATGCTCCAACAATGGATGAAGTTGCAATAGTAATAGTTGGTGATGAATTTAATTCTCGAGATATTGTGCTGCATCGAAGAGATAATGGTTCTGGCGGTGGCTCCAATGCCGGTAATTTGACTTTTCCATTAGCACAGCATAAAACTGGCGGCTCATTTTTGAATTTGTACGCTATGCAATGATTACATACGTCATCCATAGCACCAATAACTACAGTTCGATGTAAAGTGTAATTAATCGTCGAATCATAATTGAACGCAGCTCACTTAAGTGAATGCTTTAAGAGGTTCTCAATTTGTCGGCATTTTAATCTTTTTCTGGGCGTGGCAGTGGGCGGATAAATAGCTTATATTCGTCAGAATAGCATGTACTTTAACATGAAAATTTAACTTTTGAAAAAAATCTAACCGTTTCCGAGATCATTCATCACACACATAACATATCTTCATTATGCTATATTTACCCAGTTAGGTAATTTTAAGTATGACGTTTGCTTGGTAAGTGCCGCGCCCACTTCTTGAATTGAAATAAAATATAGCCGTTATTTATACGGAGTGTGCCATCATTATAATACTTATTAAAATAATTTTTTTAAATTAGGCCAGCTCATTAAGAGAATACCTTGAGCATACATAATACTTAGATTTAGATGAAAATGAGCACAAAAAACTGTCATTAATAATCTCGTTAAAAATTATTCTGATAAGAAGCTGTGCTTGTTTTAATGAGCACAGACAGATATTTAATATTTTGCTAGCCACTTAAACGACCAACCCTAGGCTCTTCGTCAAGGCCCTTTAAGCGCGAAAAATTTAGTTCACTTAGATATGAATGTAGTAACAAATTAAAGCAGAACAGAGACAGCTTTATCCGAAAGCCAAGGATAATCTTCATATAATTTCAAACCACAAAACATCCAATTGAACCTTGGTGAATTTATTTTTTAACGTCCTGTCGCTCGTTAATTCGTAAAATTGCCCTCCGGTTTTTGGTTTCGGTATTCCTTTTGGAAAAGTTTCAGCATTGATTGCAAAAGGATATTCAAACGTTTTTCTCAGTTTTCATCGGTCTAAGAATAATTTATCACATTTCTGCTAGAGCAATGTTATGTAAATCGAAAGTTATCTAGTTGCTTTCGGTCGTGATAATCTTCTGATCACATGGCACATTTCTAATGAGCTTAGTCTTAACTTCATCTGCCAAAAAATCTAGTTCTTTTTGAACCATCAGGCATTACCATTTTTTTTTCTAATTCAAGTTTAGGTTTTTGGATAGAAAAATGACACCGTGAAGAAATTAACAAGTTTAACTTGATATTTCCCAATGAAGCTTAGCTTTTATTTTCTACACATTTCAACCAACTTTTGACATATGTACGATTTTTCGGACAGCAATTTTGAAAATTCGTTAAAGCACTCATTTTCAAACATTTCCCAAAAGTAATCACTGTTTTATATTTTCATATATCTTGGCTTTCAAATTGCATTAAAATAATTTAAAATTGTTAGGTGGCTCAATTTTAGAGCCAGGCAAACGGGCATTCAAGATACATATGATAAATATTTTGAATATCAACAAAAAATACATAAGTTATTTACTTCCCATTTACATAAAATTTAAACTTCATCTATATCAAATAACAAGATTGCTTTGGAAGTTATAATCTGCAATATTTTTCGGACACTAGAGCAGACCAAACTATTAAAAAAACATATTTCGATGGTCATACGTGGATGATATCATATGAGCTTTCTTTTAAAAACCCGAAAAGTAGACTAAGTTATATTTTAAAATTTTTTTTTTTTAAGCATAGGGTAAATTTTAGTTTTGTTTTATTATGTAGAACTATTAATAGAATATAATTTTTTATTACTATTTTATTATTTTTTATATATAAGTTTTATAAAAATTGCATTTTTTCCTCTCTTTTAAAATTTGTGAAAAGTAAGTTTCGTATGATCATCGATATGGAAAATATGGTTAAATTTCAACAAGAGTTGCGTTTGAAAAATTTCCAAGGGCTTTCAGCGCCTTCGGAAGCCCTGAAACACGAACAGCTCTAAAAATGCGGGCACGGGCGAATCTTCCTTCGCATTGCATTATGCCTGATGTGATGCTTAAATATATTACTTAAATATATTACTTAAATATATTACTTATATTGTACATATGCAAGTATTGCTATCCAGTCGTTATCTTCGAGGATCAGACATAATTCACGCATGCTTCAGTTAAACTAAAACAGCTCACCTTTGTGGCGAAGATTAAAAATTCAGTTTACTGCGGAGTACAAAAGTGGGATTGATTTTCTGAATCCTTTTCGTGTCAGAGTATTACAACAAAGAAAATTTTTTTTAAAAATTAGCCAATGTAAATTACAAAATTTTTAAAATGTCAAATCCTCTTACAACACAATTAGTTTTAGTGGTCGCTGTGGCGTAGTGGTAGTGCGTTCGACTGCTACGCAGAGTGTCCGAGGTTCGAATCTCGGCACAGGCAAAGTCAAAAAGTAGAACAAATAATTTTTCCACACGGCACCGGCACCACCTCTTGGCAGGCAATGGCAAACCTGCAAGAGTAAAAATTGCCTATGGAAAGCTATTCACTTTGGCGTTCGGATTCGGCATTAACCTGTAGGTCCCTTCCAATCATGTACAAATATAACACGCACAACATTAGTGGATGCGAAAAGCGAAAAGCTCGGCCTAGGCCCGCCATGGGCTGTTGTGCCATTAAAAGTAAGTAAGTAAAGTAGTTTTCTACCTTTCAATTCCCTCATTAAAATATATGTGAAATTATTTGCCTTTTCAATACTATACAGAGCACTGCCCTAACCTAGGTCAACTTAAATTTGTAGCTTTAAATGCTGGAGAGATACAAAATATGAGAATACTACTGTGGGCAAAAGTTAGTAAGACTTTGTTCATAATTTCAAATTTTTTTATTCATTCTTCCAAATCTATTTCGTCCCCTTCAAAGTAATCCCCCCGGCTCCAATACACTTGTGCCAACGTTTTTTCCAATTCTCGAAACAGTTGTTAAAGTCAATTTCCGGAATAGCCTTCAATGCGCTTAGCGATTCATGTTTAATGTCTTCAATTGACAATTGACTCAAAACGGTGTCCACGAAGCGGTTTTTTGAGTTTAGAAAATAGCCAAAAGTCACACGGTGCTAAGTCAGGCGAATAGGGTGGTAGGGTGGTTGCGGAACGATATCAGTCGAATTTTTGGAAAAATGGTCTCGTAAAACCAATGCAGTAATTTTGGAACCAATCGTGCATTCATTCTTCTTAGGCCCAAATGATGTTTTAAAATGGTTTTCACTGATCCTTCCGATATTGATATTCCAACGATGCCAGTAAGGTCTCTGGCATCTGACTGTTAATCGTCGATTCTCGAGCACCAATTCCTTGATTTTATTGACCAGACGTGTTGATCATCAGTTGATGTTGATGGCCGTCCTGGACGTGATTCGTCGTCAACGCGTTCTCGACCATCTTTGAACAATTTGTACCAATCAAAAACACTTGCTCGCGACATACAATTATCACCGAAGGCCTTTTGCAACATTCTGAACGTTTCGGCACCAGAAATTTGATTCCGCACACAAAATTTAATGGAACTTCTTTGTTGAACAATTTCACTCATTGTGAAAATCGCCGAATGCAGTTTTTGTACTTCAGAAAGACAAGCGTATACTAAACACTAATGATTATTTTGATGTGACATTTGGCACAGATGTCACCGACAGTCATACCAACCTTAAAAAAAATAATATTTTGATGAATGGGATTCCGCGCGAAATTTTAATTAAAAAGTCTTACTAACTTTTGCCCACAGTAGTAAACTTCGCTCGAACTATTTACTTATTTCTAATACTTATGTTTCTTACTTTCCTCTCACTTTCGTTATTCACAATGCACACATTTCTTTCCTTATGTTCTTGTATCTATTTAGTTGTACATGGATGGCAAGTGTTTATCTTAAATATGTCTGCAAGCGTATTTACACAAAATTTTTATTTATTTGTTAATATCTAATATTACAATACGTAAAAATAAAGAAAGTAGGTGGCAAACAAGAACAACAACAACAACAACAGGAACAAAGAGCTACAGGAGTATGAGCGTCTTTTGTTCTCGAAGGTAATAAACAAAAGAAGTTGAAGAAGGTGAAGAAGGTGAAGAAGGTGAAGAAGGTGAAGAAGATGAAGAAGGAGAAGAAGAATTCACACAAAATTTGCTCCAGAAATGAGAAGGGGAAAAAGCATAGCATACATTTGTGCATTCCCAGTGTTCGCCGCCAGCAAAATTCTGCTTCTTATAATAATTGTTTGCATGAAAAGCAAGAATGGAAGAGAGTAAAATCCAAAGAAAAAAACAACAAAAAGAAAATACATCATCACTAGTCAAAATTTGTTCTTGTTGCTGTTTGTATGCTTTTATGTACTCGTATTTATTGTATTTCGCATATTTTTCCCCCTCCGTTTCTTGCTATACTTATAAGGATTGTTTATTTTCTTGTGAACTTTTACAATATCCTAAAGATACAAATATCCGTTAATAAGTAAGCGTGCATGTATTGACATTTGTTTTATGTACAACGTTATTGTTATCAATACATGATTGTTTCGAGTAGGTGGACGGTGACAAAAGGTGGCGAGGGAAAAGTGGTCAACATTTAGCTTGATGAGCAAAGCACAAAGATTCAATATCTGGTTCTCTATAGATCTAAGTACTATATATAATATATATACTTATAGATTATTAATAAATAACATTTTTAACATTCACCGTTCCACTGTAAAGGATGTTTCACACCTAAACGTTTAAGTTTCTGCTTTGAAACTCATTGATTTCCATTTCTCTAGTTTTGCTTCACAAAATTTTTATAAATTTTTCTATTGTTGCTCACTTTTTTGTTGTTGCTACTCCTGAGTTCTCTGCTCAATCCAAAATGCAAAGTGTAAGTTAACATCAGTGTCACAAATCAACTACACATTTACGTACACAATCTCACATGCACTCACACAAACACGAATACGTGCATGCCATACATTGATTTAATGTATATTTGTGTGTGTGTGTGTGTGTGTGTATATATCCACTGACCGTGACAGTTGTAGCTTTAGTTGTGCCCAGTGAATGTTTTTGTGTTTAAGTGACTGTGATTGTGATTGTGATTGTGATTGTTACTGAAAGTTGCTAAAATTCTGCTAGTTGTACGTTGGTATCACTACCCTGAATCCAGTAGTACATACAGTTAGTTGGGATAGCAGTGGTTTCTGTGGCAATTGTTTACTAATTGATTTGATTTGTTTTTACAGCAGCAGTTGTTGCAGCAACAACTGCTGCTGCTGTTGTTTTTTCTTTTTCATTTTCGTCTTTCTGATTGATTGTTGTTATTGTCCATATCAGTGTTTTTGTTTTCATTCTGGGATTTTGTTATTGTTTTTGATTTGATTTGTTTGCTTTTCGATGTGTGTGCTCAAAACACATGGGACCTTTAATTAACGTACTCGTATTAACAAAGAAAACTACTTTCATTCTTTTTTTGTTGTTACCTTATACTTTATTTTAGGTTGATACTTAAATTACATAAATGGAATTTAACAATTCAATAAATAATTCATTCGCTTTATTTATTCACAACCTATAATTTCTTAGGTGTAATTAAGCTTTAGAAATACATACGCATCATTAATTTGTTACCCCTCTCACTTTCGCTTCCCTTCATACTCGGAAAATAAGTATACTCAATATATGTTTATGTATGTTTGTATGTATGTATTTATATATGTATGTATATGTGTGTTAATCATATTTTCTACTAATTAGTTCCTAGAAAAATAAAGTCGTATCCTTCTTCATTGTTTCAGGTATTTAAGTATTTATGTATGTAGGCAAATTTAAAAAAACACTACAAGAAAATTAAGTAAAAGCCGTTGCCATATTATATTACTTAGTTATATGTACGTCACCTAAATAGAGTTGCCAGCTGTAATTTAAATAGGGGAAGTGGCAAAAGAAATTACAGTACCTACTCACGCTATTAGAAAGTTCATAAGCAATACAGTACTTACAATGATTCTAGCTATGTAACCAGTGCAGATATTCGAATTATTTTTTTTTTGAGTGCAATTTAATGAAATGTTCAATTGTAAAATTAATACCACTTTCCCCAGTAATCCGTTATTACCAAATGCTTATTGAGTCTAACTATTTGCAATGAATGCAAATGCAGTTTTATGTAATTTCGATCGTTTATTAGAGATAAGATTTTTTACAAAAAAACAAAAAAGAAAATGAAATGTGATTTAAAAAAAAATAAAATTTTAACTAATTTTTAACATTTTATTTGTTTAAAATATTTGAAATACGCACCTATTGAATCTGTAGTGAATACTTCCTACTGATTTATTTTAATTCAAAATACACCAAAATATAAAAACAAATACTGAATTTCCTATATCGTATAAAAAAAAAAAAACATTAAATTGCTTGATTGCTTTTGATCTTTTTAATATTGCTCTCGAAATTACCGTTAAGTGATACGTTGGCAATACCGTTAAGCAATAGTCATGAGTCACTGTCAATCCATTGTTTGTTGTAAAAGCACATCTTAAAATCTGAGTTACGTTTCTATGCAATCATTGGAGCGTTTTCCGGAGGGTTCCCTCCGGGCATGTATCGTTTAGAGAGATTCGTGCTTAAAGGATTCCAAAAATCAAAATTTAGATATTTTTTAGATTTTCCAATTTTTCCATACCTTTTCTTTTACAATAGTTTATATGGAGACCTGTAAAGTTATAATTTACGCATTAAGCTCGCTTTGTTAAATGCGTGGATATTCTATTGCAAATGGAAAAAATGTTAAGTGCTAAGTGTTAAGTACGTGGATATTCTATTGCAAATGGAAAAAATTAAATTACATTTACTATTTTTTATTGATTTTCAAAACTACAATAGTATAAACTCGTATGTACCTTGAAAACAAGCATGTCTGTTTACCTGACCTTTTAGCAAGGTGAGACCTAATAGTCCTTATTTATTGAAATGTAATTTGGAAGCTAGAACATGTGGAAATATATAACATTAAAGAGTTTATATGAGTATTTGTAAAGAATATTGAAAAATAGCTCTCCTTGAAAATCGTACATAAAATTAAAATATATACTACTGTGGGCAAAAAGTAGTAAGACTTTTTAATTTAAATTGTGGTTTACCCATTCATCGGAAACCCATTCATCAAAATATTATTTTTTTAAGGTTGGTATGACTGTCGGTGACATCTGTGCCAAATGTCACATCAAAATAATCATTAGTGTTTAGTATACGCTTGTCTTTCTGAAGTACAAAAACTGCATTCGGCGATTTTCACAATGAGTGAAATTATTCAACAAAGAAGTTCCATTAAATTTTGTGTGCGGAATCAAATTTCTGGTGCCGAAACGTTCAGAATGTTGCAAAAGGCATTCGGTGATAATTGTATGTCGTGAGCAAGTGTTTTTGATTGGTACAAATTGTTCAAAGATGGTCGAGAACGCGTTGACGACGAACCACGTCCAGGACGGCCATCAACATCAACTGATGATCAACACGTCAGGTCAATAAAATCAAGGAATTGGTGCTCGAGAATCGACGATTAACAGTCAGATGACAGAGACCTTACTGGCATCGTTGGAATATCGGAAGGATCACGATTGGTTCCAAAATCACTGCATTCGTTTTACGAGACCATTTTGCCAAAAATTCGACTGATATCGTTCCGCAACCACCATATTCGCCTGACTTAGCACCATGTGACTTTTGGCTATTTTCTAAATTCAAAAAACCGTTTCGTGGACACCGTGTTGAGTCGATTGAAGACATTAAACATGAATCGCTAAGCGCATTGAAGGCTATTCCGGAAATTGACTTTAACAACTGTTTCGAGAATTGGAAAAAACGTTGGCACAAGTGTATTATGGCCGGTGGGGATTACTTTGAAGGGGACAAAATAGATTTGGAAGAATGAATAAAAAAATTTGAAATTATGAACAAAGTCTTACTACTTTTTGCCCACAGTAGTAATACTTGAAGACTACGCTTTATGTGCACATTTGAAAAATATGGACTCTGTAAGTTGGCCATCCGTTGGTATACAAATAAAACACGCACAACATGATTGGATGCAAAAAGTTGAGCATAGGCCCTCTACGATATATACATGTATCGTATGTGCTGTTGGGTGTAAAATAAGAAAAGAAGAAGTTGACAACTTTATTATCCCACCGGTAAAATTTTGTTCACTCTACGACCGTGAGTTGGCTTACCCTTATTTTCTACCGCCTGTTGTCTATGTGTTATGGACTACTGTGATATCTGCGACGAATGGTTTCAGTTGTTCAGTTTCTTTAGATAGGTATTTCGCCTGTTTCTATTCTATGTATTTAAGTAGAAGCAAATTTTTATATAGCAACCGATAGCATAGCTTTTACTTTACCCTGGCAATGAGAGTATAGTATACTTCATATCGCTGTCTTTTCACAAGTGTGTTGTCTCCGAAAGTGAAAAAATAGCCTGATATCCATCATTAATCTGAGGAGGAAATCGCAAATTATGACTTCAGTTACAGATAAATCAGTCATTGGTTTTCATTAAGTGAAAATAAAATCCCTTCAATATAATCTTGAAAATTGTATGTGGCAACTCGCACTATATTCGCAATATTACCAGTAAACGAAATTTCCTAAAAAAGAAGTAAGGAAGAGGAGGAAGAAAATGAAAGCATCATTTCACTTTGCGCTCAAAGCAATTTAAAAGCAAATGTGGTTAAGGGATTTTCATTCAGCTCAATAAATTGGAAATGAACAATTAGCACACGGCATTCACTCTCTCACCCTCTCACACACTCACACACAAAACACTACACTTATGCGTGTGTATTAAAGAGAAGCAAAGTGAAATGTCAAAAAAAAATGTATTTACATAGATGTGAGTTGAGGAGAGGAGGGAAGTAGCAGGTGAAGAGGTAATGAAAATTGGAAACAAATAAACTTCTCGAACAAAGTAAATTTAAATAAGCACAGGCTTATAAACGAAAATAAAAATAAAAATCAATAATAATAAACTTAAAGTTAAATTCAGAATTTTCTAATCGGATTACGTAAATTCATAATTGTGCAAAAGGAAAAAAAACATGATTTTTGTGCTGCAAATTGGCCTTTAAGAATATTATTTTGTCACTTGTTGAAAATATTAACTGAAATGTTCAGCATCATTTTATGAAGCTCGTAAAACCCAAACTGAGTAGAATTTTTGGAATATTTCATGTACGTGGACGTAGTCAATTATAGAGAGAGAGAGAGAGAGATAGAGAGAGAGCCTAAAATAACAAATTATTAAGATTAATAGCGATTCCTTTTAATTCACACACTTCGTTTTGATCCCCAATAATTCCTGGAAAAATATTTGTATGCATTTGCTACTTAGTCAAACAAAAATGAAAATAAAAAATTTGCACATGCATCTAACTTTCAGGTAAATATCAACGTATGTAAATAGATACATAGATGTAAGTATTTTCTTAATTAATATTGCACAAATTAATGTACACATGTCGTCTGTAAGCTATGAAAAACGTCCTCTTCAAACAATTACCACCACATTACTTACATATGCACACACATATGTACACACATATGCACATGTCTGTATCTATGTGCAAACGAGTGTGTGTTAGACAACATTTCGCTTACAACCCTCCATCCAGCTGTCTATTCAAACTGTTACGTTACGACATGGCGTCATTTTTGTTTGTACAACAAAATTCGCGCAAAAGTGAAAATTTGACAAGTCTGTTGACATTGACTAAAGCGATATTTGAGAACGCGATAGCAGGAACGAACAAAAGGAGCAGGAGTATGGCGGCAGCCTGCAGCATCAGGAAAAAGAAACTAAGTACGTACATATACCAGCAGCAGGGGAGAGAAGGACAATACAGTTTGCAGTTTACAGTAATATTTCAACATCTGCTGCTTGATTGCTTGTCATAATAAATACTCATCATCATCAACAGCATTAAGCGTTAGCGTTAGCATTCGCAGCGCTATTGTTGCCGTAGTCATCAGCATCCCAGCAATTGTGTTCATTGTTTAGTTGCGTAGTAAATGTTGCTGTTTCTGTTTCTGTTTCTGTTGCTGTTGCTGTTACTGATGTTCCTGTATTGTCATTGCTGCTGTTGCGGTCGTTAGAGTTGATGTGATTCGTTGTGCTGTTGCTGTTGTTGTTGTTGTTGTCGCTGTTGCCACATACTGCTGTTTCTCTTATTATCGATATCAGCTGCGTTTTTGCATTTAATTAAGATTTGACATGACAGACAAGACAAGTCAAGAGAAACACACGCATACACATACGAGTACATCTACAGTGACTCACTCGAATAGACACGGCTGAATAAACAAACAAAAATTTTTGATACATATTCAGAAATGCAAATTTCGTAATGTTTTACGGACAGGAGTCAAGCTTCAATACGAGCACCGCACTCACACATACTCATTCAAACCCTCACATACTCGTAAAGGGTAGTGTTTTGAATTTCGTGTGTGTTGTTGTTCTTTTTTACAAGAATATTAAACCTGCAACCGTGTTGTGTTATTTCATTAAATTTGGTTAAATAATATATTAAATATGGTCGCTGTGGCGTAGTGGTAGTGCGTTGGACTGCTACGCAGAGTGTCCGGGGTTCGAATCTCGGCACAGGCAAAATAAAAATAAAATAACAAAATAGAAAAAAATAATTTTTCTACACGGCACCACCTCTTGGCAGGCAATGGCAAACCTACAAGAGTAAAAATTGCTATGAAAAGCTTTTCACTTCGCCGTTCGGATTCGGCATTAAACTGTAGATCCCTTCCATTCATGTACAAATATAACACGCACAACATGAGTGGATGCGAAAAGCTCGGCCTAGGCCCTCAATGGGCTGTTGTGCCATTAAAAGTAAGTAATATATTAAATTATAGAAGAATCCGATTGAATTTGCGATGAAATACTAGACTTTCGCTCGGAAGGTTGGGTGTTCGATGTCTGGTGGTTAATTCTCCAGTGGTTAATTCTCAAAATGTCTTATACTTCCACCGATATGAAGTGAACGAGAATTATGAGAAAGTGGTCACCACTTGCCAGGCACAGGTACACTTCCAGTGTACATGACCACTTAAGCCTTTTGTAATCCCAATCTGGGCAAAGTGCAATGGTCTAAAGGACTACAAGGCCTATGGCGCTCCTGCCCAAATGAGGCAGGCGCATCTCAAAAAACAGTCGCCATAACATTTACAGCCAATGATACCGTTTCCATTTATGGGCAGAATTCCATTGTCTAGATTGATGTTTGGCCTCTGATATGAAGTGCCAAAGCAATGTTTTTACCAAAGGTTATGTATGAACTTGCGCAAAAATTAGATTGGGCTGTGCTTTGAAATGACATGGCGTTTGTTGTTATGATCGATAGCTCTCTCGTAGCCATAGTTTTCTCATATCAGTGTTTATGCTCATCCGATTATTTGATATGTTAACCTACTCAAAAATCTCATGTCACGAATCGTAACCGACGGTCATTCAACCCAATGTCATGGATTCAATAAATCATTTGGGGAGTTGTGATCACATTCTCTCTCCTCTGCATCAATCGCTTCGCTCTTAAGTGCGACGTTTTGTCGTTTTGCAGCCAGAAATACACTCACCGCGTTAATATTTTACTTAATTTTCATATTCGCAAATCAAGACCAATAGCCTTTGATGTGGCGAATTAGTGACGGATCTATATACTTTAATAAATTTAAGAATCTGATAGCAGAATAGTTTTATAAATTCATTTTACATTAACATTACATTTACATTTATATTAAATATAAACAAACTTTTCAAGTTTTTTAAATATTTTATAAAGTGTTCACTTCAAATTTACACTTTTATTCTCTCTTATTCTTCGTTTTTGTCCAATTCACAATAGGAACTAGAAATCTCTTGTCAGATTTTGTGAAGTACTATGTAGAATAAAAATGTTCACCCCGTTGACCTTCCAGTGCGAAACGAATTTGGGCCCACAGTAAACCACTTATGAATCATTTAAACTGATGGTGAAGCATCCGGCTTTTGATATGGGTTTTCCTCTCAAAAAAATTAATTCATTCCACATACGATTTCTATGTACTTTATCCATTTGGGTACAAAACAAAAAAGTTAAGAAATGTAGTTTCCAATACCCGGCAACTTTACTCACATAACATTCTTCACAAAATACATGATCATGATGGCGGCTCAACAAGAAGACTTGTATACAGTTTGTTGCCTCTTAGTGATTCTTGCACTCTACCCTACTCATTCTATTTGGGATCAAAGACTGTCAACATCAAATGAAAAACAAAAATATGTTACGAAAGAAACTTAACACCTTATGCAAAATAATACCGATATTTGCCAAAAATATATGTTTCATTTCTAAAAAAAAAAACTCTTTTTAAAATAGCAAGGACACAACAAGCTAAATAACAGGTCAATTTCACTTACCATAAGTAAGCCTTTAATTTAATTTAATTAAAGTTTCTGTATATGCACCAACATCAAAAGTATATAATTACAAATATCAATTAAATTGCAATTAAATACACTCTGTGCACACATACATGCAAGTATGCATATATGTACTACATGTATATGCTTGTGTAATCATATGTATATCTACATGCATACTAGTACATGCTTGGAAAATTAGTAAACAGATTCACATGTAAAACGTCAATCTATGTAATCGAATATGTTGCCGGTGCTTTTCTCAGACTCATCAGAAACATGTCCGTTGCATACATGTACAAATATGTACATGCTTAAACAAACACAAAATCACACACACACAAACATACATGGAAACAATTACATACAAACATATGTACATCCATATATATTTCAATGAAATTAACACTGGCATAGCGACATTTTTAATTAATAAAAATAGAAATGTACATAGAAATGATTTTTAAGCACAATCCACACACACACACACATACACACACTTATCCAATTTTCATTCTCACATATACAATAGTGACTTTCAAACAGTATTTGCTATTTCAACATCTCTACATTAATTTAAGTTACAAAGTGATCAGCATCAGCAAAAAAAAAAAAAACTCTATCTGCCACTGCAGAAATAAAATTCCATTCAAATTGTACTCGCATCCCTTGCCACTTTTTCCTCCTAAGTATTAAGAAGAAAGCATGTATGAAAAGAATTGTGTAGGACTTGAAGGTATTTGAAAATCCTTCCACATCGCACAGCTTCACACCATTTTTCCTTCTTTCCTTCCCGCTCTCATTTTGCTCTGACTGACTGCGGCGTTTAATTCGAAACAAACTAAAGTTTTCCATTAAATCATGACAGTATTGAAATTGATCGTTCCTGAGAGCTGCTGCCGCTGCTGCTCCTCCACCACCAGTGGCAGTGACAAGTCTTTCGCATTCATTCCATCTCAGTTTAACTTCCTCTTCCTCACTTACTTGTCCTCTTTAGTGCACGCAATTTTCAGATTGTTATTGTTCGCTGCGTGGCATAAGTGGTATCCAAAGACAACAGTAGTAGTAGCAACAACTATTCGTCGTTGTCGTCATCCCACCAGTGAACGATGCGATGCGACGCAACGTGGCGTGCCTCATTCTTTCACGTTTGAATTCGCGTACACGAATTCCTTCCTTTTCCATTTGTCTTTCTTCCATTATTCTTGTCTTGTCCCCGTTGTTCTTCTACTTCTTGCTCCATACGCTTCCTTTCCTTGGCTGTTCTTCTTTTTTTTTTTGTTTTTCTTATTTGGATACTTTTATTTAATTGCTTTAAGCCATTGGTATTTGTTACTTCCACATTTTCTTTTTCATATTCTTTTTCTCTTTCTTTCACTCACTCACTCACTCACTCACTCATTTCTAATTGCTTTTTTTGTTGCTATTTTTAGCAAAATACTTAGTTCAGGTTTCATCTCCTTCATCCCTCAGTTTTTTTTTTTTTTTTGTTGGATTTTGTTCTTACTTATGCGAGTCAAGTTATTAAGCACTATCATTTCCTTTTTCTTTCACGCCACTTCTTGGCCCTTCTTCCTCTCTCTCTCTTTCTCTCTTTCTCTCTCTCTCTCTCTCTCTCTCTCTCTTACTCTCTCTTTCTCACACTCTCCGCAATTTACGGTAGTAAATGAAGATTATTATTAAATAGTTGGATTGGAAATTTATTGTGCGACAAGGATAAAATTCGCGATTGAATTATTGATGAGATTATTGTTATTCTTACTGTTGTTCATGTACTATTATTATAGTTGCTATTGTTGTTGTTATTATTATTATCGTAATTATTAGATTAATGTTATTTACGGAGAATAGTCTGTTTTGCTACTTATTTGTAATTAGAAATCATAATTGATATCTCTGAAGCATTTTATTTTTCAGTTTTTGTCTTTGGAAGTTTTTGTGCTTTAAGGTGTTCCAATCGGAACTTGACCCTCTTTAATATAATTTATTTGCTCTAACTAGGACAAAATATTCAGATTTATTCTACATTCCAATATTGATCGGAAGTTCAGCTGAATTCGCATATGCAGAATAAACGATCGATTTTAAATTTCAAAGTAATTTTTTTCTTTACACATCCATAAGCGTAAACGATTTGAATTTTCACAGAGAGCGTAAAGGAGCTAAAAGTTCATTCATTTAAAAAAAATTTATTTATGAGGTTTGCTCTCTACTTTAGCCGAGTTCTTGATATTACAACGAGTTTTGGTTTTCCGAAAGGAAAGTTTATCGCTGATGGTTACCATCAAAATAGGATGGTTGCCAGATTAATTCTTGGGAGCTCTCCATTTTAAGCAGTCACGTTTTATATTTCTGCTGTATTCTTTAGCGGTTCTCTTGTGAAGCTTGTAATTGAATATGCGCTATGAAACGAAAAGCGACAGTAATATGAGAGAGAATGAGTTAGAACACAGTATTCCTTTTTGTCCTATTTTCATCTTTATGTAAATCTGCTAGGCGGGGGGAAAAGGCGTCATAGTGACCATGGATCAATGTACTTTATACGTGTACTACGTCCTGATATATTTTTCTTACATTTAGATATTAGAAGTGGGAATTAATTGTTACTTTAATTGTTTGTGCCAAAATAAGAAATGTTTTTAGGGCAAAAAATAAATGAGAAGATCATTAAAAGTACTGACCATCTGAAGATTCAACCATAGTTAGGGCAAAAAGGCGAATACAATCTCGAAGGAATTGTTCATTTTTTGAAGCGATTCAATCCGACACCATTTCTCTATTTCTTCGAAATTATTGAACTGCTGCTCAAGAAGAGCGTTGCTCTCGATCGGAACAAATCATAGTCGAATGAAGCAATGTCTGGTGAATACGGGTGGTAGAGTAGAATTTCCCAGTTCTCTGGACGCCACATTTTAATCTTGATGACTTTGCTGCAAAAATTGACAAGAAACAACTGAACTCCATTCAATATAAACGACCACCCTCAGATTCAATGAGATTTTTCTAGAATTGTAGGTATGTATGCAATCAATAAAGGCAACATTGCATATAGATAAGCTTTAATGAGACACATAAAATATTCATTAAAGTGCACTTGTGATAGATGGCCGAGCTAGCTAAAGAAAAACAATTGAAATATCTAAAAATCTTAAAATCTTCCGCTTGGGCCCGATTACTTTACGTCACTCTGTTTAGCTCTGACATGTGTAGACTTCAAATAAAAAAAAAAGTGTCTAACTAACCTTGAAAAATACTTGAACAGATTAGATCCAGAGTGCAGAGTTCGTGTACCTACCAAACCAAATCACTTAAAAATGTTAGCCCCTATAAATACAAACAGCACACAGACCCTTACATGGATTTATACATGCATACATACATTCACCCACATATGCATGTATTCCGAAATATAACTAAACAAAATAAAATAAAACAAAAGAAAAAGCGAAATTGACATTGACATTGACACGGCATCAGCATTTAGCATGGAGAACAAATATTTATAACACACACATAAATAAATATGTATAATACATAGGCATACACACAAACACAGCAAGCAATCAGCCTACCACACACAAGCAGCAGGAGCGACAGCAACAACAACAACAAAAACATCTATCAAAATTCCCTAAAAATAAAACAACCAAAGTTAAGTAAAATTTGATGTAAAGCGCATTCGTGCAGCAGGGGGTCAGATGTGGAGGGGAAGGGGTTGTTGTGGTTGAGGTTTGCAGTTGTCTTGTGGAAGTGAGTAGTACCTGGTGTCAGCATTCAAGTAAGGGCACAAGGTGTATGTATGAGAGCGTGGGTGTTGTTTGTTTTTTTTTTTTTTTATTGATAAATTCAACACACAGGGTGTACCCCTACGAATGCAGAGCATTGTGTTGAATGGAAGGAAGAAGGAGGGAGAATGAAAGAGGGAATGCAATCACATAGGACACCGATAAAGCTTCGGTGTTCGGCTTCGAACAACAAATTATGCTCAGCGATAAACTCGTGACTTCACTCGTTTATTTCCAATAGAAGCCGTGATTAATTATGCAACCATTAATAGTTTTTTTTCCGATTGCTACTCTACTGTCGATTATTCAACTTTTCTGTTTCATTGTATTTTGCTATTTATTATTGCTGCGCCATGTGCTTGGTTCATCGTGTTGCCAACCAAAGAAATCAACCAATCGTTGACAGTTGCAAGTAACCAAGTTTGATGTGACTGTGTGTGTACACACGCCCGTGAGTAGAAAGTAGAGAGAGTTTATGGACGTTTTATTGAAGTCTTTTTTCAATAACAAGCACACAACCTACCCAATCAGTTTGGTCTAATATTAGTATTATAGTAGACCGCGGGGGACCATAACTGGTTACATGTCTAGTCCAAACATATGAGTACAGAGTAGTTATTTTTATTCTAGCTTGTCACTGGACATGACGGGTATTGGTACTGCCTTATCGTTATAGACTAGAAACTAGTTACGACGTGTGAAACCAGTTTTCCCTACATTCGGATTTATTTGGTATCAACAAGAATGACGTTTATTACATCAGTCTGGTCATTGTACTAGTCTTTGTACTAGTATGTACGGACTAGACATATTTTTAGTATTTTCGATTAGAAACATGCTCGAAGTGGTCTGCTGTTGGTTAAAGGGTAAATACTATGCCTCCACCTCCACTAAGAGATTACAGATTATAATCAACGTGAGGACATTTTTGCGTGTATCAATTTGAGCCTAGCTATATAGCAGTGTGCAAGTGTCTATGGATGAGTGCGTTTTAATGCTATTGCAAAATTGCGTACCTCAAATTACCACAACTACAATACACAGCATTTTGCCTACACTCAACATTTCTCTTCCGCTTCACTTCACTTTCTGCCTGCAAATACGCGCCTATTGTGTAAATATACGCTGTGCATTCGTCCAGAAAACAATACGTTCGACATAATCGCCCATAAATTATAGGAGAATTATACGCCACTAATTAAAATGACAGAAAGATTTATATAATTGTCGCTGGCATGCACACACACACACACACACAGATTTAGATTTATATCGCGGTCTAGTTTATTAAAATATTTGAAGGTTACATTTAAGTAAGGTAAGGCCAAAAAAAGGAAAAGGATTAAAATGGATTTATGATTTATGTACCTAATTTAATTGTGAATTACTGATTTTATACAATGTTCTGCTTTTGAGATACTAGGGGGGAGGGGACATGATTAAATACCCATGCAATATAAATTAAAGTTATATTTTTATATGTATGTACTCGTACATGTGAACATTTTTTTTTTTAATGTATGTAAATGTAAACAATGTCTATAACAACAAAAAAACAAATTTTATTCTTTGCATAAATTTACGTTTTGTGAAGTGAAGTTAAGTTTCCAGCGCTTAAGAAAGCGTTCAATAAAGGAAATGGTAATCAAATCATCTGGTGAATTGATAAAATCGTGTACTTGCGTTTGCCTAGGCTTAGGCTTTTATAGCTACTTACTTTATTCAAACTTGAACCATTTTCTACGGCATCAATTACCGTCAACTTCCTCCTGGCTTCTTTACATTCCCCGTTTGACGCTTAGTATCTATATGTAGATATCAACTCATAATGATGGTAAAATGCGAAAATATAAGTCGAAAACTCACTCTCTCATAGTGTCCTAATGCGGAAAACTCTCATGAAACACAAATGATAAACAAAAGCAGCTCACGACATTCCTCCTTCAGCAATTACTTTTACACAGAAGACACCTGGCAAAAAAGACCTGGCAAGCCGCGGAAGTAAAATTTTCTTGAGCACATTCTGTATGGAATTTTGCCATTTCTTAAGAGCTGGAAACTCCCCTTAATTAAATTTACATTTGCTTGGAAAAAAGAACTCAAAGTAAAGAAAAACTTTTTTCATTTGATAACGAAATAAAGAGTATATGCTCTTATTTTTATTTTTCATAAGAAACTTATTTTAAATTCCATACCAAAATGTATTCACAAAGTTAAAGTCAAGGTACAATGCGTAAGAGAAAATAGAAAATTCATATTTCAGAAAAGTATAAAAAAAACAGAAAGAAAAATAAAGAAAATAAAGCAGTGAGGACAACGAAAAGTCATAAAGTATGCCTTGAGCATCCATTATTTTTTTAGCCACATACATACTTACATTCATAAAAGACTCATACTAACATATAAATAAATAAGTTGAACACCTCAGCCAAACTCTCATAAATAACAAATATATTGGATGCGGTTACACCGAACGCAAACGCATCCAATCATCCACAAACATAACTCTCCTGCTCTTTCTCTTCTTTATGGAACATGCTCTCACACTCATTCACTTGGAGCTGTATCTTTGTCATAAACTTTTAAAAATATTTTTTTTTTGCTGTATCATATTTACTCAATAGATTTAAAACTGGTGCGTGCATCTTTTCCGAGCTGCAAGTTTTTCTTGTCAATCACATTAGAAGACTGAAAGAGCGGAAGAGTTGAAAAGTTAGCAAGGAAGGTAGTAATGGTGATGTCGGTATATGTGAGAATGGGTAGAAGAAGAAAAAACCATGAAGACGTTACAGACAAACTGAGGTTAAAGTTTGCTGTACACTTTGTTACAGCAGCTCGTCATCAATGGAGAGTTAATGCAACTTTTTCGTCATCTGCTCGACAACACCAGCACCAACGGTAGATAGACAGACAATTGTGGTATGGTCTTCTGCAGTTTCCTGCTGTTTTTCTTTTTTAAGTTGAAAAAATAAAATATTTTACATAGTTAAAATATTTTTATTGATGGAAAATGTTGTCGAAAGGTAAAACTGATGCCAGAAATTCAATTCAACAGAAGAAAAATAAAAAGTTAGAAGAAAAAGTGGAGCCCTACGAGTGAGTATTTCTTGCAGATACTCACGTGTACGGAACTCGAAATCAGCGCATTAAAATCTTTTGAAAATGACGTGACATGATCATGACTCGATATTACTCGGAGAGTAATATCATTACAGGGTATATTATTTCGTTATGTGCGATATATGCGATATAAGTAATATCTTGTGCTGGGTTCCATCTATGGATAGGTTTAAATTTTGTATATCAGGTTTTAGGGCCAGGTAGCTAATTCTTCTTCTTCTTTTACTGGCACAACAGCCCATGGAGGACCTAGGCTGACCATTACTTTTTCGAACTTTTTATTTGCACATGAATGGCAGGGACCTAAAGTTTTATGCCGAATCCGAAGCTTTTCACAGGCAATTTTTACTCTTGTAGGTTTGCCATTGCCTGCCATTATGTCGTGCCGTGTAGAAAAATTGTTTTTTCTACCGGTTTTCTATTTTGCTTGTGCCGAGATTTGAACGCCAAATACTCTTCGTAGCAGGCCAATGCACAAACAAATACACCGCAGCGACCACCAGGGGAGCTAATAATTGGCTTTAGTTTTGAACTTTCTTAGCAAAGAAAAGTAAAAAATTAGCAAAGAAAAGTTCAAATTGTCTTTGTTCTGGAACCTCATCAATAATCAATCAACAGACCGATTTTGTTAAAATTTCATAAACCAATGATTTTTCGACCAAGAGTTACATTTTTAGTCTTCTTATTGATTACAATGATATTTCGGATAAAGCTTCGACGTAAAACTTAATAATGTAGCTGAAAATTTGCACTGGAGCTCCATCTGTGGACCTACTGATTTTGTTGAAATTTTGTGTACCAGAGTCTCTTAAGCCAAGGAATATATTTATCGCCACAATTGAAACCGTGCTTTTATTTGTGAGGAGATTTGAGAGACAAAGTTAATATAAAGAAATAAGAGAAAAGTTGGCTTTTCCTTTGTACTTGTACTCAAACTGAAATTGTACGACCGATCTTTTTAAAATCTTGTGCGCTAGAGTTGCTTAAATAAAGGAATCCCATTTTGAGTTCCATTTTGAAGGGGGTTTTAATATCAATGCACTCAAATTTATAAAAATCCTTTAAAGCTTATTATTTTTTTTTATTTATTTTTTAATTTCTTTTCATTTTCAAATGGTTGACTTTCTGACTTTTGCATTTATTATATGGTACAATACCATAAACTAAACACTATGCATTGTAGCCACACATTAATCAGCTTCGTTTTCATGTGCAAAGTAACCACTTCCCATTCTAATTCCACTTTTTGACTTCATAAATACATCCATAAATAAATTTCAGCTCAATGAAGCGTAAATTGAAATTATTATTTTATTTCACACAAACACACACACACACACAGACCCAGACACACAGAAACTGTGCTTTTATGACTTTTTTACTTTCTGTGTGTGTACTCGTATTTATTTCAATTGATGTGCAACACAAAATTTATACTTAACCATTTGCCATCACAGCATCATACAGTCACTAATACCATCAATACCTACCAACATTCAATCGCACCCACCCTCCACCACACTATCCATATAATGCTAGAAGCAAAGCAGCGCTGAGCTGTTGGTTGTTGCTCTAAGTAAATGCTAGCAAAAGTTATGCGTCCATCCAATTCCTTTAACATTCTCCTTTTGCCTTCTAGTTGATGTTAAAATTATGCCAATTGAGAATGTAGAAAATTATTTTACACAAAAAAAAAAAAAAGAAAAAACAAGAAGGAAGTGCAAAATTATTGAAAAAGCATATAAGCTAAAAGGAAATATTGCAAAAATAACGAATAAAGTTGGTTGGTATTGCAATATTCATTTGTGCAAAATGAATCGAACGGAAAGAAAACGATTTTACGCAACGCATTAAAAACATTTTTATGGCATACACTCATACACTTACATATTATATGTACGAGTATGTACTGTGTACTTATTTGGTACATACTTTACTTTACTTACTTTTAATGGCACAACAGCCCATGGAGGGCCTAGGCCGAACTTTTCGCATCCACTCATGTTGTGCGTGTTATATTTGTACATGAATGGAAGGGACCTACAGTTTAATGCCGAATCCGAACGGCGAAGTGAAAAGCTTTTCATAGCAATTTTTACTCTTGTAGGTTTGCCATTGCCTGCCAAGAGGTGGTGCCGTATAGAAAAATTATTTTTTCTACTTTTTGATTTTGCCTGTGCCGAGATTCGAACCCCGGACACTCGGCGTAGCAGTCCAACGCACTACCACTACACCACAGCGACCACTTTGGTACATACATCCATGCATAAAATATGAGTATGTGTGTGTGTAGTGTGTGGGTGTGGCAATTGCGTTTTGCTTCTGTAGGTAGTGTTATGTCACACTATGTCCAGGAAGCAACTTCAAGTTCATTTCTTTTTCGTAATCCTTAGCAATCGTTAACTGAATTGACTTACTCTTTGGCTCTCAAAGCTAAATGCGTTCATTTGGAAATTGTGAAAATAAATGTTTTGTTACGTTCTTCGTTGGCATATTTTGTTTTCGTATATGCCATTAAACAAAATGGCATAGTTGAACTGTATAACAATGACGATTTACACACGTGAGCTTTTTAATTTTCAAAGTAGTTAGTTACATAATGCTTTGAGTGCAATATATTTGGAAATTTAAATTATGGCAGGTGAAACCTAGCTTGAAGTTGCTAAGCTGACAAGTTAGGAATACGAATAATTTAGATCAACCACTAACGAAGTGAATGGAAATTACAGATTACAAACTTACAAAGCAATGCTCTTCATTTTAACATTGTCATTGCTTTCTGATTCATCACTATTCCGACAAAAATCAGCAGAGAGTTTCTTCGAAACTGGTTCATTTGGCAGAGATGCAAAAAATTTTATTTTTAAAAAAATCATTAAAAATATTCAAAATTATTCTAGGATAAAGATATGCATGCAATTGATATAAGAGAAAATAAGCTTCTAAGTAAATATTACCAAGTATATTTCTGAAGATATGAATACAAAAAGGTAAATTATAAGTTATTATATCCTTTTAAGTTCGTAACTATTTGTTTCCAACAAATACGAGTTACAGCTACAAAAATTTCACCCCCATTGCGCAAATAAGTAGTTCAGGGTCAAAAGTAATAAAATAACATTGTAAATGAAAACAATAATATTGAAAGTGCTCACGTTCATCATATTCACAATCTTCAGTGAATTTCATATAGGGAACGTACGAGGTATGATCAAAAAATAACCGTTATTTTTTCAAAAAGCATTTCTTTATTCATCAACAACTATCTTGTCCCCTTCAAAGTAATCCCCCTCAGATATAATACACTTATGCCAGCGTTTTTTCCAATCCTCGAAACACTTCTGAAACGCGCTTTTTGGTATCGCCAACAGCTCCTGTATCGATTTTTCTTTTATCTCCTCAATCGTTACAAAACGCTTTCCTTTCATCGGTGTCTTCAGTTTTGGGAAGAGGAAAAAGTCAGCGGGGGCCAAGTCTGGTGAATACGGTGGTTGAGGCATGCTAACGGTTTTGTTCTTGGCGAAAAACTTACGCACAAGCGACGTTGTTTTTGTTCAAAATTTAGCAATTTTGGAACAATCTTCGCTGCCGCACGCATCATGCCTAAAACATCCGTAAAAATTGCTTGGCATGAGCCGAACGATATGCCAACATCATCAGCAACCTCTCTGATAGTGATTCGACGATTATCCAAAATCATTTTCTTCACTGCGTCAATGTTTTCATCGGTTGTTGACGTGCTCGGGCGACCAGGACGAGCATCGTCATTGACATCTTCTCGGCCTTCCTTAAACCGGAACCGGTTATACCACAATTGAACTTGTGTTCTGCTCATAGTAGACTCGCCAAAGGCCAAAGGCCACAGTCAACATTTCAAATGTCCTTGCGTATTTAATTTCATTTTTTACACAAAACTGAATACAGTTTCTTTGATCCATTTTTTCGAATAGTAAAAAATCGAAGAGCACACCAAAACACGACTAACCTTTTTATCTGTCAAAAACAAACTGACAATCCAAAATGGTTGGTATTGCCAACATATATAACAAACATGTGTACCAACATAACAGAAAAAAAAATGCGAAAATCGAACATACGTAACTCACGAAATTTGAAAATAACGGTTATTTTTTGATCACACCTCGTATACTAATCTGTTCCAATCAGTTATGTAACCTTCATAAAACTATGAATAAGGTACATTGTGCATGATTGAAGTATATCCTGCGAAAATCATTATGTAATGCAATCATTATTGAATTAAAGAATTTTTTTTAAGATGGTCGTAACTAATAATTTCATTGTGCAGAACATCCTTGATAGATTCCCATCATCTTAACAAGTGGGTCACAATAGTATTGATTAAATGGGTTTGGTTACAGGATTAAAAATTATCTTGCCACCTTACTTTACTTTTAATGGCACAACAGCCCATGGAGGGCCTAGGCCGAGCTTTTCTCATCCCCTCATGTTGTGCGTAAATTCATGTGATAATTCATTAATACCATTTATCTTATCAATAAATGATTAACATATTATATTGTTTTACATGTAGAGGTATCTACTACTGTGGGCAAAAAGTAGTAAGACTTTGTTCATAATTTCAAATTTTTTTATTCATTCTTCCAAATCTATTTCGTCCCCTTCAAAGTAATCCCCCCCGGCCCCAATACACTTGTGCCAACGTTTTTTCCAATTCTCGAAACAGTTGTTAAAGTCAATTTCCGGAATAGCCTTCAATGCGCTTAGCGATTCATGTTTAATGTCATCAATTGACAATTGACTCAAAACGGTGTCCACGAAGCGGTTTTTTGAGTTTAGAAAATAGCCAAAAATCACACGGTGCTAAGTCAGGCGAATAGGGTGGTAGGGTGGTTGCGGAACGATATCAGTCGAATTTTTGGCAAAATGGTGTCGTAAAACCAATGCAGTGATTTTGGAACCAATCGTGCATTCACTCCTCTTAGGCCCAAATGATGTTTTAAAATGGTTTTCACTGATCCTTCCGATATTCCAACGATGCCAGTAAGGTCTCTGACTGTTAATCATCGATTCTCGAGCACCAATTCCTTGTTTTTATTGACGTGTTGATCATCAGTTGATGTTGATGGCCGTCCTGGACGTGGTTCGTCGTCAACGCGTTCTCGACCATCTTTGAACAATTTGTACCAATCAAAAACACTTGCTCGCGACATACAATTATCACCGACATACAATTGCCTTTTGCAACATTCTGAACGTTTCGGCACCAGAAATTTGATTCCGCACACAAAATTTAATGGAACTTCTTTGTTGAATAATTTCACTCATTGTGAAAATCGCCGAATGCACTTTTTGTACTTCAGAAAGACAAGCGTATACTAAACACTAATGATTATTTTGATGTGACATTTGGCACAGATGTCACCGACAGTCATTTTACTTTACTTTTAATGGCACAACAGCCCATGGAGGGCCTAGGCCGAACTTTTCGCATCCACTCATGTTGTGGGTGTTATATTTGTACATGAATGGAAGGGACCTGCAGTTTAATGCCGAATCCGAACGGCGAAGTGAAAAGCTTTTCATAGCAATTTTTACTCTTGTAGGTTTGCTATTGCCTGCCAAGAGGTGGTGCCGTGTAGAAAAATTATTTTTTTATACTTTTTATTTTGCCTGTGCCGAGATTCGAACCCCGGACACTCTGCGTAGCAGTCCAACGCATTACCACTATGCCACAGCGATCAACATGAATACAAAAAGGTAAATTATAAGTTATTATATCCTTTTAAGTTCGTAACTATTTGTCAGTTGGTGACAGTCATACCAACCTTAAAAAAATAATATTTTGATGAATGGGTTTCCGCGCGAAATTTAAATTTAAAAGTCTTACTACTTTTTGCCCACAGTAGTATGTATGTACAATGCATATCTCCTCGTACAAACATATTACTCGAAAATAAATGAAAAATCTGAATAAAATTTTAGTACGTGTTAGAAAATATTTGTATTTACAAGAAATAAATGGATCATATGATATTAAAGGATACAAATTCAATATGTTAGTTTTTGTATCCGTTTTCTTCAGAAATATTTCGAGTAATATTTCTTTATAGAAATTATATTAACTATTCTCTTTTATTTGATATACATACATACTTACATGTAGTTGTTCTTCAATGATTATGTGTATTTTTAAATGTTTTTTTTTTTTAATTAAATATTTGCCTCAATGGTCTAGTTTAAGCATCAGAAGTGCTGCGGCATAGTGTAACAACAGTCTCATTCTTTCTATCTAAAAATGATAATATCATAAATTATATGCCCCTTTGTCTTCTATACCTACTTCTAGTTCGGAGCTTGCTTGCTGTTGTTATTCTCCTCCTCTCCCTATTCATGATACCAATTGAACCCTTCTCATTCTGCCTGGGCTTATTTAGCCTGAGCTTCGTAATAATTTTGTGTTTAACTTATTCCCATGGTAAAACACTAGCGACAACTTCCTAACTTTCTAGCTTCCCACTTGAGCCCAGCCCACAGCGAAAGTGTTGCGCACAATAAAATCCACATCGCTGCGAAATTGCATTAGAGCCAAGTAGACTTTTTTCGGTTCACTGAAATGCCAAGCAAGAGGGAATATGTATAAAAACATAGAATAAATATGTGGTATTTGTTAAAGAAATTGAAAATTATATGTTTTATTATATTAAATAAATATGTGTACACACGTGCAACATACAATACGTCAGGTACAGTCAAGTAAATACGATTTATAGAGATTTATTGGCAATCAAGAAACGAAAAAATCATTCGGAGGGAGAGAAGTAAATGGAAAAGAGAAAAAACAAAAATTGAAAAACATTTTGATAAATTTAGAGCTTCAGAAAAAATTAATTTCCTATTCTTCAGTATGAAGGCACCCTAACACATGTAGTCGCACTCATGCGCCAAAGACAACAAACTAACACATGTACTAATTTCTCCTATATTCACACACACATGCAATGCAATTTATAATGGCATGTTCCCTGGCATTGACTTGACTTCATTTTTTATTATATTTCCTGCCTCTCCTGCTTACTTGCTGGCATACACTGGCATTCAATGTTTCGATTTATTTTTGTCAAACCACTGTCAAATTGGTATTGTTGATGGTTGCTGCCGATGTTGCTCATTGTTGTTGCTGCTTCTGTTGCTTCTGGATAAATGTGGAATTGTATTCTTTTTTTTTTTTTATCTATTTCTCACATGAATAAACTTTGGCAAACACAAAAAAGAACGAAACAACCATGAAAACATGTTGCATTATATTATATAATATCTTCATGCTCATTTGTTTGTTGTTATTGTGTTTATTCCTTTCTGTTCATCTTTTTTGTTGTTGATCTTGTTGCTGTTATTTAAATAAATTATATTACATTAATTTCATTAATTTTAACATGATGCAGAGTGAAGTTGAATTTTTGTAAGCGGCTTTTGTATGTGCGGAAATTGCATTTTTCCATTTCATCGACTTTTTAATAATAGAAGTAAAAATGAAAAAAAGTAAAAACCCACAGACAAATAAAATATGTACATATGTACATATTACGAATATGGTAAAATTTTAATATGTTAAAAATGGAAATTTATGTGTATCAGAAACATCACATGATCATGAACTGATTTCGTTTACATCTTATTTCTTTAACGTATACAAGTACCATTCGTTGAGATACAAACTCTTGAGTACAAAAATTTATCTCTTATTTCAGAACCCCCATAACCGACATAAAGTTCGAAATTGTATTTAAGTATAGTGATTTCTTGTCCATTCGCTGGCTAGCAGATACGGTCGTTTCTCCTTTCATGACAGCATTTTGAGTTTCAAAAAGTAATGGTCACGCTCGCACAAGCTTACTCAGACGATATATAAAGAAGAGGCCATTTAAAATATCCACGCACAAACATTTCATGGTTTCATAAGACAATAATTTCTTAGAAAAATTACAACTCTTATACCTAAAACTAACGTGACCTGCTATACGTAAGTGCAGACCTGCGGGACCTGGTCTTTAATCCTCTGAGAAAAATTTAAATTGTTCCAAGAAACAAAAAGCGTAGTTTAGTTTTTCTTAGTGATTCTATGGCTACTTGGTGTTTAACTTGAAGCCTAACAACATTTGATGGAATATAAGGAACGAAATGACCATATTGATTTTTTGACTTCAAGTATCGCTCATTTAATTTTTCAAGAATACATTAATGAGAAAAGAATCGAATAAAGGACTGTACAAACCAATCGACGAATTTTGATTCGAAGAAGTCAAATATTTGACCAACAAAGAAATTGAATTTATTTACATAGCATTCATTGTTGAGAACCAGGTTGAAAGTGAAAAGTGTTGAAAGTTATGCTCTATGTAAACAATAAATTTTATTTCTCTTGTGTTCGATCAAATGAAAAATGAGGTAGGGCAAATACGGTAATAATAAAATAAAAGGCTCGACGACAGAAGGAAAGTGAATTATGTGAGCTCAGAAGTTTGGGTAGATACCATGGTATTTTTTATGATAGCCACCAAAGAATCTAGTACACAGGTTCACCTTGCAATTGCAACTGCATACAGCAGATCATTCTCATGCCCAATCCTAAAGCTGTTACTGTTAATTTACTATAGCCACCACTAGCGTTTAAGTACCTCAAAAATCTGGATTATGCTGACGATGTATGTCTCTGATTGAGCAGGTACATAACAGACTGGAGATCAGTAGCAGTGAAACTGAAACAATGTCAGGCTAGCCGCTATGCTAATTCTGCAGTGTCTATTAATATTAATGATGAGTCAATCGCGTCTGCAACGTCGATCCCTGGAATACAACTAACCAAATTCCTGTTCCTGTGAAGGTGTTCAAGCGCATATGGCGGTGGATCGGACTCCATTTGAATTCCACATGGAGTAGGTCGATTGATGCAGAATTACAAGCGGCGAATTACTCTTGGAACGACATCCGCCGAGAATCTTGTAATAGAATTTGAGGCCCTATGATCCCCTGAGAGTAGAGGATGACGAACAAGAAGACCATTACCACTACTATCCATAGGGATAACGACGTCTTCTACTTATGGCTATAATGCAAAATTAGTATTGGTTAAAAATTGCTTTGCGATCATTTTTTAGGCACAACCAATGCAATTTCAATGAATTATTTATGCATGCGTCCAATGCCCTTGTGAGGAACGGCCAATATAAATTTTTGCCAAAGGTTTGAATGCAATAATTGTTAATTTTTGATATTTGGGTTGTATTTGTGGACTAGTTATGTGCATCTGTTGCAACCAAACACAGACATACATGTATGTACAGACATACTTCTTATGCTCTTTATACAATCGCTTAGTCCAGTCCAAAAACTCATGAGAAAGTCAGTTTTATATCATCTTGACATCATTTAGGCACAAGCTGCCGTCGCTAAGACATCACTGTTGAAAAAGATAAAAGGCAAAGCAGGCACTTATCGAGGCTGTTAAAATTTATTATGACAAACCAATGGATAAAAAATACCCAATAAATACATATTTCAGATATATGAGATAGGAGGCAAGTCTAGATTTCATATGAAATTTTTTTGTTAATACTTAAATGTGAGAATTTAATAACTTTTAAAAATATTTTGTTTACTATTGTTGTCGTTTTGAGCTTTATGCTGCAACGTTCAGTAATAATTCCGTTACATTAAATACTAACATTTGTTCAATTTATTATTTTTTTAAATATGCTACACATATCAAGCAGAGTTGAAAAATAATTAATAAATTAATTTATGTTCAGAAGAATGTGAGTGCGACAGATCAAAGAAAGAATAATTGTTTCGTTCTTTAAACAAACAATGAGTAGGTGGTGTGGATACAATTCACAAACTCATTTCGCAATGGCTGGCTATTAATAAATGTTGTGTACACCATCAAAAGCTGTGACCTTAATTAACATTATAATTGAAATTTCATTAGTTTTTAATTCAATCAATTTACCATAAATTTACTTCCCTAAAAGAAACCACAATCGGTATGCACCATTAAGTTACACACACACACACACACACACACACATACACACATATTCAATTCGAATATTGCAACACGAACATTTTCCACGTGCAATTTTAATTAAAATAGTTTCGACACAAACAAAACAAAAGCGGTTTATTTGGAAAGTTTTCACCAAACAAAAAACAAACAACAACACAAATTGTAAGGATGTTTTAAAAATATTAATTAAAAATAACAAAAATATTAAAGTAAACATTTTAATGAGCGTATTAATTATGCGCTACAAAGTATACGTACGCACACACACACACACACACACACACACACACTTTTTCGTGCTTTCCATGCATACAAATAACTACGCCCCTATAATAATTGCTTTTGTTTAATAGAGTTGTGCACACACATGCTGCTTTGCACATGCATGTGTGTATGTGTTTATATGTATGAGTGTGTATTTATATTAACAAAACACATACATACATAGAAATTGGAAAAATATTCATACATATTTTCTGCAAGCAGTATATTTCACCCGAAAAGTAAAAAGATTTCACAATTTCACAAAAGCTTTAAAAAAACTTCCCAGAAAAAACTGAGAAAAAAGAGAGAAAAACCAAACAGCAGCAACCGCTCTAAAGAGACTCACATTATTATTTGAATATGTGTGTGTGTGTGTGATGAAATCTTAACAATGAAATTTGTTGCTACTCAATTACGTGAACGTGAATGTGAAAGCGACATGAAGACGCCGCACCGTGCGCCAAAATATATGCAAGAACAATTTTAACAACACTCTGTGCGTGTGTGTATGCGTGCGTGTATGTGTTTGGGTATATGTAAATAAGTGCATACAGAATGACTTTCTACATTGACATCTACATAACCGAAAAATGAGAAAAAAAAGACGCTTAACTAAATAAAATAGAATGAAAACTCACAGCGGCAGGCAACTGTGAGGAGAGAAAACAAAGAGTTGCCAACTTTTGCTAATGATCTACATGGCGGCAAATATGCGGGAGTAGAGAAACAAAAGGCAACAACAATTACAGCAGCATTAGAACTCACATGCATGGCAGTGTATGATTTTGCATAAATTTAGAGTGTATTGCATTTGCTTCAATCTCACACTCTATCCCCTCGCCACCGTGTATGCGCGTGTGTGAAAATGTACTTTGTTGTATGTAATTTATATGTTTGTGAAGTAAGTAAACGGAAAAGTGGAAAATCAGTATATACATATATATATTTTCATAAATTTATCGCAAACACACATACATAAGTATATTCAGAAAAGGATTTATTTTCACATCAAAAACGAGGTAAGCCGACATGAACTTTGGTTTATCTTTTCTCCCCGTGCCTTACTCTGTCTTCTCACTCTTCAACTCTCTCTCTCTCTCGCTCTCTATTTCTCTCTCTCTCACTCTCTCTCTTTCTCAATCTCTCACTCTCTCTTTCTCACTCTCTCGCTCTCTCTCTCTCTCTCGATCTCTCTCTTTTTCTCTCCCTCGCTCTCTCTCTCTCTCTTGATTTATGATCTTATAAATATGTTTGCATGCAAACAACTTACTTACTTACTTAACTGGCACTACAACCGATGATCGGTCTTGGCCGCCTCTACGCGCGCTGGTGCCAGTTAATGAGGCCAACTACAGTCAGGTTGCCCTGCACCTGGTCTCTCCAACGGACGTCCCTTTCTGCGTGTACCTCCACCGTGGTTCGAATAAAACACTTTATTAGCCGGAACGCTTTCTTCCATTCGCTCAACATTACTCAGCCAGCGAAGCCGCTGGATTTTTATACGCTTGACTATGTCAGTGTCGGCGTACAGCTCATACAGCTCATCGTTCCATCTTATTCGACACACGTCGTCCACGCATACTGGACCGTAGATCTTGCAGAGTATCTTCCTCTCGAACGCTCCTAACAGCCAACAGCCTCTCATCGTTGATGGTTAAGGTCCACGTTTCTGCGCCATACATTAAGACGGGAAGGATGAGGGACTTATAGAGCGTTATTTTCGTCGGTCGAGAGAGGGCTCTACTTCTCAATTGCCTACTGAGCCCGTAGTAACACCTGTTGGCAAAAGTTAGTCTCCGCTTGATCTCAAGGCTGACATTATTGTTGGTGTTTATGCTGGATCCTAGACGCAAATTTACGCAAATAATAACATTTTTTTCACATATATTTTGTTTGTTCTTTTAAAAATTAGGCAAAAAATATTGTGTTTATTTGCCTAATGAAAGAAATCTCAATTAACTTTTGCCGCAAAAAAATAAAACACAAGATTCTTTATAAATGATTTATATTTTACTAATAACGTTATCACACTTTGAAAAATATTTGCTTTTATTCAGCATTTCACTTCCGTTATTTTCGGAGATTACTAACCAAAGTTCTCTGTCCATTTGTATGTATGTATGTGTGAGTAGGAGGAAGCTTTAAAAAACATTTTTCTTCTTTAAATTAACATTTCATTTACTTTAAATTAAGTAATTCATTTCGTTTTTCCATTATCCTCGTCATTTTTTTCATTTGCTTAGTCCTTCTCTCTCTCTTTCCTTATAACGCAGGGTTTTAATTTTGTATTTTTTGTTGTTGCTGCTTTTTATGAGGTAAAACCATTAAAACACCTTTTCATTTCCTGTTTCCGGCCTTTGAGCTTATTTAAGGTAAATAGTATTGTAATTTAAAATTTAAATTGAAGAGCATAGTGAATTTAAGATGTAAAACAAAACGGAAAAAGCAGAATAATAAAAAAAATTTAAGAAGCATATGCATTCCTTTAAATGAGTTTTGGGTTGGTGGGAGAGAGAAAGCGTACGGTATTCATAAACTAAATAGTGGATTCGTTTTACGTCATCGCTACTAATGTGTAATTGCGTGCTTTTCCGCCAGTTACTTCCAAGTTGAATAACTTTATGCTCTGCCGCCCTTTTCTCAAAATCACCTTCTCTTGGCTGGCAATGGAAAATCACCAAGACTACATAAATTTGGCAAAGAAAAGAAAAGACACTTCGCCGTTCAGATTCGACAAGTATTTGAAGTCTTCTTCCATTCTGCACTCGTACATTGTGGTGAATGGATGCGAACAGCTCGGCCCAGACACAGATCGGGCAAAAACGGAATAAGAGGGGATTCATCCGGGCCGAGGCAAGATAAATTTGTAAACTTTTGAAAAATAACTTCTATGGAATTTTGCCTATTTTTCAATATTTTTCTTGTTTTAATAAAATCTTGGACAGTTCTAGACTCTGAAAAATATATAGGGCCCTAAAAGTTATAATTTTTAAATGCAAAATTGTAAAATTTACTATTTGTTGTTAATTTACAAAGCTACATATGAAACTTCCAAACAAGCAGGTCTGTTTACCTGACTTTTTAGTAAGGTGAAACTTAATAATTTTTAATTATAGGAATACAATTGCAAAGTCAGACTCGTGTGCAGGAATCTTAATCTTAATGATCTTCTTTGAGGAAAGTTTATATGTAAATGCATTTTTGAAAAATTTTCCTATTTGTTGTCCGAAAATCAGAAAATATTTTCCAAATGGGTTAAAAAATATTTAGCTTGAAAACCATTCTTTATGTTCAAAAATGAGGCGACCATGCGTTCAACCTCCTCTTTTCCCCCCCGGTCCCGTATTTTCTCTTGACGGTCCTGCTTATACCTTCTACGGTCTGTTGTACCATTAGAGAAGAAGATTAATTGAGAGGACGCAAGAGTCTTAGTCTCTTCAGAGGGCAGAGCTTCCAGAGGAAATTGAGAAATGGGCACAATGAAAGCAAAGAGCGAGTACAATTTTAGACACTGAGATATCTGTAGTTAAAAGTCTTCAATCATGATTTCAAAATTACTTTATACTTTATAATTGAAACAATTACGTTTATTAAAAAAATTTTAAAATAATTTATCAACTCTTTTAAAAGCTAAAGTATACCTTATCTTTTTCTCTTCTATCACTGGGAAAAAACATCAATCAAGTGTTTTTTTTTTTGTGTGCGTTTCAAGAGTCATGAAGAAAATACCACAGAAGTAGTCAATTTTTAAAGCAGTCACTAATGGCTTTAATCTAAAAACCTGTAATACCATGGAAGCTATCTATGTATACTACTGTGGGCAAAAAGTAGTAAGACTTTTTAATTTAAATTTCGCGCGGAAACCCATTCATCAAAATATTATTTTTTTAAGGTTGGTATGACTGTCGGTGACATCTGTGCCAAATGTCACATCAAAATAATCATTAGTGTTTAGTATACGCTTGTCTTTTCGAAGTACAAAAAGTGCATTCGGCGATTTTCACAATGAGTGAAATTATTCAACAAAGAAGTTCCATTAAATTTTGTGTGCGGAATCAAATTTCTGGTGCCGATACGTTCAGAATGTTGCAAAAGGCCTTCGGTGATAATTGTATGTCGCGAGGAAGTGTTTTTGATTGGTACAAATTGTTCAAAGATGGTCGAGAACGCGTTGACGACGAACCACGTCCAGGACGGCCATCAACATCAACTGATGATCAATACGTCAATAAAATCAAGGAATTGGTGCTCGAGAATCGACGATTAACAGTCAGAGACTTTACTGGCATCGTTGGAATATTGGAAGGATCAGTGAAAACCATTTTAAAACATCATTTGGGCCTAAGAAGAGTGAATGCACGATTGGTTCCAAATCACTAAACTTTATGGAAAAACAGCGTCGCGTTGACGTCTGTGAAACAATGCTTTCCGACTACCAGGATGTCATGAAACGTATTATAACTGGCGATGAGACTTGGATCTATGCTTACGACCCGGAAACAGACGATCAATCGGCCGAATATCATGCCAAAGGTGAGCCGAAACCGAAAAAACCCCGTCAAAGCAGGTCAAAAATCAAGGTCATGTTGACAGTTTTCTTCGATTATCGAGGTGTGGTGCACTCCGAATTCCTTCCGACCGGCCAAACTGTCAACAAGGAATACTATTTGAGTGTAATGCGTCGTCTGCGTGAAGGGGTTCGCAAAAAAAGGCCGGAATTATGGAAAGACAACTCATGGTTTTTGCATCACGATAATGCGCCGGCTCACACTGCATTGGTTTTACGAGACCTTTTTGCCAAAAATTCGACTGATATTCGCCTGACTTAGCACCGTGTGACTTTTGGCTATTTTCTAAACTCAAAAAACCGCTTCGTGGACCGTTTGACCGTTTTGAGTCAATTGAAGACATTAAACATGAATCGCTAAGCGCATTGAAGGCTATTCCGGAACTTGACTTTAACAACTGTTTCGAGAATTGGAAAAAACGTTGGCACAAGTGTATTGGGGCCGGGGGGATTACTTTGATGGGGACGAAATAGATTTAGAAGAATGAATAAAAAAATTTGAAATTATGAACAAAGTCTTACTACTTTTTGCCCACAGTATTATGTGTGTCTTTAATATGTACATTTGTCTGAAATAAATAAATTTATATTGATTTTGTGTAAAAAGATGTAACCAGTAATCAAATTCGTGGGAATATGGAATACCAGAGTGCACAAAACTGAAACTGAAGTGACGTGAAATGAGCCAACGAACGAGAAAACGAACATATTTAGAAGGACATCAATCATTTTTAATGCATGAAAAGTGGCTTGCTACATACACAACAGCATACATACTTACGCAAAAAACCCATATTCATGCACACACACACACACACACACACACACACACACACACACACACACACACACACACACACACACACACACACACACACACACACACAAAAATCCATCCACACACATCCACACAATTACATGCACTGAAATAAGTGGTAGCCAACTAAAGAGTATCGCTCATAAGAAAACTGGGCATGTCACTTATGCGCGCTCGTTAAAGTCTGATTGTCATAGTGAAAGCTTGTCGAATGATATTATTTACTTTTTTTTTCACTTCTGATGTTTCTCTTCTACTGAGCGCCAGCCGCCTTAAGTGCGTAGCGTTTTGTACAATTGTCTGACTTGGTGTAAAGGCTTCGTTTGCATTCTCTCTCTTGATTTGCCATTTTTGTATTCTTATTTTCATATTCATAACAGTTTGAATGCCTATTTTCTATATAAATATTTTTTGTTGTTGTTATTGTCATAAATGAAAAATGCAAAAGACCTTGTCAAACGAATATGTACATAAATATGTGTGTGTGTGTATTGTTCGTCCGTTCTGCATATTCTCGGACACAGTGGCATGTGCAAGTCAATTGAACTTGACAGCTGCTGTCACTCTCAAATAATTAATGAATTTATTTTTTATACTTGTGAACTACATACATATATAAATATTCAAACTGAAAATATCTCTATTACTTATTTGCCCTTAACTCAACTGTGGTCCAATACGGCCAACACACGGTAAAATATTAGACAAGGCTTTGTGTTGAGTAAGTTTAACAAGGCATAAAGTTTTATTTGAAAGTTAAATTGTAACCAAAGAATGGCTCATTTTGCACATAAATTTTCCGTAGATTTTTTCTTAATTTATACGCAGTTGACAAAAGTTATACATTTTATTTAAAAATTTAAAAGTATCGAAAAAACGAGAAAAATGTAGAGAAAGTTTTCTCTCTGCACTCACATAAATTATGATATTTTAATTAGGAAAATTACATTCTGGTGAAGCCCATTCCGACGCTGTTCATTCAAGTTGATGATGATGATGTGACTTTACTAAGTTTGCCTAGTATAATTTTCTTGAGATTTAGTAAAGTTGGCATTTTGCTGACTTACATAATTTGCAAATGCCCTACATTCGATTTTTCAACATCGAGTATTTGATGGATTATGATTAAGCATATTCATCTGCATTGCTGACTAAAATTTTGGAGCGATACACTTAAAACTAATGTTTCTATTTTAATTTAAAATTAAATTTTTTGGAAAGCAACACAAAAATTATTAAAGTTGTTTGCTTTTTAAGTAAAATTATAAAATTGTGTGTTAGCGCCATTGCAAGTAAAGGCAGCGATTTGTGTATAGCTGCCACTGCTTGCAAGAAAGAAGGAAAGAAAGAAAGAATGAGGAAATTACTTGCTGCTAAGACTACAGGGTACTCTCTCTCCAATTAAGTAGGTACATTTGTACTCGTGTAGTAATTTCTGGCTATACTAGATATTTACTATACGAATATGAAGTTCGATTGTATGTAGTTTTATTTATACATATTTTCCTTTCCTCATCCTCGACGAGTTTTGACAGTCATCATGAACTTAGAAGTAGACGAAGATTAATTACAGTTGTGATACCAACTTTCCATTGCTTTTCCCTGCAGTTTACTTATATAACGAGGCTTATGCGAGTGTGGTAGTATACTTGAGTGTACTATATGCATATGTTATTATCTTTATAAAAATAAATATATACGTACATATGTAATTAGCATAGTACGTTTAAATAGTGTACATATATATATTTTTTCCAAAAGCATTTATATTGTCCTGGTGATTAAACGCAAACATTTTGCTCAGTACTTTCTAAAGCCGCAACTGGTAAATATCTTCTTGTTTTTTCTTAAGACATGATAACGCTTACGTAACGTATTGATGCCAACTGCCACGTACGTATTTGTGATATATCACAAATGGAGTATTTGCAATTGAAAAACGGTTTATAGATGCTAGACTCCCATTTATTAGAAACATATACTTTCTTTGCCCATACATCTCCACCCACCGCAATAGATAAGTAGGTATATTTTCAAAAAGATTGTTAAAGCAACGCTTCGTTACGTTATACAACGTATGCATAATTATGCGTTAGGTATTTGTTTCATCAGCTAATCAAATAAAGTGCCAATAAATTCCCACTTTTTGTTTTGTTTTTTTTTGTTTTGTTTTACTATTCATAGAAATTTCACCATTTAAATGCCATTCCCGATTAAATACTTCCAAACCTTGCACATCTTCAGCTGGGGTCTTAACCGGAACTTTTTGTAATACCATTCAGTGAAAATGTTTAAAATTCTTGTAATTGTAATTCTCAGTTACAATTTCATATTATATAATTTCATATATATTGATTATTGAAAAACAAATACTTACTTACTTACTGGCACTACAAATGATGATCGGTCTTGGCCGCCTCTACAAAGCTTCGCCAATCACCTCTGCTATGCGGGCGCTGGCGCCAGTTGATAACGCCAACTGCAGTCAGGTTGCCCTGCACCTGGTCTTTCCAACGGATATTAGGACGTCCCCTTCTGCGTGTTCCTCCACCATGGTTCGAATAAAACACCCTTCCAGACGGAGCGTTTTTTCCATTCGCTCAACATGACCCAGCCAGCAAAGCCGCTGGAGTTTTATACGCTTGACTATGTCAGTGTCGACGTTCAGCTCATACAGCTCATCGTTCCATCTTATTCGATACACGTCGTCCACGCATATTGGACCGTATATCTTACGGAGTATCTTCCTCTCGAACGCTCCTAACAGCCTCTCATCATTGATGGTCAATGTCCACGTCTCTGCGCCATACATTAGGACGGGAAGGATGCGGGACTTATAGAGCGTTATTTTCCTCGGTCAAGAGAGGGCTCTGCTTCTCAATTGCCTACTGAGCCCGTAGTAACACCTGTTGGCAAGAGTTAATCTCCGCTTGATCTCAAGGCTGATATTATTGTTGGTGTTTATGCTGGATCCTAGTTAAACGAAATCCTTGACGACTTCAAAAGTATAATTGTCAACAGTGGCATTTGTCCAAGACGCCGTGACTCTTTGTTTGTTGACACAAGGTATTTCGTTTTGTGCTCGTCCTCGTTCACCACTAGACCCACTCGACGAGACTCCCTTTCCAAATTGGAGAATGCTGCACTGACTGTTCGAGCGTTTTTGCCAATGATGTCGATATCATCAGCGTATGCTAGCAGCATTACACTCTTGTAAAAGATAGTGCCAGAGATGTCGCTATTCGCAGCTCGAATTATTTTCTCCAGCATAAGGTTAAAGAAGTCGCATGATAGGAAGTCACCTTGTCTGAAACCTCTTTTGGTATCAAATGATGTGGAGAGGTCTGTCCCAATTTTCACTGCGCTGGTGGTGTTGGTCATTCGGTCAGTGTCATTTTGCAAAGAGCTTTGAATGAGCTTTGCAGGGATACCAAAATCAGACATTGCGGCGTACAAGTGATCCCTAATCGTGCTGTCGAAGGCGGCAGCGACTTTATAATCGACAAATAGATGATGGGTGTCGATCTGTTTTTCCCTGGTCTTTTCCAGGATTTGGCGTAGTGTGAATATCTGGTCGATGGTGGATTTACCAGGCCTGAAGCCACACTGATAAGGTCCAATCAGTTTGTTGACGATGGGCTTCAGTCTTTCGCACAGTACGCTCGATAGAACCTTATATGCAATATTAAGAAAGCTTATCCCACGATAGTTGGCGCAGATCTTGAAATCACCTTGCTTATGGATTGGGCAGAGTACGCTGAGATTCCAATCACTTGGCATGCTTTCATCTGACCATATTCTGCATAGAAGCTCATGCATGCGTTTTTTGAGCTCTTCGCCTCCGGTCTTAAACAACTCAGCAGGCACGCCATCTGCACTTGCAGCCTTATTGTTTTTCAGCCGAGCAATGGCTGTTAAGACCTCCTCATTTGAAAAACAAATAACTATCATTAATATCACTGATGAGAAACCGTGGCTGGTTCCGAAACGATCGTCTGATAAGCCTGTTCCATATATATATAACGTTAATTAAGCCTGTTTAAAAACATCAGGCTTACCTACATTTATCTCAGTTAAGAACAAATATCACTCTAGCCTACCTGTTTCTGGTATTCTCGTGTATAAGTAAATGTTGACGATGGCATTCTATTTACTGTATTGCGAATACGTTCATCAGGACATCGTAAACAAGTTGCTTGCTTGATTATATTCTACCATTATTTACTTGGCAAACATTATGCAGAGATGCCCAATTGGCTGTCACCAGTTTGCTCGTTTCCCAGATTTACTGCAAGCGGACTCACGCATTCAACATTAAAACGATGATGTTCCAACTCACTATTACGCAATTACTTTTCCTTTTGCAATCAACACAATGATGTCCACTCATAACTAGGGGATGCCTATAAGTATGTAAGTACCTATAATACAAGAGAAATACATTCAAAAGTAGCATTTCAAAGTAGTCCAGTACTAACTAGGCACATCTGCATAGGAATCGGTATAATCGAAAGAGTATTGTTCTTTCTCACTTACTTTCTTGTGAAATGTACATCGCAGATCTAGCTTTTTCCTGGTACTTAATTAGATGTGAATGTTTTACTTGCTTGGTGGTCGCTGTGGCGTAGTGGTAATGCGTTGGACTGCTACGCAGAGTGTCCGGGGTTCGAATCTCGGCACAGGCAAAATCAAAAAGTAAAAAAAATAATTTTTCACCAGCACCGCCTCTTGGCAGGCAATGGCAAACCTACAAAAGTAAAAATTGCTATGAATAGCTTTTCACTTCGCGGTTCGGATTCGGCATTAAACTGTAGGTCCCTTCCATTCATGTACAAATATACCATAACACACACAACATGAGTGGATGCGAAAAGCGAAAAGCTCGGTCTAGGCCCTCCATTGGCTGTTGTGCCATTAAAAGTAAGTAAAGTCAAGTAAGAATGTTTTTACTTGTCGAACATTTATTAACGCTGTACTCTCAACTGAATGTAGACTGAGTGTCAGCTCTTCCACTGTGAAGCTAGTTGCATGGAACTTGCAAGCATACAGGGAAGAGTGGAGAAATGGCGGGATGATAGACAAAATTGGCGATTCTCTTATGTAGCATAATACTGTGGGCAAAAAGTAGTAAGACTTTTTAATTTAAATTTCGCGCGGAAACCCATTCATCAAAATATTATTTTTTTAAGGTTGGTATGACTGTCGGTGACATCTGTGCCAAATGTCACATCAAAATAATCATTAGTGTTTAGTATACGCTTGTCTTTCTGAAGTACAAAAAGTGCATTCGGCGATTTTCACAATGAGTGAAATTATTCAACAAAGAAGTTCCATTAAATTTTGTGTGCGGAATCAAATTTCTGGTGCCGAAACGTTCAGAATGTTGCAAAAGGCCTTCGGTGATAATTGTATGTCGCGAGCAAGTGTTTTTGATTGGTACAAATTGTTCAAAGATGGTCGAGAACGCGTTGACGACGAACCACGTCCAGGACGGCCATCAACATCAACATCAACTGATGATCAACACGTCAATAAAACCAAGGAATTGGTGCTCGAGAATCGTCGATTAACAGTCCGATGCCAGAGACCTTACTGGCATCGTTGGAATATCGGAAGGATCAGTGAAAACCATTTTAAAACATCATTTGGGCCTAAGAAGAGTGAATGCACGATTGGTTCCAAAATCACTGCATTGGTTTTACGAGACCATTTTGCCAAAAATTCAACTGATATCCTTCCGCAACCACCCTACCACCCTATTCGCCTGACTTAGCACCGTGTGACTTTTGGCTATTTTCTAAACTCGAAAAACCGCTTCGTGGACACCGTTTTGAGTCAATTGTCAATTGAAGCCATTAAATATGAATCGCTAAGCGCATTGAAGGCTATTCCGGAAATTGACTTTAACAACTGTTTCGAGAATTGGAAAAAACGTTGGCACAAGTGTATTGGCGCCGGGGGGGATTACTTTGAAGGGGACGAAATAGATTTGGAAGAATGAATAAAAAATTTGAAATTAAAAACAAAGTCTTACTAACTTTTGCCCACAGTAGTACATAAGTTTCATAGCGTAAGTCTCATGTAACTATTTCACTGTGTAATACATGAAACTTCAATAGGGAATCCAATTAATTTCTTCGTGGAAGAGCTAAATCTAAATTGGTGTAGTTGTACATGATTTACATTTATGTAACTCTCTTGAGCTTATTATTATTTATTAATATAATATAATTATTGAATATTCTGTCATTATTTGAAAGCATTCAAATTCTAATTATTCAAATTTATCTCTCTTTTTCATTTTAGGTAAGAGCCGTGCCATCAATATTTATAAAAATTTGCATCAAGTCGTAAGTGTTTTCATATGAACTATGGAAAAAGTAAAATCTTTACGTCTTCACCTTTACAATTGGCATAAAAACACACATTTCCAATATATTGTGAAAACCTGAGTAAATTGCCTAGTTCCTAGAAAATTTAAGCATATTTGATCTATATATGAAAATAGTACCATTGTAATCGCTTGAATCCTTTCAGTTTTTTTTTATTCGGTTTGGTTCTTTGTATTTAAATTTTATGGCGAAAGTACTTTGCAAAAATAATTTTCAATGAAAATAATAAATTTTACATTATGAAAGTCGAAAAAACAAAATGAAACGAAGATTAAAATATATAAGTATTGCACGCACACAATACGACAGAGGGGCGGTACCTTCGGACGGAGGGAATATGGAAAATATTATGCATATGTATGTATTCATGAAAATGGAAGCGTAAAACACTCTGATTGCCCAAAAATGCATGAGGTACAGAGAGAAAGAGGAAGAGAAAAGCATCGTGGAAAGCATTACGAAAATACCGGGGTCTTATCTGGCTTATGCATATGACGAGGCGAAAAAATACTCAACCAGCCGACCAACCAACAACAATAAAGAAGAGCAGCGAAACAAAAGCGTAAATATCCTAGAGTAATGATAATGCAGATGTTTGTATGTATGAATGTACACTGTAGCTACATTGAAATATTAAGTATATTAAACCAAATCAGCGAAAAACCGGCAAAACAAAATGATGAAGAAAAAAATTTAAATAACAAAGAACCAACAGAAAAAAAAATAAAAAAAAAACAAAATAAATAAAATATAAACTGAACGGAAACTTAAGCACCTCAAGACAGTAAAGAATTGTTATCAAATCAATAAAGAGAAGCAAATAGTTTAGAAAAGGCATCTACGGCACTGAAAAAATTGAAATTATATTCGCTTATTTTTAAGTATCGTACATAGTAAAGTAATTGTATGGGCTACGTTTATGTTCGAGCCATAAGCTGTTTGCTAGTTACTTGCTAAATATAATCGCGGATGTTTAATCTACTGCGATTCCAGCTGCGAGCGAAAAAGCGACTGGAATCAAAATTATTGGTGAATATCGATCGATCGTCTTCCAAGTGCTGACGTGCAAACGTAAACTCAATTCTACTTAATTGCTCTATTCTAAACACTTAAATCCAAGAAGTCGGCTTATACTAAGATTTGAGCACTGTTGGCGGGATGTAATGTCGGTCGATTATAAACGTAGCCTCAATAAGAATTTCGTCTGCACTCTTTCACATTTATACCAACTTTTCGGTGCAATTTGCTTCAAAAGAATTGGTATTTTATCTTATCTGTTTCATTTATTTAATTTCTATTTCATTTATAATGAAAATTAAACACTTTTGTACATGATTGTGCATAGAAAGTGTTGAATATGGGTGGATATTTATAGCAAATATCTACCTCTCTTTTGAAACAAATTACGCCTCGACTCGCTACCTGTTACTACTACCCACTTAATACATACTTACACACATACACACATACACAAAGAGTTTAGGATTAATAAACATTATTAGCACACATACAGCCACAGTCTCATACCATTAGCTACTATATTTGATCTCACTTGTCATATGCAATGCGCTGTTGGGCTCCACCTGTCCCACCTGCCCCGTCCGTTCACATCCTGTGAGCACCTTTGTGCTTTGCCCGGTGTGGTTTTATAATGTTGCATGTGTTCCTGCCTAATTACTTTTGTACCATCTTACATATTCCTCTAAATGTACCTGCCATGTTCACTTATCCATGCGCGCAAAATTATGCAAACAAGCCTATGAGTGTCACATGCCATAAGCACTTCAACAGCATAAATTGAATACACATACATACATATACATAAGTACATACTTAAATTAGGTAAATCGTTATGTCATACCTTTCACTTGTAGCTAGCTGTTTTAGTATTAACGAGAGAAATTTATTTGAAGCTCATAATCCTTTTCGTACATATGTTCAAATTGTATCAACGCAAATATGTAATTTCAGCAACTAAATGGTATAAAATGTTTGTATTAATTTGTAGCTTAACAAATATTTTCTATTAATTCGAGAGAGTAAAACGGAGGTGGTGATGTTTCGGAAATGTTTTCTTATTTACTGAGACTCCTTACATGGCCCAAAAAAGCTCCTATGAAATTAAGTAAAACCAGAAAAGATTGAAGTTAACAAAAGGCTTTCATGATGGGGAAAATGTTGCTACAGGAGACAGCAGAGCGGCTCTCCTTGCCCTCACCGCTTTCGATATTAATTCCAACCTAATGAAAATGGTGGCGCTGCAGCCATTCGAAGGCCACTTCTACTTTTGGCTCCGTGCAATATCCAGGTCCTTGTGATTGACCAAAATCAAGAAACGAAAGTTTTTTCAATAAATTCTGTTTCTTCGAATGAGATTAAAATCTCAAGACCATTTTGAAGAAACATAAATTTGCAAAAAAATATTAGTTTTTTGAATTTTAAGGTTTAGCCTATTGGCTAAAGAAAATCTGAATAAAATTCCAAATCAATTGGCCGGTTACCTATTGAGTTAGATTACACGGCGTGCAAATAATTACTTTTACTTTACTTTTAATGGCACAACAGCCCATGGAGGGCCTAGGCTGAGCTTTTTGCATGCACTCATGTTGTGCGTGTTATATTTGTACATGAATGGAAGGGACCTACAGTTTAAAGCCGAGTCCGAACGGCGAAGTGAAAAGCTTTCCATAGGCAATTTTTACTCTTGCAGGTTTCCCATTGCCTGCCAAGAGGTGGTGCCGTGTAGAAAAATTATTTTTTTTACTTTTTGATTTTGCCTGTGCTGAGATTCGAACCCCTGACACTCTGCGTAGCAGTCCAACGCACTACCACTACGCCACAGCGACCACCACCACAAATAACTACGTCTTTACAAAAAAGCGTTTACATAAGGTACTTTACCTTTTCACCGTACCGGTTGGAACACATCCCTTCGATGGTCCCTTCAGGGACCTATGGGCTTTATTTTGGGTTTAAAACTTCTGGCACATGCTCTTCACACTCATATAATAAATACATACAAAATATTTATCAATTATTTTATTTTACACGAGACAGTCAATTTAGGCATTCCAAATATTGGTCAAAGTAGGAGACAACAAATGTTTAACGTAAAAGAAATCTAAATCAAAACTGGCATCACTTTCTCACAGAACATTGTAGGACCAGAAAATAAGGTTATATCATTAGGGATATATCTCGGATATTTACCGAAGAGGTAGAAACACTAGATTGTGTGTTGTTAGGAGCTTTTAAGGGCCCCCAGCTTACGTCAAATAAAGCCATGGACTGCTTGTTTTGTTCAGGGCGAGGCGCTCCACAGCTTTGCCAGTTTATCTTAGACAAAAACGTTTTAAAAATTATTTAACTAGAATAAAATCATTTTCTGAAAAACTTCTTAATGATAAATAGCAGTCACTTAAACAACGTTTTCCATCAACGATAAATATATTTCTAAATATATTTTTTACATGATCATTGTTTCTAACCCCTTCACCAGATTTTGTCCAAATATAAGGATATTAGTTAAATACGTAATCTAAAAGTAAAATATTTTTCCCAAGATTCACAGCTTTGGAGGTTATGACCTGACTCGAGTCATTTTTTCCCCCGGTATCAATATCGATTACATGTAAATTTCAAATTATGCTTGGGGAAAATTTTGACTGACTAGTTTTAATCCTTCAACAAATCTAATTAAAAAATTTTTTGTAGAGCTACTTTCTATTTTTGATACCCTTTATTTTATACAAATACGATTTATTCGCTTTTCCTCCAGGTTTCACAGAGTTTTAATATTCGTGTACTCTAAAGCTCATTGTAAGCACTCGATCATTGCAATGTATTCAATTAAAACGTATTTTCAAAAAACATTTGCCACCAAAAAAGTATCCACAGTTACACAATCCACATAACATGTACAGACACCTGTAACTACACTTTCACCGCTACATACACCAACACTCACCACTTCCGACCATTCTAGCCCGGTTGTTCATCCTAGCATTCAAAAACTAAAAAAAAATCTCAGCCGATAAGCAAAAAATCTCATTTCTGCAAATATAAAAAATTTTTAATTAGCCCAATCTATAACATATAATTAAAATAATAATCCCGAAACATATATAATATACTTATATAGGTATATATATTAATAATAATATGACATTATTGCGATAAATATTTTGAAAACCGGAAAATTGTTAATAATAATTCTCTATTTTTCAAACACGCACCACAAACAGATGCAGCCGGCGGTAAATTCTTGTTTATACTTTCTCATTTATTTTTACTCAAATATTTTTATAAAGCAAAATAAAACAAAAATTAAAACAAAAAAAACAAAAAAAATGTGTAAATATTTTCATATGCATTAATAATAATGGATAATTGCAAATAATAAACGCATTCAACATACATTTTTTTACCTTTTTTCTATCTTTACTATTTTCTTTGTTTTAATGCTATTTGTTTATTTATTAGTTTGTTTATTACCACGCAACTCTCAAAATTTAATATTCTAACATAAAATTGTTATTATAATTTTTGTTTTTATTATCAGAAGAGAAGCAGAAAGTAAAATTTAAATCAAAGTACAAGGGAACTTCCAATGAAGTTGTGAAGATTTCCCCATAAGAGAAGAAGTATCTAGAAGAGCAGTGGGCAACAATGTACCTGTGAATAGTGATACGTACAATCAGAGCCGTGAAAAGAATGTGGATGGGGGAGGGAGGGGAGAGGACCCCTTATTTATTTTACATATGTGCATATATAGTAAAGCTTTATTACTTTTAACCCTGAATTTTTTATTTTGAAAATTCGTCAAAAATACTTTGACAAATATTTCTCAAAAGTAATAACTCTATATTAATTTTTCAATATCCGACTTCCAAATTGCATTTAAATAATTTAAAATTAATAAGTCCCACTTCGATAAGAAGCCAGGTGAGCAATCATGTTTATTTGGAAAGTTCTCAGTTTGAAAATTCAACAAAATATAGTAAATTTCAATATTTTACATTTGAACTCCCCTTCAGTCATCAGTTCTGGCTTAAATTGGCTTCATTGCTATTAAGTTTACTATTAAAACTTATCCACAGATATCAGAAAGATGAATGTGAATTCTTTGTAACTGAAAAATGTTAGTCTGGCTGCTCCCTGCTATGTTTCACGGAGTCTGTGCCTGCCGTTTCGAAATCCAGTCACGGTCCTCTCGACAACTTATAAGCTTTGTCTTTAAATACTCAAACACGGTTAAGGTATATTTCCATAGTTTCCCCTACATATTTGTTAGAATGTATTTGTTCAATAAATTTTGAAACTATTAAGTAGATAAAGACAGACAACTGTTGAGTGAAGCAGGAAATATCTATTTCCCATTTCCTTAATTTGCCAGCATTCAGAACTTTTTCCTTAAATTCAATTATGGTTGTACATGTATGTACAGATTTACACATGCCTTCTATACTTAACCTAATCAATGGTACATAATCCTGGGTTTTTTTTGATATTTGAGATAACTTATTTATAGGCATCAAAGGCCAATTACTGACATATTTACTTACTTATGTATATTTACTTACTTCTTTAATTTTTCCAATTTTTCTATAATTTCGTTTATATTTTTTACACAAATTTTAACCAAAAAAAAAAAAAAAAAATAAAACAATTATCTTTCAAATATGCTTTAGCACATGAAAAGTAAAATTTTTTGCACAAAAACGGAATGAAATAATTTAAGTTGTTCTCGAGATTATTTGCATGCATTTTAAGAATGATAGCTACAAATCGAACTGCAAATACAAACATATTTTTAATGATACTGAAGTAAGCCGATTGTGCTACTACAATATAAAGGAACTTGCGCTAAAGGCAAACCTGCGAACTACTTATTTACTCAGTGGCGATTTAATCTGTTTCCTAATTAATTTAAGTAAATAAAGAGGCAAAAATTTTGTGCAAAAAAAAGTGCTAATCATGCTCAGGAAAACTACGAAAATATTTTTTTTTATGAGTAATTGCAAGTTAAGGGAATAAAAAATTAAACTTCAAATGAATTGGCATTCAAAAAAAAAAAAAAAAAAAAAAACTTTTTCTGCACCTTGAAAATTAATTAACGAAAGAAAAGAAAAACTAATAAAAAAAAAACTGCACTAATATTTTGGATGAACAAAATCGCGCGTTAGCGTATTTGCAAAATGAGCAACTGGGCCTCAAAGTCTTACTGATTTTCTTTATTAACTTAAAAACAAAACAAAAAACAAATAAACTAAACAAACACTTTAATCTTACACCTTTAGGCTAAATTGAAAAGTTTTGTTCCTCAAAACTGAACACACTTTGTACACACTTTTATGGAACATTTGCGATTCTTTGAATTAAGCTTTTTTACAATTAATTTGCTTGCGCTTGGCTAAACTTTCTAACAAAGAAATTAATTGGCATAATTGGCTATTTTAATTTAAAACTATTTATACCTCTTATTTTTTATTTTATTTTTAACTCACTTTTGTTGCTTTTCTACTATTTAACACTATTTGCCTTTCACTTTGATTCTGGAATTTTCTCCGATTTCTCCTATACTTCTATATTTCGTTATATATATATTTTTTATTTCGTTATATATATATATATATTTATATATTTCTCCTATATTTCGTTTCAAAAGAGTTGCATTCGGTTACTATTGCGCACGTTGAGGGTAAATCGTGGATTTCTGCTCTAAAAAAAGGGGAATAGCATACTAACTCCTACCCTGACCCAACGATATGGGGCGAGAACGGGGGCTCCGTCTACGATTAGCGGCTTCTGAAAGGAAAATTTGAAAAATAGCTTATGTTAATTTTTACACATGTTCTTTTTTTTTCAAAAGTTTGCTCAGTCGTAGTGTCTGAAAAATATATTTGGGACATGTGAAGTTATATTTTCAACATCAATTTTAATATTTTATCTAGTAGATGAAATTTCCAAACAATCATAAAGATGTCCACAGTGGGTTAAAATGTGTAGAACCTGAAAAATAAGTTTTATGACTATATTTCAATAATAAGGTGTCCATAAGTTAAACATCCTCTTTTCCTCCTCTGCGAATATTTTTTCTCGACGGCCTTGGACAGAAGTGTAAAAATTTACTCCCGATACTTCTATCCATCATATATGTACTTAGTACAGTAATCCCGGCTTAATCGCACCAATTCGTGGTTTAATTAACCAGGGAATGCAAATAGTACTAAGTACTTAATTTAAGTACGTTTTGAACTATAAACGTTATATTGCTGGCACAATAAAACAGGAAACGCTATTAAGCGTGGTTCAATTAACCGGAAATTACCACATTGACTCTTTTGAGCAACTAACTTTGCAAGTATGTGTTGTAGTTTCGGCTCATAAGTGGTGAATTACACTGTGTTGAGTTACAGTACCATACTGATTACTGCACAAAAGTAATTTAGTAATTTAGTAATTTCGAACAACTGGTAATGTTTAATCCCCCATAGCTCTAGCTTTTATTTGAAGTGTTTCATGATTAAATAAGATCAAGGTGTTTGCCTTGAGAACATACATACAACTTTGCTAGGCTTAAAACTAAAAAAAATATATTTTCAGTTGTGTCACTTCGGCAATCAGTTAACTTTCCCGTTTTTTTTACAATGTTTTTCTAACGTTCAGAGCTCCTTCAAAAATGTTTGAGTTATGTAATATAAGAAAAATATTGTTCTAAATAGAAGTTAGGTCTCCCAAAATTTGACTACTTCCCTAAATACTTAGATTCTGCTTACGGCAGTGTTATAACGTTTTCCTTTGTCAACATAAAAACATAATCACAATGAAGCTATTTTTAGAAATTATAGTTTGCCATCAGTTTGCTCTCTTTCTATCTCTCTTTCTATCTCTCTTTCTATCTCTCTCTCTCTGTTAATAATTTTTTTGATAGAACCAAACACTTTGAAACTCGAAAAATACAACCACTTTTCTAATTCTATTTTACTCCAACACTTTAAATTGGTTTATTTATTTTTCTTTCTCAGTTTCTTATAATATTTCATCTTTCATTAATTACAATAAAGAAAAATATTAAAACAAAAAAAAAATATTTAGATTTTCTCTTTAATTAAAAAATGAAATTAATAAAAAAAAAACATTTAAATTGTTAATAAAAATATGTTTTTTAAAATTTTTCTACTATTTTAACTTTCTGTCAACTTTTTGTTTATGCTTTTTGCAAATTTTGTTAAATGCTTCTTCTACTTCTACTACTACTACTACTTCTACTACTACTACTACTTCTACTTCTACTACTACTACTACTACTACTACTCTACTACTACTGAATACAATATATGTGGATTAATTATACTAACAACACCTTCTACTACTACTTCTACTACTACTACTACAACAACTCCAAACAACTCTAAATGTAACCAACGTGTATTTACAATGAGGTAAAGTATATTCGAATTTTTATAAAATTTTTTCAAATTATCGCTAGATACATACTATACATATTAACATTTCCCATATGTTACCAAGTGCCAATGTTAAAAAAGAATACAATTTTCTTGAAGAATCTCTAGCATTAAAGAAAATTTATGCATATTACCCTAAAATAAACTTGATAGCATTTTATTTTAATTTTATTTCGCTAGGTACAAACAAAAAGTATTTAAATTAAATTTATTATTGGGAAAAGACACTGCCGCAATCTTTTGTGGCACATTTAACGGGTACAAATCTTTATTTTACACAAAATCTTTATTGAACCTTACACCTAATATCCTTAATGTGAATGCACGCACACACATACACATAGTAATACGTTATGTGTTCTGGGCTATACGTAAAATGTAGCACATACCACATCTCCCTATTTGTATATGTATGTATGTATGTATGTGCTCAGTTGTGCTTCAAAATGCCATTTGCAGCGGCGTTCTGCTATACGTTTCGCTTCTATGTTTGTTTATCCTTTTTATGTATTTTATAGCATAACCTTTAGGCGCTACTTTAATAAATTCTTCTATGGTGAATAAATCTTGTTACATGGGAATATGTGCTTTTGTTGTTTTTGTACGTTTGGCACATTAAATTGCATTGTATTCGTTTTTTATTGAAATATTTGTAATAATGTTTTGAACTCAGTATCTCAAGTCTTTCAAGTGAATTGAAAGACTTGAAGTAAGTTTCACAAGTAACTAATACATATATAAGCCTTGCAAATACTAGTACTATCAGTACTTTCTCTCCTCAAACTGGATCATCTTATAGATAAACTGGCTTCCGATATTTTTAAGACCTTTACAGCGATCAATTATAGTAAACTTTTATTTAAGTATATACATACATTGCAATATTACCAAAGAACTGAGTAATGTTCTTACTATCTTCACCCATTAATTGACAAACAATATCCTCGCTAAAATGCTCTGTGTGTCCCTTCTCAAACAGTAGTCACATGCCGTATTGGGAATGACACCCATGTTGGTCAAATGTATTGTGCCCTGTGATCAAAACTACCAGGATATACAAATTCTTTTTACCAGATGGAGAAGAAATTCAGCTGCTTTTCTGTTCAGTTCTTCCACAAATCACTTAGTTGTTTTACACGGGTTGGCCCTGGGCTACTTATATTTCTCTTTGAGCATACTCATGTATTTGTTGATCCATTACATAAGTATTTTCTATCCAACTAACGCAGATGATTGGATACACGATCCCATTAGATTTGCCGCAGAGCCGCGGCTGGATAATTCATCAGTCAATTCATTGCCATTTTCACCGATATATCCTGACACACATATGGGGCATAACTTATATGTACTATGTCATGGCACACTGTTAAGTGTTACCTTGCAATCTCTTACTATCTTCTAAAAGTTAGCGGGCTTTTCTAGTGCCTTTAGTCTGACTGTCACTGCAGACTTCGTTTTCCTCACCAACCGATTTTGATTATCCAGCAAGCTGGATAATTAAATATTAAAAGCTGGATAATTAATAATTTCTCCTGTAGCGAAGAAATACCTGTTTTCGTTGTCCAAAGGACATTGCTCTGACAACTGGCGGTGAATCCGTCTGTGCCCCATATCATCATGCCAAACTTCGTTTGAAATGAGTCGACACACCGCCTTCATGGCTTGCCTTTAGTCTGACTGTCACTGCAGACTTCGTATTCCTCACCAACCGATTTTGATTATCCAGCAAGCTACAAGACCGTTACCATTTCTCCTGTAGCGAAGAAATACCTGTTTTCGTTGTCCAAAGGACATTGCTCTGACAACTGGCGGTGAATCCGTCTGTGCCCCATATCATCATGCCAAACTTCGTTTGAATTGAGTCGACACACCGCCTTCATGGCTTCCCTTTGCTAATACATATAAGTCAAGGGAATGCAAGTCAAGCATAATATTTAGAGCATTACCTGGAGTGGTACTTATAGCATAGTATAGTGATGCCCAGAACCCTATTTAGCGAAGAGACTCTAGACTTAACCAGAATTCTACGTCACTATGCCACATTGGTATAGAGACTTAGATGAAAACAACCACTGAAACAACAACATACCACAGATGCGTATCTGACCATGGCTGTTTTTTTTTGCCATCAGGACATAAAATAGAATTGGTTTAATGACCGTTGTATAAAACCAATGAACAATTCAGTGTTCTAGACTCCATATTTTACCTACTGCTGTTTTCTTCCATGAGAAAGAGGTCACATTGGCCTTCTGAACTCTCAGCAGGTTATTAGATTTCCAGCTTAATTTCTTATACAGGACTATGTAGTCACCATTTAAAACCAGAGTACATATACAAGGTTCGGATACTATGCTTATTAGTAAATAAGACCAGATCAGTTTTTGCAGGGTTTATTCCCAAGTCGCATTTACTGCACCATAGGGTAGAGCTGTAACGTCATTTTTTAAAACTTCCGAAAGAGAATTTGGAAATTTACCTGAAACTGTTAAGGTTACGTTATCTGCATAAACAATAGCAGCAACCGTATATCTTCAGATCTACAAACTACTATATGCTTTACCAACATAGCAAATAATACCATATTGCAAAAAATACACTTTTTTAGACTTTTGTTTTAGTCTATAATCTTCAAAGATAGGTTAAGTAGTTACAATAGTTGTAAGCGACTATTAAACATTACTTCTAACATTTCTTCCTTCAATATTTGTACATCATCCCTACCAAGATTGTCGTTTAGATCAGCTTCTTGAAGTTTCTGAAGCTTCCATTCGTTGCTTCGTTGTGGCTGATTATACAGATTTTGGTGAGTCATCTTTCTGAGGTGAGTCATTTAGCTCATAGTACATAGTAGTACTCGTTGCTACCACATCATCAAGTTGTTTTTTCAGATAAACAAATAGAGGGACTTTCACTTGGTAGTAATGCCAAAAGACCAGAATCTGGTTTTCTTTGGTTTCTGAAAGGAGTTGCGATAGATTTCTTTAGATACAAGATACAAGAACTTAATGTATTGATAGTCAGTGAAAGAGATTGGGCATGGCTTATAGACTTCCAAAAAAAAATTAGCCCTACATAAAATGAAAGTGTGAAACTAACAGAAAAATCTGATAGCCAGTATCGTTAATCGTTCTTCGAACTTAAGCAAATTCATGAAAATCCAACTTTTTATGGCACGCTTCAGCACCACTGTCAATTAATGGGTTAAGAAAGAAATATGCCCCAAAAGTTGCCATTTACTTCAATATCCACAAATGCTAAAATGCTACTAATTATTTTAATGTAACATTTTCTTTATCTGAAGTGTTCGAATGTGGTCGCTGTGGCGTAGTGGTAGTGCGTTGGACTGCTGCGCAGAGTGTCCGGGGTTCGAATCTCGGCATAGGCAAAATCAAAAAGAAGAAAAAAAAATTTTTCTACAGGGCACCACCTCTTGGCAGACGTACAAGAGTAAAAAATTGCTATGAAAAGCTTTTCACTTCGCCGTTCGGATTCGTCATTAAACTGTAGGTCCCTTCCATTCATGTACAAATATAACACCCACAACATGAGTGGATGCGAAAAGCTCGGCCTAGGCCCTCCATGGGCTGTTGTGCCATTAAAAGTAAAGTAAGTAAAGAAGTGTTCGAATATTTAGAAATATGTAATAGTAACTTATTTTTGCGAAATACCGAAAGTAAAAAAGATTTTTGTGCTACATCCCTGAAAGAACTAGAGAAGAATTTCAGCCTCCTGAATATGAGTTCAATGCTAAGTTAATGAGGCTCCATTTTCAAAAAGTTTTTTGCATAAGAACTCAATTGCTCCTCTGCAAATAAATACATACTATACGTGTAGGCAACCTTAATTCCTTTAAGCAGTACTAGTGCAAAAAAAGGCAACGAAAAAGAAAAAGACAGTTGTCCTCTTTTTTCTTTACTTACTTGCTACTAAATGCAATTTTAATTTTGTAGGAATATACAAATCTGCCATTTTGCAAACAGAAACACATACCCATACACTCGTATACTTATCTAATTGGTTTGCATTTGTAGGTTACACACATAGGCACCTATTTACATATACATGTACACATATAGGTATACTTATTTACATATAAGTACATACTATGTACATATATGAAAGAATATGAGACTTACATAGAAAGCAGAGCAATCATTCTGTGCCTCAATACAAAAATATTCTTGACATATTTTTTGCGCCCGTGTTTGCATATGAATATATCATGTCATACATATGCACGTATAAATGTAAGTATGTACCATATTTATGTATGTATGTACTTGATTGTAAGTAGGAATTTATGTTCCATTTATTTGCTGTTTATTCTCTTGTGAAAATTGGCATTTAGCCTGTCAATGTTTGTTGTTGTTGTTGATATTTTCAACATATGTTGATATGTATGTACTTACACTTATATATACTATACTTGTACACTAATAGTATATATTTGCCATATATACCTTAATTTGCAGAAGCCCTAACAAGTATCTTTCAAATTTTATAGGAAAAGCAAAAACACATTTTAAAACTATAGTATAATATTTTCAGTATTGTTTTCAAAATGTTGTGATTTCAAATTAAGAAAAAAAGACGTTAGTTTTTGGTGCATGGTTCTAAAATTTTCGGCAGAGTTGCAGATGGATACGCTTAACCACAATCGATAAGAAACTCGATTTTGAAAACTTTAATGTTAGGGCTTTTGCAAATTAAGTTATATTAGGTGTTGCTCTATTTCATGCTGTGTATACTTTTTCGACATACTTATTTTTCCTCGTCTATTCGTTGTTGTTGTTCGTCTTTTATATCTTCTTCACTTCATTCGAATCAAATTAAATTACACTTCATTAGTATTGCCAGTTTGCCCTAATTTTTATTCTTTTTGTACTTTTTCTTCGTACAGTGAAAGCCATTGTGGGAAAGTATAAGATGCTGCATTTTCGCTATTACTAATTTGATTAAAAATATATTTCTATTAGAACGAACAGAAATTTATATTCATCTTTTCGTCTCGTATTTCTCTGGCCGTTGTCAAATTGTTACATAAATAACTTTTCTCATATTTGTTGAACAAACTGAAATTGAAGATCATATCAAAGTCAGGCAGCTCGAATAGCGAGCATAAGCCTAATTAATACTTTCGTTTCATTATGTAATTGTACGCTACTGAATGTTTAATTTGATTAAATTTCAAACTGATTTACTTACAATTTAAACAATTTCAGTCCTCGGCGTCCACTATGTATCTGCTCACATTTCGCACAAAATCTCCTCCGTCACTCCCACTTCACGTAAAGAATGAAATTTGTTCTTTTGTTGTCTCAGTTGCTTTTTTCTTTCTTTTGAAACGAGCTGTTCTCGCTACGACGGCCCTAACCGATTCCCATCTGCTAATTGATGCTCAACAATCATTTGTACTAATCACTAAACCACTGAGGAACCTAATAATTCACACTACGGCACATCTATGGCATTCCTCAGCGCAACATTATTAAATTTGTCTTCAAAAAGGGTGATTTACTTTATTTCCAAGAAAAGACAACGTTTTTAGTATGTGGGTGAAAATGACAATGCATAATTCGTTGTACCGCAACCACACGCACTCATACTTACATACATATGATAATAACACCGGAACGTGGAGAGACATTTACGACAAATATCACAACCACAACAGCAAGTGTTTTACATAAAATTTTGTTGCTTCTACATTGCCCCAAAGCAGCAACAACAAATGAAATATAAAAATGAAATCTCAACACAGCAAAAATGAAAAGGTTCTTCTTCAGTATGTTTCACAAGTACTATAGCAACTCAAATCGAGTACTCCTTCTTCTACAACAAATACTATGCCAATTGCTGCTACCGTGTTTTATTGCTACTGTTTGTCTTTTGCTGTTTTGCTGTTTTGCTGCATTGTCATTGTCAAATGACATAACAGAAAAACTTAATGAGCAAATTTGTTTAAACGTTTTCGTTTTGCTTGTACTATAGAGCTTAAAATAATTCAAGTTTAAAATGGAATGAATTTTTTTAGAACCTCCTCCCCCTGCCTCCTATAGTTCTTCGTCTGGTGCAAACAATAAAGGAATTTGCGATGACGTTGAAGAAATTCTTCTCATTTTGTTTTTCTCTTTTGATCTCATTTTGATGTGTGGTTCTGCTTTTTGAAAGCGGAGTTTTTTGGGAGACAAAATAGATTTGCGTTTTCGGTTACCTTGAAAAAGTTGGATATGAATTCGAGACTGTTGCTGCCAGGTTTTGGCAAAAAGACGGATTTTGTTATATGTTTTTCTTTTTTTTTTTCCATGCCACGTGGCAACAAGCGGTTACAAAAAATTTTCAAATGGATTAAAGCACCTCAAATTTACGAAACGCAAATTTAATGAACCGACAAAGCTTTTTCCTAAATTGAACATCAGCAGACACTCACACACTCGCACGCATTCATGAGCACACACTTGAAACGTCGTACGCTGGCAGCAGCTATTTAAAGAATGACAACATATCAAAAACTTTTTTAATCATTGTAATTAATATGATAAAGGCTTATAATTATAAAATGCATTTGCTGAATTACTGAAAAACGCCAGCGGCAAGAAGAGTTGAAATAAAATTTTAATTGCGAATTTGGCACAATTACCGAGCACAAGCAAGAAATAAAGAAACGAGCGAGCGAACCAAGCACAAATGAAATCTTTAACTACAGTGCGTTCCAAAAAAAAAAAAAGACACACTGCAAAGAAACCGAAAAACTAATAACAAAACGTAAGGGGTAATGGGGAAATAATAATAGTGTAAACAGTGAGAAATAAAAACAAACGCATTAAAGATGCTCTGGCTACAAGCGGAACACAATTAATTTCATTAATTACACACATACACACGAAGCAAACGAGTGCGAAAAAGTGAAAGCAATAACAACAAAAGCAGCAGCAGTAAACTTCAGGAGATGAAGGAGCAAACTTAAAGCACATAAAACAAAAGAACTGCAATTTAATTTAAAAGCGCTGCTTCTATTTTTTAACATTTCCAGCAGCGGCATAAAAATTTACTACTATGAAGTAATTTTGAAAACAATTTAATTTTCTCTTTCTTTCTGTTTTGTTTTGTTTCTTTTTATACACATTGAATGCATGTGAGTGGAAAAGAGCGAAGAGATTGCGTCGTTAAACTATTTTCAACGCTTACAGGAAATTAATCAAGAAATATTTGAAATAATTTCCAACACACACAAAAGAGGACAACATCATTATATGTTTCTACTGCCTGTGAGTGGCGGCGCCATTCAGTTGCCACTGCTGATGCTGCATAGAAAAAGTGGGAGAGCAGCCCAGTTGAAAATTTAAGGGCCAGAACTTACCTCTTGCTGAAAGCAAAATTGAATAAAACCACCAAGTGATAATCTATTTACTTACTTACTGTACTTTTAATGGCACAAAAGCCCATGGAGGGCCTAGGCCGAGCGTTTCGCATCCACTCATGTTGTGCGTGTTATATTTGTACATGATTGGAAGGGACCTACAGTTTAATGCCGAATCCGAACGGCGAAGTGAAAAGCTTTTCATAGCAATTTTTACTCTTGTAGGTTTGCCATTGCCTGCCAAGAGGTGGTGCCGTGTATAAAAATAATTTTTTCTACCTTTTGATTTTGCCTGTGCCGAGATTCGAACCCCGGACACTCTGCGTAGCAGTCCAACGCACTACCACTACACCACAGCGATCATCTATTTAGCGTTATAAAATAGCCGAGGCCCTAGAGAGTCGACACGACGTCGGGCACTTCATGTTGGCGTAGAAATGGAAGCAATCTTTTTTTCCAAGTACTTATTTTACTTACTTACTTTTAATGGTAAAACAGCCCATGGAGGGCCTAGGCCGAGCGCTTCGCATCCACTCATGTTGTGCGTGTTATATTTGTACATGAATGGAAGGGACCTTATACTTGAATGGAAGGGACCTTATACATGAATGGAAGGGACCTTATACATGAATGGAATGGACCTACAGTTTAATGCCGAATCCGAACGGAAGTGAAAAACTTTTCATAGCTAGTTTACTCTTGTAGGTTTGCCATTGCCTGCCAAGAGGTGGTGCTGTGTAGAAAAATTATTTATACTACTTTTTCCAAGTACTCCTTCATATATATCACTGCTGATTGTGCCTGATGTAATGAGACAGTTACTTCTTTTCCCCCCAAACAACTACAAATTGCCTGCCAAAGTATGAAAATCTTTAAAAAAAATTTGGCTGTGAAATTTTCAACGAAAATTTGTCCAAAAACCGATTGCTTAAAACACCAGTCCAGGAAGTTGGAAAAAGTTCGCTAAAATTCGCTGACGATGAAATCCGCTTTCGAAAAACATTTTAATAATTCTCTCTCACTTTTCTAATTCACTTGTTACTCTTTATTGAATATATTGTACATATGTAATTGATACATAGCATGTTGTTTATTTGTATTTGGACGCAGTCCTTATTTTCATATACATAATTTTTTTGTCACTAGAACTTATGCCAAAATTGCAAAGGTCTGTACAAGGTCTGAGACCTTATCGATCATATCCTTATCTTTACTGGGAAATTTACAACAGCAGCAACGCATACGCTCTTTAACTAACAGCATTTGGCATGAAAGTGGTTTTTGAAGAGTGTGAGTGAGTGGGTGGACCAGGAAGAGAAGAAGGAATGTAGTGAGCGAAGAAATTTCTTTAATATAAAAATATTTTCGTAATTGTTTGAGTGTGTGCGTATGTGTATGTACATCTGTATGTATGTGTGAGTGTGGGAATTTGCATGCAACAATATGCAATTTACTATGTCAAGCATGTATGAATGCCAACTTCATGCAGTATAAAGAGTGAAAGAGAGAGAGAGAGAGAGAGCGAGAGCGGAAGAGAGTGGGAACAACATACTTTGTCATATATGCACATCGTTAGCATAGCTTGGTGTATTGTATGTAAGTATGTGTGAGTAAGTGTGTTTTCATCTGCAAGTGACAAGCTTAAAGCACTATAGACTTTTGCTGCTGCTGGTGGTACTACTGTTGTATGCTGTTGTTGCTGATGTTGTCAATGATGTTGTCGTTGTCGTCGTTCTTGTCGTCCTTGCTATTATAAAAAATATTTGATTACAATGCATGACATTAACAAAAAAAAAAATTCATGTTCAAATCTTTGCTCAGACAAGAGCAACAGCAGAGCACAAGTAGCAGCTATCTTTTCATTTAAGTGTTTTAACACACACACACACACACACACAAATTATCGTCATCAAGCTGTAAATTCAGTATTCTTGTAATTCTTGAATATTTTTATCCTTTCAATAATTTATGTGTTCGTCCCGTGTATCAGCAATGCAGCTCATTTACAACTTCCATTCTATTCAGCACCAAAACGAACGGCCGTAGTCGTAGTCTAATGTCCTACATTGATGAGGTTTCCCTACGTTCTTCCCCTCTTCCCCTATTATCGTTGTTGTTGTTGATGCTGTTTTTGTCCAAAACTCGCATATTATCATCCGTTCTCACAGCTGTTTGAAATGTTTTATATCCTTGCGCCGATCTCGCTCTTGATGCTTGTAAGCATGTGTGTGTGTGTGTGTGTGTGTATTTCTGTGTTGGCGTTTTAGGCATTTTTCCTTCTCATTCCCTTGTTTTATTTTAATTTTTCTGTTATTGCTGTTGTTTTTGTTGTTGTATGCCGGAAATGTTTGACATTTCTGTTGTGCGGTTAAGGAAATTGCTTAAGTTCTTATTTGGGACTTGGAAGCGCATATTTCCGCAAACATTTGAAATATTCTTGTCTTCCTACAACCGATGCAGTGGCTGCTTCTGGTTTTGGTTGTTGTTGTTGTTGTTGCCCCTTCATTGTAGTTAACTTTGTTGTTGGTGTTAGTGGTGTTGTTGCCATTGTCTATTTGTTTCATTTCATTTTATGTTTTGTTTGTTGCTGTTAAATTTTCCGTGTACTGGCAGCAAAATATTTGTAAATTTTGTCATGTTGTGATGAAAGCGTGGAACCTTCAAAGATTAACTTCCTATCCTTTTGTGCTTTCTTCTCTGGAATGCGGCTGATGCCAGAAAGACGTTAGGAATACATTCAAAGGAAACATCCACTCACGAAGCTATGGTTTTATTATAAAAGAAAAGTCAATGTTTCCTCTGGGATAAAGTCCATAAAGTTCTCTGGGGTAAGGGCACGTGGAGCCGTTCCTTGCGAGTACGATATCAATCAATTTAATTTCCTTGATGATCTTCCGCTATTGGATTTTCGTTTTCCCAATAGATATAGGAGAAAGTACTTATTGAAAAACTTAAACTCATCCTCTTCTTGATTTATCAGAACAAAAAGATGGCATAACATACTTTCAAAATTGGTTTCTTAAATATCCTTGAACATATCTTACAATTTTTGGTGAAACAAATTTAAGGTTACGGCTAAAGCCGTAAAGTACAACATTCAGAAATTTTATATTTCTGGCTTTATTGGCTCAAATAAAAGTCATCAAGTTTGAATTGATTTTTAAAATTTTCTTTAGTTAATATGAACAATTTGTAGAAGAGTTTTTACTTTTTTCGAAGGCTTTACGTTCCTTTCAATGCTTTGACCACTACATATTTCTCATGAAGAATGTATTTATTCGCTTTCTTTGACGCTTATGATGTTCATCAGTGTAACAAAAAATATCGACCAGCAATATTTAGGCAACATATAATTTTACAGATAATTTTATCGCTGAAACGATTTTCAGTTGATTCTGTATCTTGGCAAAATCGCACCCAATACTTGTCATTAAATTTTCCCAGGTTTTTGCGGAAAAGTACAGGTTGCTACACAGAATATTAATTTTTAAGAAGCTATCATGTCCTTTCATGGAAGCTATCGATCAATTTGCGACAATATCTTGATAATTTTCATTGACTGATGTCAATAAGTCCCCAAACTCTTTCCACTGCATAAACTTTTTCGATTGTGGAAAATTACCTAGGAGATACTTAACACTGATAGAAAGTTAAGTATGCCGAAATCAATGAGTAGTCACTATTGCTCAGAAACGTAGGAGAGACCTCAGTTGGCAAGTAGTTTTCCAATACCAGCAATGATGACCTTAATCTTATCTAAGTTAAAGTTTTTGTAGAGAGAAAATATTAATTTAATTTTTCAATATTTAGGAATTAACATCTTCTTCCTTAAGTTCATAACATCATACATACCCGATCTTAATAACATCAATTTACTTCTGGGAATGATATTATAAACCTGTGCTGTACGAAGCTCTTAAAATTGTGACAAAGAAGGGTACGTCTCTGCTGAAGAAAAAGTCGCTGTAACAATTCATTATCGACTTCCGAAAGTAATTCCTATTTCAATTTACGGATTTAAGCTTAGTCTTCAAGCTTCACATCTTCTAGAATATTTACGAAAAAACGTTAAAAAAAAGTATTTTTGATACATTTTGCCCTCTTAAATTAAGAGAAAAACTTATTTTTTTCAGTGATTGTCCTTTTATATTCGGTGCCCATATTGGCAAACTAGGATTATTTCAAATACTTTAACATATTTTCCGGTTTTTAACTAATTCTTTGAAAATTCCAAGACTTTTACCAAAAATTCCTGTATCTCTGAAGTAAGCATGTCAAGGTCATGTCTCACGCTTAATAAATTGAAATACATCTCGACTTACCTTACCACCGTTCTACAGAAAAGACAATAACTACAAGTTTAACTTCATTTGAGATAAGTACATCAATAGCGAGTGGTCGCTGTGGCGTAGTGGTAGTGCGTTGGACTGCTACGCAGAGTGTCCGGGGTTCGAATCTCGGCACAGGCAAAATCAAAAAAAAAAGTAAAAAAATAATTTTTCTACACGGCACCACCTCTTGTCAGGCAATGGCAAACCTACAAGAGTAAAAATTGCTATGAAAAGCTTTTCCTTCGCCGTTCGGATTCGGCTTTAAACTGTAGGTCCCTTCCATTCATGTACAAATATAACACGCACAACATGAGTGGATGCGAAAAGCTCGGCCTAGGCCCTCCATGGGCTGTTGTGCCATCAAAAGTAAGTAAAAGTACATCAATATATCTACATATTTACACTCTGTGTGTTTCGTCGCTGTGGCGGAGTGGTAGTGCATTGGGCTGCTACGCAGAATATCCGGGGTTCGAATCTCGGCACAGGCAAAATCAAAAAAAATAGTAGAACAAATAATTTTTCTACACGGCGTCTCCTCTTGGCAATGGCAAACCTACAAGAGTAAAAATTGCTATGAAAAGCTTTTCACTTCGCCGTTCGGATTCGGCATTAAACTGCAGGTCCCTTCCATTCATGTACAAATATAACACGCACAACATGAGTGGATGCGAAAAGCGAAGAGCTCGGCCTAAGCCCTCCATGGGCTGTTGTGCCATTGAAAGTAAGTAAGTATAGTAAAGTGTTTCAAATTTTACTACCTTATTTCTTTATAGAAATAAGGTAGTAGTATTTCGACGGATTTATATTTTTCGAATAAAAAATAAATAACCCCAATAACGATGACTTAACCGGGGTAGTGATCTTAAGAGGTCAGATGATATGATTTTTAAAATTTGAAAATTAATTCATTTAAAAATTAAACTTAATCATATGACTTTATAGGCCGTTTTATTATCCTTCCAACGATACTTTATTCGCCCATATCCGTTGGGTAATGACTGAATTATGTATAGAGTATTTAATAAATCGATTTTGACGATTTTAGCGATTGAGTCTATCTCGCAACTCTGATGGAAATCACATCGGATATTTTTCGTAGCCATATTTGATAGATCTGAGGCTTGGTCCGAAACAATACTATAGACAGAGTTTGAGCTTAAACTAAAATGATCGGAGCGTAATTTGAAATTCTTTGATACGTTCAATCTAGAATGACCGAGATGCATAATTTATTTTTATTAATCACATCTTACCCGTAAACTTTGAAAAAGTCCGCTAGTAATATTTTGAAAAATTTGTAAACTGAACATTCCGCCGTTGGCTATGAATAGAGCTTTTTTATTCGATTATGAATATCGTCTGTAGTGGCTCCATTGTGGTTGTCGAAGTTACCGATGCTGGTACCTCTGGCATAAAGTTGCAAGTGTACTATTTATTTATTTCCTAAGTACATGCCGCAAGTTGTCTACGGGATTTCTGAGTACTTGGATTACCACCAATGATTGCTTCCCAAACATAAAAGACAAAGTGGTGAAAAGTAATTTTACCATGCCGGAAAAGGCTGAGGTTGATGTGAAATTCAATTTCTAGAGACAGGTTCTATTAAAATTTGTTCCAGCGTATGCAAAAAAGTGTAGATCACCAACGCTAAGTAATACATATCGTACGATTCTTCATTATCACCGTCCAAATAACCAATAGCTTCGATCCATATTTTTCTATATAAAACGTTGACTATAAAATTTGTTTCTAACCTTTTATCCAGAATCTATATTTGTGAAAGGGACGTATTATGTTCTCTATCTAAATTCTAATTTGTAATTAAATATGTGACTAAAACAGAAAAAATTAATTAACATTAAGAAATTTTGCTGTGCTGCACTTGAAACTTTTTACAGCTTTCCATTTCACAAATGAGTTTCATAAATAAAAATTATAAAGTTTTTCTTTTTATTTTAAGTATATGTAATATATTACACATAGAAATGAGTTACAGAAACAACAACAAAAAATGAATTACTTGTATGTAAATGCAAGAAAAAATTAAATAAAAATGCTTGAAAAACTTTTTCATGCGACATGTGCGCAACAAACGCACACAATACACCAGCAGCAAAAACAACAAATTAGAAAAAAAAAAAAAAAAGAAACATGAAAAGTTTTTATGAGCTTTCGTGTGCGTGTTTTTCGACATTGAACAAATTATATTCAACACTCATTTACACACATATACATGCACACAGTGTAAGTGTTGCACTAACACACAGACGCACACGCATGCTCTAACACACTCCATCACGCACTTTCAAATTTATACATAGTATAAGTTGCAAATTTATTTTCGATGCTGTTCTTCTCGTTGTTGCAACATCACTCGTGCTGCTCCAATTGGCGCTGATAACTGTATGCTTCCAAGTTTTATAAGAGTCTTAAATTAAAAATCAAATGTTGTTGTTCTATTGCGAAAGCAATAAGTTTAAGAAGAGGAAGCGGACAACGAATTGGGGGCAGTTAGTTGAAAACCGCGTATGAGTCCTTAAATATGCATAAAGCCGCTTAATTTATTATTAATTTTAACTGCAACAAACTCAAACAAAACACTAACTCTAGTTAGTACTTAGAACGTTGCAATGTGGCTTCTGCAGCAGCTACTTACTTTTAAAAATTAAGTAGTTGAGTTGTTGTAGTTGTTTTAGTTGTTTTCAAAACAATCAGCTTTAAGTATTTTCTATTATAAAAGTTTTCTATTAATACTTAAGTTCATAATACCAAGCAGGAAATTTATTATACCTACATACATACCAGTTCTTATTGGCATCAATTTATTTCTGGGAATGATATTATAAACCTGTGCTCTACGAAAATTCTTAAAATTGTGACAAAGAAGTGGTCGTCTCTGCTGAAGAAAAAATCGCTGTAACAATTCATTATCTACTTCCGAAAGTAATTCCTATTTCAATTTACGGATTTAAGCTTAGTCTTCAAGCTTCGTGTATTTTAACCCATTTTTGGATATCTGTACGATTTTTCAGACAACAATTTTGGAAATTCGTCTAAAATACATTTATTAATTTTCCTAAAAGTAATCACTGTTTATTATTTCTACATAGTATGGCTTTAAATTGCATTTGTTAAAAGGACATATGCTTGTTTGGAAGGTATTAATGAAGTTTTGGAAATCCACAAAAAAAAAACAGTAAAAGGATGAGTTGAAACAGTCAAATTCTTTATTTTCGTCATTAATTTTGAAATAGACAATCCTTCCAGCTGATATAGCAAATTTGAAATGTAAATTATAACCTCCCCTGTTCCTCCTCTTTCATCAAACCTGCTTCTGACTATGAGTTTTGTCCCAGATCAAGTTTTATCAAATGTATGCATAAATGAAGAAGAAGAAACTGTGAAGAAAACTGTGAAGAAAACTGTGATTCTCAAATTTCTACCAAGCTCAATTGGCAGTCAACTGCAGTAAACTATAAACTATAAAACCGTACCAGATATAGCAGGCGTACTGAGGCCGCACCATATTTATAATAGAATACTTAGTTAAGAGAAAATGGGGAGAATATGTTCGAGAGTAGAATGAATTTAGTAGAAATTATTAGAATTTCATAGCGACTAAAAGTGTAATACATGTTTAACATTAGTAGGTACCATTTGAGGACGGTTTTGCTTCACGGATATTCTACTTACACTTTATCTAATTACTTTACTTTTAATGGCACAACAGACCATGGAGGGCCTAGGCCGAGCTTTTCGCATCCACCCATGTTGTGTGTGTATTATTTGTACATGAATGGAAGGGACCTACAGTTTAATGCCCCGAATCCGAACGGCGAAGTGAAAAGCTTTTCATAGGCAATTTTTACTCTTGTAGGTTTGCCATTGCCTGCCAAGAGGTGGTGCCGTGTATAAAAATATTTTTCTTTACTTTTTGATTTTGCCTGTGCCGAGATTCGAACCCCGGACACTCTGCGTAGCAGTCGAACGAACTACCACTACGCCACAGCGACAATTTATCTAATGTTATTTTGAAATGTTGCGAAACGATGTGTTAACGGTGAACAGTAACCAAAATAAAAGCACTTAGTAAATTTTTTGTTATGAAAGAAATCATGTTTGAAAGATGTGGTATGGCTGAATGGTATGAACAGATTTATTATTTTTTTTTTTGGTTTATCGTTAGAGAGGGTATTAGTTTAGGCAAATGTTAAATGTTTTTGATGCCAACGAGCTCTTATTTAACAAAATCAGATGATGTGTGATATAGGAAGGATAGTAGTGAATGCTAGAGTTTATTTCACTTTTAAAATCATATATTTCATTTTCTTGAGGCTCCGTTTTGAAAAACCTAATGAAAACCTCAATTTGTAATGGGGTAAAAACAGCAACACCCGGCAATTCTTACCAAACCTTTGTTCTTTTCGAAAAGTACAATTTTTCATACCATCGAATTCACGAGGAATGTTTGCAATCGAAATTTTATGGGGTTAAATTTCCCAATATGTCACTCGCTTTTCACTTCGCCGTTCGGATTCAGCATTAAACTGTAGGTCCCTTCCATTCATGTACAAATATAACACGCACAACAAGAGTGGATGCGAAAAGCACGGCCTAGCCCTCGATGGGCTGTTGTGCCATTAAAAGTAAGAAAAAGTAAAATGTCACTCGCGGATGAAAAAACATTCTTTCCTCCCACTTTAATGTAGATACATATTTACTATTCTCTTTTTAAGTATGTAAGCCATTTTAAGTCATATGGTCTAAAGAAGTTTCATATTATTATACTAGCTGAAAATGTTCTCCTTTTCCACCAAAAAAATTATTTCAATAGTGCGAAACTTAACGTCTAATAATTCCCCAAGATTAAATTCAGTTTTAGCGTGTATATGTTGAATTTTCCTCCTTTGTTTCTACATATTAATGCATTGTACTTTCCTACAATATGCTGCGCATTTATGTATGCTTCGTGAGGCAGCTACCATTAAGCTGCGCCTTATACACATCTAGTGCTATACCATATAACCAGTTGTGTACAAAAGTATTAGTGATGTACCGGGTGTTAGCATTTTCATTCGCTGCATGCAAATATTGGTTTTTTTTTGTTGGCCAAACTGTGTGCTCCCAAAATTTTTCAACTAGTACAATATTTTTGAGGACGTGTTTACTAAGTGGCTTGTGAATCTGCGTTTACCTTTTGCCGTATCATCTTTCTGGGTGACTTCTTTTCTAGATATGTCTGAAAAACATGTATAATTATTACAATGTTTTCTTTACATTTTTCTTCTACATACAGACATTGGAACCTGCATTTGCATTTGTATCCGTCAACTGGTATTCGTTACGTCACTAGTTTGTATGTATGCATCCATGATTGTTGTATGGTGCTGCCGGTCTAAGCATAGCAATTAGGGCGATTTACCTGCCTACTAAAGTTCCCACCTTAATACACGCTTTCCCCGCCGTAACGTAGTGTTGCTTTTCAACGTGACCATGCCAGGAGCACACTTCGACATACCAATTTTCTAATTACCTTTAATAGAGATTTGCGCGTAAAATTAAGCAATGAAAACAGTAAAAACCAGAAGAACAACAACAGCAACCAGTCTAGTTATTATAAGAGCGCAATATGAGCGTGAGAGTGTATGCAACACACAACCACACACACACACACATGCATATCCATGTAAAGGCTACATCAAACGCAACATTATGAAACGATTGCAAGTGTAATTCAAGTACACGAAAATGTTCATTTACATAATTTGTAATTTTTTCTCGTTTTAGTAGTTTTTAATTACTACTTTGAGTTGCATTTACATATTGCCACATAGAAAACTGAAAACAGAGCATGCACACATACATGGAGATGTTCATAGATACACAATTTCTCAAACCTTTTCGAATGTACATACATATACATATGCATGTGTGCTTGTATGAATGTATATATGTAGTATGAATTATACAATAAACTGATGTTGTGTGGTGTGTTTTAACTTTATGCAGATTTGTTAGTGCATATGCGGGCATTTATGTATGTATGTGTATTCTTTGGGAAGAAGATGCATTCACGCATACATGTGCACTTATCTGTAGTATGCTGAAGTGAATTATTACGGAAATTAAATCTGAGACAGCAAAACAAAATGAAAAAATAAATAAAATAATTTAAATATTATATATTCAGATCGTAGCTAGGAAAATGTTCTCAAGTACATATGTGCTCATATCCACTTTTGCACACAGCATCCAAACACTTTGCCTTGAATGCTTCCGGGTTTACATTCAAATTAATTTCGCCTTTGGTATGTTTCTTCGTTGTTATTGGTATCAAGAACTTTTAAACGAAACATCAGCTAAAAGCGTTTGTTAATCACAAGTTTTTATATTGGTTGTATAACTTGGAAAATGGGGGATTTTGTTCACAAGAATGTAGCTTTATTTCAATAATAAATCAAGTGAATGCATTATTCAAAGTAGTGTCTAACGGAAGTTATAAAATAGTGCCATCTTTCTGGCAATTTATGGATTCCTAGCCAAAAAAAAAAAGTCCATCTTTTGAGGCTGTGAACGAATCAATCCAATTTTTGATACTTGCAACTGAAGTAAAGTGTATTCTAAGCGTAAGGAAATTCTGCATCGATCGAAAGCATCGATTGAAATAAATGATAATCCGACCTAGCAAGGTCGGGTGAATATAGCTAAAATATGGCATCCCGTATTTGCCAAATAATTTTTAACTGGTCTAGCAACTTGAAACCGTGCGCTACGGTCTCGTGCCTGGTCACATATTCTGCACGTTTTTCCGCCATTACTCTCTTCAAACGAATCACTTGTTTTCGATACAGCTCTCCCGTAATAGTTTCACCAGGTTTTAGCAATTGATAATAGATGACACCTATCTGATTCCACCAAATACAGAGCCTTGGCGCCAAAAACTCTAAAGCGTCGAAACTAGAATTAGCATATTTTTATCGATTGAATATATTCACCTTAAACTTAACTTCCAACAACAAACAATGACTTTCAGCAGCACTTTTTTTCGAAAAGCAAAACTTCCCGCAAAGGCTGATTATTTGACATGTATGCTGACATATTTGTAAATTGCTGACATATTTGGCAAATTAATACCTAAACAAAACAAAAGTTATATGACGTAGCTAACACATGAAAGCAATTACAGTATTGTCAGACGTTATTTAGGACAAGTTACGGCACCAATTGTGGATCCCTCATTTCCAAGTTATACACACAATAGTATTAACTTACTACTTGTATGGCACAACTACCCATGAAACTTTTCCCACACGAAACTTTTCGCATTAGTGCTATGCAAGTTATATATTGAGGGGTCTTAAGTTTGTAACCTTATCCCAAGGGCGAAGTATAAACGCATCTGTGTTTTATTAATCACCCTAACTCACTATAACAAATTTTGTTGATTTTGTATCAACAGTTCCTTTCATATTGTCCTTTGAAGATTTCACAAATATGGGAGGTAGGCGTGGTTATTGTTCAATGATGACAATTATTACTTCGATTATTTTAGAGGCTATTTCAATGAATGTACTGATTTTAGTTTAATGTTTTTCAAAATTTCTTTCAGAATACCCATTTATTTCATTTCACTTTTTCACATTTCTGAATTTAAACTTTTCCTAACTATAAGGAATGTCTGACTAAAGTTAAATAGAGATTGTCCAAATTATGTTCGGGATATCGCCTACATGAGCTGACGGATATATCTAAATCCATTCGACTCTGCAAGTTAGTCACTTATTTTCAAACTTTCGATGCCCAATTAAGGGCTACACAAATAACTATTACTTAATCAAAATCATTAAACCCTGCCAACAAAGTATGGTATTAACATTAAGGAACAAAAACAAATGCTAGCCCACGAACAACCAATTTTCGCTTATTATTGTTATGAAGTATTGGTAATATTGTTAGAGAGTGATTTCTTTTCTCTCTAAATATTCTTTGCTTATTCACCTGCCACTATTTTCTTCGCAATTGAAATCTTATCAGCTATGAGCAATTTCTTATCAATACTTGTTCCACTTATTAATGTGAGTAGATAACGCTAAAAAAAAGTCAACAAAAATCATATTCTAGCAGAAATCCGCGCATTGTTAAATACCTAACTTCAAAATAATTTAGTTAAAGTTATTTTTCCACAAATGCTCACGTTGTGATTTCAAGAATTTTTCATTATCTGCGTAATTTTAAAGTTACACTACTCCAAATGAATAAGTTTCTGTATACTGTCTCAAGTCCGTCGCGTGCAATTGACAAAGTGTTCGGTAAGTTCCCAGCCGTAAACAAAAAGGCAAAACCAAATTTGTTTTATCGGCATTCACTTTACTTCCTAGTAAAATATTACCAATATACTTATTGTATTAACACTCTAGTTCCCAAGTTTTTAAATTGACTTAGTAAAAATATAATAGATTAAAATCGGTGTTATCAGAAACTGAAAAAATTATGGGCGGGGCTCTTGTTTTAATACAAATTTCCTTTAACAAGACTGCTTGCAGCGTAACAACAGCGTTAATTTTGGTGAAGGAAAACTGCCGGTAGAGGAACCGAAGGATTCATCTATAATGCTAATTTGTAAACGACCAGATAAACCGGCATACCTGTTGTGGAGTAAACTTTTAATAGAAATCGATTTAAGTTTTGATAACTCTTGCATTAGGTGGGTTAATTGTAAGTACATCGATTGAATATGATTGTGTGTGTGTGCTAGTAAATGTGCGCTGTTATCTTATCTAAATTGTTGGCTATTATTATGGCTGTAATGTCTTTAAAGTTGCTCTAAGTGCGTAGTCATACCCAGCAGCCTCATTCATGATTCTCTACTATAAAAATTGTTTAAAACATTAGTACTTACTATATGTGCATGCCTAACTTATAACACACATACATACATATGTACTTGTGCCGCTCCTATCGTTAAAAATATACCTAAATATTAAAATGCTTTCAAAGTAATTATTTTCGTTTCAATAAATGCTATAGCACATTTTTTGTGAGAAATGATGGGAGCACAGAAAAGTGTTGGGCAGCTTTTAATTTGCAGGTTTTTTTAAATTATGTTAAGTTGTTACTTCTCTAATTTCACGGACAGTGTCTTTGTCTATGCGTCTATGCCAATGGTTAGGTAAAAGAGAAGCTTCATAGCTATCCTAGTGTAAAAGATCCGATCTTATCGCATCCATTCATGTTGTACGTGTTACATTTATACACAAATGGAACGAACCTACAGTTTTATGCGGAATTCGAACTTTTCTTAGGCAAATTTTACTCTTCGAGGTTTGCTTGCCAAGGTACAAAACTATTTAATCAGATAAATGAGTTACACCAGAAAGTTGAGTTTGACGTTAGTATCCTCTCCGATAGCAGCAGAATGGTATGTCAAAGGTTCTATACGAAGAAGTCTATATATCTTGAAAGTTTCGATCTATTCAATATTTATGACACACCCAGTTTCGTGGCTCGCCTAGTGAACCGTATATAAAGCTGATATTTGTGCGTTCTTAACGTGGCGCAATTTCTTAAGCCTCTCCATCTGCAGTTAGTTGAATTGTAGTAAAAAGTGTGAGAAAATTGCTCCCTATGGTTTTAATGGTCAATTGATCTGTTTTTGATTAAGCGCTACCTATGGTTTCAGTGGTAGAGTAATATGTTGCCGATGAAGTGCCATCATTTGGTGCAAATGTGGAGCCAATGGTTGATTAATCTGTTTTCGATGAATCGCCACCTGTGGTTTCAGTGTTGCATTGATCTGTTGTCGAAGAAGCACCAGCTATAGTTTCAGTGGTTGATTGATCTGTTGTCGATGAATCATCACCTTTGGTTTCAATGTTTAGTTATATGTTGCAGATGAAGTACCACCTGTGGTCTCAAATGTGGTGTCAATGGTTGATTAATCTGTTGTCGATGAAGTGCCACCTTTGGTTTCAGTGGTCAATTGATCTTTTTACGATGAAGCGCTACTTGTGATTTCGGTGGTGGATTGTACTATTGTCGATGATTCACCACCTGTGTGAACGTATGTTTCCGTCAACCACCTGTGGTTTCAAATGTGGTGTCAATAGTTGAAAAATATGCTGTCGTTGGAGCGATACCTGTGTTTTAGTGGTTGACCTTTTTTCGATGACACAACACCTGTGATTTTTTTATTAGAGCATACCATTTAGTGGCAGTTAAGAGAGTGTGGGCGGGGTTCGAATCTCGGCACAGGCAAAATCAAAAAGTAGAAAAAATAATTTTTCTACACGGCACCACCTCTTGGCAGGCAATGGCGAACCTACAAGAGTAAAAATTGCCTATGAAAAGCTTTCCACTTCGCCGTTCGGATTCGGCATTAAACTGTAGGTCCCTTCCATTCATTTACAAATATAACACGCACAATATGAGTGGATGCGAAAAGCTCGGCCTAGGCCCTCCATGGGCTGTTGTGCCATTAAAAGTAAGTAAGTAAAGAATGGTGGCTAAGAGCGGAGGTACTTAACCGAGGTATACTACAATACTTTTTCCCATCTTGATAGATATTGTGCGATTGCTCTACTAGCGTGTTTCTTAGCGAACATTTCTGTTGGAATACGAGCTATACGAGTTGAGTCTGGCAAATGGAATAAACTTAATAGATCTAATGCCCTTCATAGTTCCCTTCATCAGTGCCTACTCCATAGTCCACTTTTGACCCGTCATTAATTTTTCTTCAAAATGGTGGTCTTTTAAACCCTTCCGCCCCATAGCCGACTTCTGTTTGCTATAAATAATAAAATATCAAAACCAGAATGGAAGTACATTTATTTGCTGGTAATTTATGTGGTTTTCCCCTTCCACAATAATCATTTGTAGTTGGCGTTGCTGTCTTGGCCTTTGAAATTCAGCATTTGAAAAATATTAAAAGTTATTTGAATGCAATTTGCCATTGATAACAAAATTTTTGCCCTTTTTCTATATTTACTTGCGTCCAAAATCCTTTTAGGTGCTCATCAGCTTTGCTTGTGATTGTACATGTGTAAGAGTAAAAAGGACTAAAGGAAACCTTAAGTTTAATTACAAAACAAATCTTTATTGAGGGAAACAAAAAACCAAGGAAAATCTGTTGTTAAACATGTTAAGTGCTTGTAAAATTTTAAGAACTTTTTTCTTTTCACAATTTTATCAACATTAAAAGTCTCTGCAGATGAAATAAGTAAGAATAGCAGGCAAAAGAGAAAGCTCTTTTGCTTAAATTATACGGAAGTGAAGTCTTGCCACATCCCTCTCCCAAAAGTAAAAATAAAATAGACCAAATTCAATTTTGCCGCAAAAACAAAAAGGGGCACACTAATTGCAAGTGAGCGAACGATGAAAGCCCAGAGTACAAAAACATTTTTCAATAAACTTAATTAAAGGTAAATGCGTTCATTTATGCATGACCATAATGCGGTTTCAGTTACTTTAGGCCACTTTTTCCGCCTAACCTTCTTTGCTCGCAAACGTCACTTCCACTTCCTCTCCATTTTTTTGTATAAGTATTAACATTACACGTCCAAAAAGGTGAAAATTTTCTCAAAGAGTATTTTGATTCATATACACGTGAACATTTTGCTAAAAAAAAAACAAACAAAGCGAAACAAAACAAGCGGAGATTGCGTTGAGATAGCTGTGTCTGTTTGCACAGTATCGTCGTCATCAGTTTTCATTTCATACGCTATCAGAAAAGAATGGAAAATAAATGAAAAATAGAAAAGAGCCAGCCACACTTATAAGGATCCGTTTCTTTGTACTTTGTACATGGCCTGTGCAAACAGAAGCACACTCACAGACACACACACATACTCGTGTGTATGTGTATGTGTATAGCAACTAAGAGTGGGAAGCGTAAAGCGTGTGAGAGTGGAGAGAGAAAATTAAGATATCAAAAGAAGTTGTGAATGGGACACTGTCAGTATTTAATTGCAAAGCGCTGTTCGCTCTGTGTGTATTGTAAATGTGTGAGTGTGTGTGTGTGTGCTTACCGTGTCCTTGTAAGTGTATCCTCTTACTTTATGTTTTCCCTTTTCCCCTGTTTTCCTTATCGTTATCATTTTCGGCTCATTTTATTTCTCAATTCCTTTTTGTTTTTCTGATGCGTTTGTGTGCGTGTGTGTGTGTTAATTTGTAAAGGGTTGCTTGCTTTCGTTTCTACCTCTTCGACACTCCTTTTTCTACTCTTAACTTTGGTCATCTCAATTGTTCTGGCATTTCATATTTAAAAGCTGGTTCTTGCTCTTGTCAGCTCCTTTGTGTGTTCGTCTGTATCCCAATAATTATTCCTTAGCTTTCCTGTGTATATTTATTTTGTAGCCTCTTGGGAATTTTCACTTTCAAATTTAAATTGACATGCCCGAACGAATGGGAATTGGAATGAGAATGGAGTGGGACCAATAAGGAAATATCTCTCTAACATTTCACATAATTGTTGCATCTAAATAATCGAAAGTGAAATATTTGTTGATGCTCGATCGTCTTTTAATTTTTAATTAGCTTTATTGTTCTCAATTAACATTCACACACTCGTTAAATCATCAAAGTTAAAAGCAATCTACATTTGGTGAAAATAATAAATTTTGATGAATTTTAAACTCACATACGAATCGAGCAGAAACTGGGCTAGTTATTCTTAAGCTGAAGTTGAATGGCAGGTATTTTGATCTCGTTCGTCTATAAAAATAGTTTTGGAAAATTTATTGTGGTTTTCTTTTTGTTTGCATATAAAGTAGAGGAAAATATAAACAAACGAACAAAAATGAAAAACATAAAGTGGCTGAAAGTCTCATTCTCCTTTAGGTTCTAGCAAGTTTTGAAATGTATATTTTTTGGGTTATGAATTCCCAACAATACTAATTTGGCTATATCAGCACTGCTGTGGTCAAGTAAACTGCTGATTCTTCTGCAGCGAAGGCTGTCTTTCCAAAATTGTCGTCACAATTGTTGTCTGCAATTGAGACGACATTGTCGTAAATATTTCTGTATCTAAAATAAACCAAAGTCAAATCTCAGAGAGTTTGAGAGGTCTCCCTACTTAAACTAACTTAGGGAATTTAACTTTTTTACCCATAATAATATGTCTGAGTCTTAGTCATTTCAAGGCATTTCTGGTTTCCGCAAGTTTAGTCTGTAAAATTAAGGGTGTTTTTTTTAGAAGTGTGGTTTTCAATCTGACAATACTTTTTTCGGAATTGGTCTTTTTGACAGCTGTCACTTGATTTATGCTCAGTTTGGTTTGCCATTTCATAATGAATAGACTTACTCCTGAATATCGTTTGCAAATCGTGCAAATTTATTACCAAAACAATGGTTCGGTTCGCGCGATTTTCACAAGAAAATTTTGTTCAGCGATGAAGCTCAATTTTGGTTGAATGGGCATGATAATAAACAAAACTGTCGCATTTGGAGTGATCATAATCCACAAGCCATTGTAGAGACGCCATTACATCCTCAAGAAGTCATTGTTTTGTGTAAGCTATGGGCAGAGGAAATCATTGGTACATATTTCTTCAAAGATGAAGCCGCTTATAATGTTACAGTCAATGGGGAACGCTATAGAGCCATGATTAATGACTTTTTCGTGCCTGAATTGGATGATGTTGATGTGGACGACCTTTGGTTCCAACAAGACGGCTCTGTATGCCATACAGCCAACGAAACAATCAATTTATTGAAGGAAACTTTTGGTGAGCGCAGTATCTCGCATCTTAGGCCTGTGGCGTGGCCTCCAAGATCGTGCGATTTAACACCTCTGGACTATTGTTTGTGGAGTTAGGTGAAGTCGCTTGTCTACGTCTACGCAGTTAAGCCCGAGACGATTGACGCCTTGGAAGAGAATATTCGGCGCGTTATAACTGACATACAATTGCTGCAAAAACTGATCGAAAATTGGGCCTTTTGACTGGAATTTATTCGAACCAGCCGCGGCGGCAACTTGCCTGAAATCGGTTTTAAAACATAATGGCAAATCCTTATCTTTGTAAAAAAGCTAAATTATTGGCCGTAACATTAAATTATATGCGTTTTATTTCTTATTGAAAACCACACTTCTAAAAAAACACACTGTATTAGCTTCGTCACCCGAAGTCGGTGTCCCGGCGATGTCAAATTGTTCTCAATAAACTAGCGATGATTTCTGACTCCAAACCAAATCCAATTATTTTAAGTGATGGCTATAAATATGGGCCCTGTCTCTCTAGTGTTTCTACCAGACCAGATTTCCAGATTTTATTTATGGTATACAGCCTAATATTATACATATATTAAATTACTTTAAATGAGCTTTCTATAAATCTACCATAAGTAGTTAATGATAATTAATTGTATATTTTCTTTCTTATTCTTTTTTCCAGGTGAGCTTTGAAAATTTTATCAATAAAATCGCAAATATTGTAAGTAAAACTATTAAATTTATTATTTTATTTGATGAGCTGAGAAATAGGAATGGTATACTACAAAGTTTTCCACACACTTATAGAGTGTGTGAATTTACTTTATATCACACAATAAAGATTAAGTACAATGATACCTTGATAGTGCATAACAATAATACGAATATAGTAAGAATCTTCCTCTGAAATACACACTAGCACACATAAATATAGCTAAATTAAAACTAAACAGATATATAAAATAAATAAAATAAAAATGAATCTTGTAAATCAATCTACAGAATGATTTATAAGGAAAAAATTCATAATATTTAGTAATAGAAAATACATAATGCCCAACGTCAGTTGCACACTGAAAAAGAGGCAACCAGTAGAGTGATAAAAAAGTCAAAGATAAAATATAAAAAGTTTTTCATAATGAAAAATAAAAGATAAATGTATGAAAATGTGTATGTAGAAAAAATATTTCCGATAAAAAGAGAATGCAACAACATCAATGCAAAAGCAAAAGCAATAACAACGACAGCAGCTAAAGCTGGGTAACTTTTAGTCTAGAGACATCCACATCCTTGAAGATAAAAGTAAAAACTTTTCTCCAGCTGCTTCCCACTTGACATACAAACAAACAAAAAAAAACAGAAACATAAAACATGAAAATGATAGAAAACTTTTATTTTTGAACTAAATTTCCTTTTTTCTGTGTGATTCATACAAATACAAAAACGTAACCATGGATTGGACATGTAAAGATTTCGTATGTATTTGTGGGCATCAGTGTCAACCACAGCGAAAACACTGAGTGCTATGTGTATATATGTATGTGGAGTGCTATGTGTAAATATGTGTGTGTGTGTGTGTGTGTGTGTGTCCAAAAGTATAAGTTGACAGCTGAAAATGAATAGAAAAACTCAACGACGATTCTGTGATAGCATCATCCTCATCCTGAGTGAGTAACAGAACGACAGAGACAGACAGAGTCCTAGTTAGAGATAGAACCACCAGCCAAATGTGAATGCAATGTTGATGGTGCTGCTATGATTCTATTGAGGCTGTTGCTGTCGCCTTTACTACGAACTGGCAGCTAGTAGCTCTTCTCAGTGCTATATAAAGTTCGCTTTTCATTTATGTTATTTATGTTCCTGATGCTTTTGCTGCTTACATGTATTATTAATGCAAAATGTTGCAGGAAACTAGAACGTCAAGTTTATTTCATTGAGATTGGTAAAAGGTTCGTTTATACATACATATGCAAAATATATATTAAAAAAAAGAAAGAAAGAAAAGTCCAGCAGAATGACATTTGTATTGAAAAATACTAAAACTATTAACAACTGAAAAACGTTATCATTATTTAGTTATGTTCCTGACATTTGTCATGCTGATAATTTGTATCGATTCATTTCTCTATGTGTGTGTGTGAATTAATTTTTATGTTCATTTTTCCAAATGCAGTATGTCAATTCGATAGCATATTGCCAGCTGAGGATGGCAAAAACGGCCAAAGTGTTGAAAATGCTAGCACGAGCAGCGCATCTAAGTCTAAGAAGACTCACACTTTTGGCTATACTTCTAACCTTCCCTGCTTCCTCCTATACAACAAACTTAATCTTTTGTACTTAAAGGTGTTAGAAAAAGACAAAGAATCTTAATTTGCTGACAATCAAAAAAGCTTGGTAACACCTGTGCAAGCCGCAAGAAAATGTTAATTTCGAATTATCGAACAAAAAATACTTGCGATGCTCTTCACATACAATTTCCGACTGCCTGTACTGCAACGAAAGCAAAACATAAAAAAACAAAGCTTCAAATGCAAAATCCAAAAATATATATTCTACAGCATAGAAATTTTCTCAAAGGACATTTTAATTAAGTTGATAATTTACATATGTACATCATTTTTGCATTTTGATAAAATGAAAATTTCCAGAATCTGCCAAATTAAACCACAAAATTTGCTGGAGTTTTCTCTGCTTTTTGTTTCGTTACATATTAATTGCAAATAATAACAAGAGAGAAAATGTGAAATTGTGAATGTTGCAGAATATAAAACATCAACATTGCTTTACAAGCAAGCAAAACATTATGCATGAAAAGCACTCACAAGAGGCAAACAAACAAACGCCTCTATTCTTCATGAAAATCTACCTAAAATCATGAAATTGATGTGAAAAATTTAAAATATTTCGGATTTTCCATCAAAAGTCAATACTTGAGATACGGCATACATTTGCACACAATTCGCCTGCACATAAAATTCCGGTTTGTTATTTTTAATTATTTATCTTTATGGCATTGAGTTTCACATGAGCAAATTTTACTGTTGGCCAAATATTTTCAGTTCTTTTCACAAATTTCACATTGAATATTTCCACATAAGAGGTTCCATATTCATTATTCGCAACAAGAGCAAAAGCTAAAACTCAGTTATATATACTCACGCACACATTCATTCTCAAACTATGATGCAACTCTGCTGTGTGTGTATGAGTGTATGCAGCACATGTGATTTATGTTTCATACTTTTTTCGGCGTTTAGCAAAATGTGAAGGATCCTTTTAATATAATTTTTACTCTGAAGAACATTCAAGAGTTTTGTCAAATTTTAATTTAATGCATAAAACTCATGATGTTTTCATTCAAGATAAGTGAAAAATCTCGAAACATTTTTGATAAAGAATTAATTTAAATAACACATCTTATGGTAAAATGAAGTCACATGTAAAATTTGTCGTATGTAAATTCAAAATGATTACACAATTTCAATGCATGATTCCAGATGAATAAATATTTTGTTATTGTTGTTGTTGTGTACTGCTTTTTTGTTCTCGAAATCCCTTTCACCGCTCCAGATGAAACAGCAACAGCATTTTCTAGATAATATAATTGCAGCGAATGTCATTGCATAGTGGTGAGAAAAATCGAAGTAACTGAATAAAGATGAAAGTAGTAAGGAAAGTAAGGTCCTTTGAATATAAACGCAATCAACGCGACAAACGATAATGGTTCTGTAACTTTATATACCCTGCACAGCCACTGAAAAAAAACTTATTTTTACATTCAGCAGTAGGTTCACTTTTAATGGCTTTCGAAAGGAAATTGTTTTATGTCGGCCTAACTCACATATCAACCAAATTTTATTCTACTTATTCACTTGTATTGGAGATAGGCGGGGGGGTTGTTGCCTAATGTTAACAAATGTTATTTTAAAAGATAATTCAATGAGGCATATCTAGTTTAAAATTTCCTTCAATATAACCCTTGTTAAATATCACTTGTATGTGAATTTCCACCGCCTAATTAAAGGTTTAACTTCTGATATGTTCACGGCCAGTCGGGCGGATAGACGGGATCACGCTAATCACGCTGATAATTTTTCCAATATAGAACAGACCTTGAACAGAGCTAGCACAGAACTAGAACAGCACTAGAACAGAATTAGAACAAAACTAGAACAGAACTAGAACAGAACTAGAACAGAACTAGAACAGAACTAGAACAGAACTAGAACAGAACTAGAACAGAACTAGAACAGAACTAGAACAGAACTAGAACAGAACTAGAACAGAACTAGAACAGAACTAGAACAGAACTAGAACAGAACTAGAACAGAACTAGAACAGAACTAGAACAGAACTAGAACGGAACTAGAACAGAACTAGAACAGAACTAGAACAGAACTAGAACAGAACTAGAACAGAACTAGAACAGAACTAGAACAGAACTAGAACAGAACTAGAACAGAACTAGAACAGAACTAGAACAGAACTAGAACAGAACTAGAACAGAACTAGAACAGAACTAGAACAGAACTAGAACAGAACTAGAACAGAACTAGAACAGAACTAGAACAGAACTAGAACAGAACTAGAACAGCACTAGAACAGAACTAGAACAGAACAACCAAGCTCAGTAATTTGCTAATATTGAATTTTTTTCAATGCTATATTTTGTACACTGTATGACACACTCTTTCTAAAACTTGTAGGCTCCAGCAAAAATCTTTGCATCATCAATTTATTTTAAATATTTGTGTTTCCTAACACACATACAAATTTAAGAACATATACTGACACATTCAACTAAGCGTTATACAATACTAGCTCTCACATAAATTTTCTATTCAAATCAAAAAAAAAAACCCCCCAATAATTTACGCTATTTCTATACTAACTGCGAAGTAAGCGCACAGCTGCTATTGCTCCAAGTTATGCTCCAAGAAGCCAACGAGCTGAGCGGAGTAAGCTGAATTGAACTGAGCTGAGGCTGAAATGCTACGTTCGCAATACGAAATGCGTAGAAATTATTTTCTTACGACGTGTTTCGCATACAATTGAGATATTTGTCTTGTGACATGGCATAACTTCAATTCTACCAACTCCAAACTCATACACTCACACACACACGAACAGTAACATATACATACATATTTACATTCATCGTCCATTCTGCTGTCTAAGAAAAGGAGATTTTCTGCATTTGTTATAGCAGCAAATCATAAACGAAAATAACAAGAAAAGAAAATAAAATGGAATTTGTCACACGCTTGTGAAATTGCACATACTACAGCAGCAGCAACAATATCAGCAACGGCAAGCAATTTATATTCGAGTATGTGTGACAACTGCAAGTAAATGGAAAAAGGATTTTGTATCCAATATGTTGTAAAATGTTCTGTATTTCTTATTTTTTCGGTTTTATATATGCGAGGGTATATCTAAAAAGTTGCCAAATGTGACATGTGATGTTAAGTGCTGCCAAAAACACAACACCCTCAAAAAAAAAAAATGAATAAACACTCAACTTTTATAGATTTATGTGTGTATGTGTCTGTGTTTGATATGAACATAAAATCTTATCTTATAACTGTAATTTGTTGCCCCAAAAAACTTTGGCGTTGCGTCTTCCTCTCCTTAAGAGTCCATCGCACACTTTGTTGTTGCTCTACGAAATCTTTTTCTTTGCAGGGTCAGTCGTCCATCGTCCACCCATCGTTAAAATATTATTGCAATAACTATTTTAGCACAATTTTATGATAATTTTTATAAAAGCGTTAGCAATAAAATATTTTCAAATTTATGAACTCGTGTTGGAGAAGAAATGTGAATTGAAGAAAGCGGAAATGGAAAATGATAATATTTATTGTGTTATTGATGCAATGGAGTTTGGGGGAAAATCCGTCGAAATCGCACAAGAAAAAACAAATCAAAATAATTTTGATTTTAAGTTATCGAAATTATGCTTACATACATACTTACTTAAGGTCCTGGCCGCCTCGATAAACCTACGCCGCCTCTCCTGTGCACGTGCTGTCGAGGTCAAGTAGTGCAGTCAGATCTCCCTGTACCTGATCTCTTCAACGGTCGTACAGCTCATATAGCTCATGGTTCCATCTTATTTGATACACGTCTTCTACTCATATTGGATCGTAGATATTACGGAGTATCTTCGACTCAAACATTACTAACAGTCTCTCATCATTGATGGTCAATGTCCACGTCTCTGCGTCATATATAAGGACAGGAAGAATGAGGGACTAATAGAGCATTAATTTCGTCGGTCGAGAGAGGGATCTGCTTCTCAATTGCCTACTGAGTCCGTAGTAACACCTGTTGGCAAGAGTTAATCTCCGCTTGATCTCAAGGCTGATATTATTGTTGGTGTTTATGCTGGATCCTAGGTAAACTAATTCCTTGACGACTCCAAAAGTATAATTATCAACAGTATCATTTTGTCCAAGGCGCCGTAACTCTTTGTTTGTTGACACAAGGTGTTTCGTTTTGTCCTCGTTCACCACTAGACCCACTCGACGAGACTCCCTTTCCAGATTGGAGATGGCTGCACTGACTGCTCGCGCGTTGGAGCCAATGATGTCAATATCAGCAAAGTATGCTAGCAGCCTGACACTCTTGTAGAAAATAGTGCCAGAGATGTCGATCTTCGATGTTCGATGTTCCATTCATGTACAAAAGTAACACGCAGGACATGAGTGGATGCGAAAAGCTCGGCCTAGGCCCTCCATGGGCTGTTGTACCATTAAAAGAAGAAGAAAAGAAGTTGTCAATGTTCGCAGCTCGAATTATATTCTCTAGCATGAAGTGACTAACGCTACATAATCTACACATAATACCAAATATTGAAACTTAAGATAAATAAAACTTGTATGTATATTTTGTGAAAAAATTTAGCTTAAAAATGATCGCAGTGTTGCACGAGGAGGTGTTGTAAGAAGCACTTATATGTTTAAAATAATAATATTAATAATAAAATCAGCAACTCCAATTGACATACATGGGGAATACATGAGTATCATTCGAATATACTCGTATATAATATACGGTTTGGATGGTTTCTAGCTCTTGAGGCCCTATCTATATAATGGTGATATATGTGTTTAGTAAATTTAAATCTGTAGTTGCCAAGCAAATAAATAGCATTTTTGATTTGTTTTTAATAAGAAAATTATTTCTCCGAATTTCATCTTGTAAGATTATATCTAGTGACTTTATGAACCATAGAACCATTTACCTAGAACCATTTACTAAAGAGAGAATAACAACAATGTATATAGGACAGGCTGATTAGAAGTTCAGCCATGGTTCCTCATCTTAGTGGTAAATCTTTGTATTTCAATAATCCATATAAGTTACTCATATTTGAATAGCTAAACGAGAATTACTATTTCAAGAATTTTTCAAATATTTTCACTGAATGGTAATATTGAAAACAGGCATACCACACTGTTATACATACTTATTCTATTTTAACTACTCAGCACATACCGCTGGCGCGGAATTATTTCCTGAACTAACATTTTTTGTGATTGGTCTTGGCCGGCTTCTTAGGCAAATGATACTCCATAACGATCACAATGAAGCTGGTAAATTTTTTCAAATGAGTTGAAGATTTGATTCGATAGGAAGTAATCGGGATGTCTATTGAATTGTTCGCTCATATACTGGACATAAAAAGACTTCTTCTACTACCATATTAGTGGTTCTCTCTTTATTTTGTGCAAAACAACTTCTGTTTCTGGAACTAATAATATTATGGATTAGCTTGCCTATAATACTTATTTTAAAAAATCAAACTCACGATAAATTCAACTTCGAGGCAACTTCCAAGTGACTTTACTAATAATAAAAATAGAAATAAATCAAAGTAAACGGCGATTACTCACTTCAGCAGAAGAAACCACAAATATTATCCAAACTCGTCTCAATAACAAATCAACTGGTTCTGTTAATATGCCATATTCCATAATCAAATAATGAAATCATAAGTGATCTTTGTTTAACCATTTAAGTACTTGCCGTTGTTCACTTTACTAAATGCAAGCAGTCGGCTCCCATTTCCATGCTTGGAAATTATTTAAAATATGTACTTGCTGGTCAATCTGCAAATCATGCGCTGACCAAAATCTATAGCAAATCCAAATCAGATCATCATATCGGTATTGTCAAATGATCTCAGTTCCAATCAAATAACGTTGGGCAATTTAATGGTAATTTTTTTCGGATTTCAATGGCGCTTTTCTTTTCTCGTTGTATGAAAACAAAAATAACACATACACTAAAGCAACCATAGTGTTATATGTAAGTGTAGTTTTTGTTTTCCACACATATGTATGTAATTTCTCTGGTATACATACTTATATAGTGGCATTAATTCTTATTGCATAAACTCCTTCTAAATGAATCAGAACTCATACTTGCACACACTTCGCCTTCGCACACACATTCACTGATGTATATAATTTTGTACATACACACCAGTTTCATGTTTTCCCTGCTTTGGTAGAATAATAAATTTAATTAAATCATGCGGTATTCGAAATAAGAAATTTGCATTGGAATGCGGTTATGAAGTGTGAGTTATGGCTTCGGTAAAATAAAAACGGAAGCAACCGCAGCCAGCAGCTACACCACAACGCTGCAGTGGAAAAAGGGAGGTTTAGACTATTTTCAAATATTTCACTTTATGAATATATATATCTATGCACACATACATGCATCCATACATGGATACTCACTTATATGTACATAGTAAATAAGTATTGTAAGTAGAAATATTTTTTAATACAGATAAATGATTGTAATAAAAAGCATTTCATTCTCATTTTAAGCGCATCGCATTTTTCAACACTTTATTAATAATTCTAAGCAGTTCCGGTTACAAGCACCCAAACATTCATACATACCATACATATATAGAGATGGAGTGGTCGAGAAGGTGTAAGTGTGAGCTTACTCTATATGTTTTATGTAGCACATCACGTTCTTCACATTGAATGCGTTATATCAAAACGTGACTTTTATGCTCTTGGACAGTTTTGCTGATACACTCTGCTCTACTCCGCTCGATTTTGTTTTGTTTGACGTTGCTCGGCTCTGGTTGGGCTCTGGCTGTTGTATGTAATGTGCTTATGTTTGCTGTTTGTTATTTGTTGTTGTACACATACCTATTTATTTAGCATTATATGTACATAATCAGCATAAATATTTTTCTTCATCTTTATATCATCTACAACAATTGCACTGCGCTCTCCTTGCGCTCTTCTTTGTGAGCAGAGCATACAAATAAAAGATTTCTTTTCGAGGTTTTATAATCCTCTTTATAACACACAAATAATATTGTTAAGTATTTGCTGGAGTGTAGGTTGAACGATTTTTTCCATTTTATTCTACTACTTAGTGGTCTCCAAGTGACATAGATTGATTATACTCCACTGTCACTTGTTTGTGTGTGTTTAAGTGTATGTATGTATGTATTTGTCTGCAGGCAAATACAATTAAAAGCATAATCTTCTAATGCGTTCATAATTACGCAAAAATATGCATTTATTTATGGAAGCAATAGATAAATATCACGTGTTAAGATTTTTTCTATGAATTTTCCAGGTATTAAAGCAAAAATGTACTTGCTGCGAAATGATAATGAACAAGGTAGTAATGGTTGCTAGGAAATAATCTTTTGGTTTTAGAAGAGTTAATGTACTTAATTGAAGATACTGAGAGCTAAGTTTTTTAAATAAAATCAAATGAGCAAACTAAGATCTGTGTGTGTATCATGTAGAACACTTCCAGTTTTTCAAACGAAAATTCACACATTTTAATCAAGGATTTCTATATCCTAAATTGCTACCATTAATTAGCAAAGCAACTTCATCTTGTTGTTCTTTTCAGTTTCCTTTAATGGCACAACAAGCTAGGCCAAGCTTTCGCGTTTGTTCTTTTGAGTGGATGGAGGTGCCTTAAATAGCATATTAAGATAAGGGGTAAATGTAAAAGTCTTACATTTTGTTGTTGTTCAAAAAACGTTTACTTTGCATTTTTGGTCTCATAAAGTTTTACTAATTTTCTCTCCAAACCCCACTTTAGGAATAATTTAAAGTTTACAATAAAAGCAGATGAAACTGATTCCTCAACTCAAAAACTCTCATGCATAACATTTTAACAAAACTGGTAGGCCCATATAGCGGTACTCCAGTAAAAGGACAAATTAATATAGTGCACTCGCGGTAACGTGAACACCGTCTAATGTGAACACCGGCTAACGTGAACACGCTTTTTTTACATTGACTACTCTGTAACGTGAACAAACTTAGAAAGCTCAGTAACGTGAACAAAATTTTTGTCCACTACACTTTTTTATTAACATATGGACAATATCTCTAATGTGAAATTTTATTCGCAATTTAATAGGTATGTTTATACCCATGAATATTTGCTTTGATCTCGTTTTGTTTTTTTTATGATTTTAATTAAAAAAAAAAAATTATATCTTACTAATGGCAATAATAAGATACTTTTACGTTTAAATGTGTCAAAATCCTGAATTTAGCAATTTGAAGTTATTTTGCGTCTTCAAATTCGGCAATCGCTAACGCGAACATTTTCACTAACGTTAACTCCCTTGGTTTTAATTAGTTCACGTTACCGCGAGTGCTCTGTATATATATTTTTTTTGAATTTTACAAAATTTTAAGTTCTCAATGAAGGCCAAAAATTAGTTGCTTGGCACAAGAACCTCTGATACCCACAGTTTCAAGAAAAAATCGGTCAGTCCGTATATGGCGCCCCAGTACAAGAAGTAATTTTTCTAATTTCACAAAATTTTACTCCGGAACCCCCTCGGAATAATCATAAGATCACAATAACAAGGGAATATAAGGCATACTACTGTGGGCACAAAGTAGTAAGACCTTTTAATTTAAATTTCGCGCGGAAACCCATTCATCAAAATATTATTTTTTTTAAGGTTGGTATGACTGTCGGTGACATCTGTGCCAAATGTCACATCAAAATAATCATTAGTGTTTAGTATACGCTTGTCTTTCTGAAGTACAAAAAGTGCATTCGGCGATTTTCACAATGAGTGAAATTATCCAACAAAGAAGTTCCATTAAAGTTTGAGTGCGGAATCAAATTTCTGGTGCCGAAACGTTCAGAATGTTGCAAAAGGCCTTCGGTGATAATTGTATGTCGCGAGCAAGTGTTTTTAATTGGTACAAATTGTTCAAAGATGGTCGAGAACGCGTTGACGACGAACCACGTCCAGGACGGCCATCAACATCAACTGATGATCAATACGTCAATAAAATCAAGGAATTGGTGCTCGAGAATCGACGATTAACAGTCAGAGACCTTACTGGCATCGTTGGAATATCAATATCGGAAGGATCAGTGAAAACCATTTTAAAACATCATTTGGGCCTAAGAAGAGTGAATGCACGATTGGTTCCAACGATCACTGCATTGGTTTTACGAGACCATTTTGCCAAAAATTCGACTGATATCGTTCCGCAACCAGCCTACCACCCTATTCGCCTGACTTAGCACCGTGTGACTTTTGGCTATTTTCTAAACTCAAAAAACCGCTTCGTGGACACCGTTTTGAGTCAATTGTCAATTGAAGACATTAAACATGAATCGCTAAGCGCATTGAAGGCTATTCCGGAAATTGACTTTAACAACTGTTTCGAGAATTGGAAAAAACGTTGGCACAAGTGTATTTGGGCCGGGGGGGGGGGGGGGGGGATTACTTTGAAGGGGACGAAATAGATTTGGAAGAATGAATAAAAAAATTTGAAATTATGAACAAAGTCTTACTAACTTTTGCCCACAGTAGTACTTCACTTACACATCGTCTTCCCTCCTTCCTTCTTTTAATGACACAACAGCTCATGGAGGTCGCAGTCCGTGCTTTACGCATTCACTCATGTTCACACATTTGTACATAGCAAAAATATATTGCTGGCAATGATATCACTATCCGACACGAGTAATTCTTGAACGATTTTGGTAATGGAGGATCCTGGGATTGTTTCGTGCCGCAGGGAGCGAAATTTCTATTTTCTTCTAGTATTTCCACTACTTTATCATACTATTTTTCTATAACTTTTGTCCACCACAATATTCTTATTTTTCTACTACTATTTTCTACTACTATTTTCTACTACTCTTTTCTACAACTGTTTTCTACTGCTATGTTCTACTACTCTTTTCTACTACTCTTTTCTACTACTTTTGCAAATACTATTTTTGAACTGAAACTTCTTTAGTTAGATTGTAAACTAGTATAAACAGAAATATAAATGAAGAGTGTACACTATTATTATGCCTAATAATTTCACTTCTTTTTTATATTCTATTAACAAAGCAAAATCCCATATCAGTCACGGGAGCTTTAACAAGAAATACAGCTGTAGTTTCTTTTCCTTTTAATATAATTTAAACCATAATTTTTTCATTTAAGTAACTTTTTTCCAATATTTTTTACCTTATTTTTATATTTTAACTCCAAACACAAAACATATAAACTTAATATTCAAAAAAAAACCTATAAACTCGATATTTAAAACAAAACCCATAAATAAACTCAATATTGAATTACTTGTATGTTTAACCTTTGAATTTTTACCATACATTTTCTACAAGAAAAGTCTTGGCTTTTGACAACATTCAGCTAGCAAATCATAAACCATCTTAAAAATGTAATTTGCAGCAATTAAAAAAGTAATAATAACATTTTAATCTGCTTAACATTTAAAATTCAATTATCCTTGCAATGTTCTCACAGCACCAAGGACAGAGCAACAAAAGCAATATAAAATATTAATAATATTGAAACTCTTTCTTTCCGGAATTTGTAGCAGCTTAGGTCCGTTCACATACACACACATACATACATTAATACCATATCCATGAATTTATAGAAAAAGGAACTTTATCTGGTACACATATATACTCGCTGCTGCTTTTGTATGTGTGAACGTACGCATGTAGTTACCATAAAAGGAAGTATGTATGTAAAGTAAAGAAAATTATAACTTTTTTTCTTGCTTACTTTGCTCATTATATGAAGAAAGGAAGGTGAAAAGAATTATTCGCCTTATGATAATCGTAATAATACATACTTACAATACTAGGGAACAGGTCATTTTATGCAAGATTTATGTTATTACATTTACTTACTTAGTTGCTGTTGGTTGTTATGATGTTGTCGCAATTGTTGTTGCCGTTGCGTGTCATGGCGATGATGAGGTTACTTAATTCCATTTACGCACAAGTCTTAAGTTTAACTTTTCTATATCTCTTTCTCCATCTTCTTTTGCTCCTTCTTCAAAATGTCGCTTGACTTTAATCCTTCCCAAAAACAAGTGCAAAGAAAAGCAAATTTAAATTTTGGGGAGAAGTCGAAGAAGAGGCATTAAAATTTTTCTTTCATTTGCCAGTCAGCATAACATATTGTTCAAAAAGAAGCACGCATTAGTGTCCTTTAGTCTGATTTTTTATTGCTTAAACCTATTTTGAATTCCAGAGCGCACACATTTTTCCCCCTACACCTCACCCCATCTCTTTACTTACACTCTAGGAATTTCAGTTAAAAGGAGGAAACATAATAGTAAATACATAAAAAGTCACTGAAATGGCACGAACTGCAAATTATTTTTTACTTAACACGCGACGCCCTCCCTCCTGCTCCCTCACAGTCAGCCGTAGCTCACAGCTCACACGCTCCAATTGCGTCTCTTTGGCTTAGTCCTCTTCCTTTTACATCCACACACACACACACACACAAACACATTTGATACAGTATGGTTTGTTTCTAGGCAGCTACAAACGAAGTACAGCATGTCGGAAAGAAGTCATCGTAATTATATTTTAACAACCTCATACACACATATTCACATACGAGTATGTGCACACATGAGCACTTTCACGTTGTATTCTATATTTCTGTATTTTCTGTGTTTGTGAGTTAGTGTGTTTTATCTAAATGTGTCTGTTGACAATTAATATGTCGCTGGCAACATTTCTTTATTTATGCTTTTCTCGCTTTTCTATTTATTTGTACGTTCCGCTTAAACTACCCTCACCTAGCCTCTAGCCTCATGTAATACATATGTATGTATGTATTTCCAAAATAAATATATAATACTTTATCATTTTTTCCCATTTCTGTGTATTTTATAAGTTCAATGTATGTTTGCTTATTTACTTGCTGACAAATACACTAGAGTCTCTTACGAGAGTGACTTTCTTGCTGTGTCTCAATAATTTTATTATCCTTGCATCCTCATGGAATCGGCTTAATGAAATTATTCATTATGTGAGCGGACTCTTCCCTCTATTATTTTCCTCTTCTTCAGCTGTTAGATATTTGCTTTTGTAGCCATTCTATGCTTTTGAAATATGTATGTACATATGTATTTACAATTCAAATTAAATTTTCATCCGTAATTTTTATAATTAGCTGCAACGAATCGTCGCTTCATTAATGTAAAAAACAATACGCATTTTTTGAACTCAATATGCAATGGGAAAGAGCTGAAATTGCAATTAATTTACGTTAGCAGCAGCTGCTTACAAACAAATAAATGTATGTTTATTTGGTATCTCTACTAAATTGCAAGTTGTATGCTTGTAATGAATCAGTTATCCAGTGTACTTGTAAGCTCAGCATTCACAAAAAGTATCGAAATCATTAATTCTTAAAAAAATGGAGAAAGTAATTGATAGATATACTATAAAAGCAATCGCATTTGGTAATGTGGGGGCATATATTGTACTTTCATGTCAACATGCCTATAGAGCAAGCAGATATACGGACACTGCTTAATATCAGCTGACAAATTTTTACCACTGTGCTGTTGAAAGCAAATAAAAATTTAATTGTGCATTTCTGGACATTGAAGAAACTTTTGACAAAACTTTTCAAGAAGCTATAAACAGAGCTCTAGAAATGAAAGATAAGCTCACTGATTAAGGCAAGGAAAGGGGCGACCAAAATGAAAGCAACCACAATTAGGCTGCAAACTACAAGCGTATATTACCACCTCTTTTATGGAGCCTAGTAATCGGTGAACTCCTCAAATTGATGAAATACAAAGTCATATGCTATCAGGAGCTATGAGAACATTTCCCACTGCAGCTATCGCGACACTGATAAATTTGATGGGCCTTAGTAATAAAGAAATAAAGTCGATTGTAAATTTATTGGAGACTTTTGACTTTTTTTCCATGTTAAAAATTAAATATTAAATTAAAAATCTACTTTATTTTCTCGATTACAAAGAGTCAAGGTTATCCATGGATGATATGAGGAAAAAATATTACTTTGTGATACTTCAAAAATTATTAACAGAAATAAGAAAGAGTGGGGTTTCGTAAACTCTTTCAAATCACATGCGAAAGTAGTTCACAGACTACTAGAGTGCGACTAAGTACCATAACTCTTCAAAGCACATAAAATGGTTCGAAGAGGTGTCGGCAACATAAACAGGAATAGCTGCAGCAGTCTATGGACCTAGAACCAAACCCTCCGAGCCTATGGAAATGACTTCTAGCCACTTTAAATCGGAAATTCTTACCAAGAGCCAGTGTTTTCAGTTCAACCTCAGTACTCAGGAGGTAGCAATTTTCTGAGAGTGCCAAGTTGCATTGAGATATCTTCGAATAAGATAAATTAAAAAATATAACCATTTTGCCAAATCAGAATGAGGAACGAAATGAGAAACTTTTCTTAGGCAATTTTTAACCTTCGCCATTGCTTGGCAAACACATTTTTTGTATTTTCCACTTTTGCCTGTGTCGAGAATTGAACCCAACTACTCCACCACGACCACAACCTTAGCAACTAAACATATTAAAGATAAACTAAGAAGAGATGAAAGGATCAATACAACAGGCTACTGGACTTAGTCAGATTGAAGGTAAACTATTCATAAAGATTCACTGGAATATAAGGCTGAAAGTATCCATCCTAAGTGATTAATTGAAGAAAAAGCTATTAATTTTTGTAAAAAAGTTTGGTTTAATCATTCTAGAGAACCAATAATAACTGATAAAACTACAGAAATTAAATGTATCTTATTTATAATTAAATAAGAAGTTAAGAACCTGCTCTCTGACTTAAGCGAAGTAAAAAGAAACTCAGAGACTCGTGTCAGAATTCCTTTAAAAGCGTTGCAAACATGGGGAATCTATGTGGAATGTATGGGTAGGCAGGACAGTACCTGACGCTTTAATTTATTTGTATGTATTTAGTGAATATTTGTATCTAATGTAGAATCTTTTATATACGCAAAATGAACACAAAATTTCATAAGAAACTAGAAAATGAGACGCCGGAGCATATCCTTCTGCACTGCGAGCTACCTGCCGCAGGAGAAAATATATCTGAGCGACATCATGACCATAACACTGGTATCCCTATTGAGATTTCCCAGTGAGAGCACCCAGTCTCATTGCTTGTATCCAAGCAATGGATCTAGTGGTCGCAATATATCCATTTATAATCAATCAAATTGCAATCATCCATCAGGTGCTGCGATACTAGTATGATAATTCTGGCTTCGGCCAGTTCAGCTTTTCGTAAATACAATTTGGGATTAAATATAAAAACGAAAATTTTTACTAATAATTACTAAGTGCATCTAGAATAATAATTCTCATCATTTATTTTATGTGGTACTTTTAATATTATGAAATGAAAATCAAAATAGAGACAAGTATAAATTTATGCAAGCAAATGCCAAGAGAGTGCGAGCCCAGTGTCATTAACTAAGTCACTTGCGTCTTACCGAAGTACGCTTATTACATTTTAATTAATACGCGATGTTTAAAAGCTTAAAAATTTAGCTTAAGTAATGCACACTCATACACACAGACACACATCCTCAAAGAGGCTCCAACACACATACATGCATACATATTGTCATGCAGGAATAATGTATTTAAAGAGGCTTTCATCTTTGCCAAAATCGTGACCCACATACCGAAAACAAGCAGCACTCACTCAATTGATCACTCCAATAAGGATAGAACTCATTTATTACCACAGCATAATGAAATATTCATGAATTCGAGGGGTAAGCCTTTTGCAAAATTTGTGAACAACAAATTCTATTTTGCTTAGTACTACCCCTAACTAAAAAACACTCATTCACCAGTCACACTAGGGCTGTTGGACTCACTCACTCATGCTGCTTGGCTTGGTATTCTCATTGTGCACGAGCGTTTGCGCCTAAGCGCTCACACTCAATTGTGTTGCGAACATTGTATGGAATGTGCTCATTTTGCTCGTGCGCCTAAGAGTGTACTACGTTTTCATTGTTGAGTTCACACTGCGAGTGAGTGTGCCATCTCACTTGCGCTCATATCTCAACAAAATGTAATAGTGAAATTACCTCTCATTTTCATGGGCATTCCCCCATACATTGCTCCATAAGCTGCATAACCCATATGTAGCAACCCGAATGTAGCAACAACAAAGTATGTGAGAAAAAATGCCGCACTATCGAGTGCCATGTGACCAGCGAGCAGCCAGAAGCGTTCACATTGAACTACAAATATTTGCCGAAAGAGGCACTCAATGCATTGCGCAGCTGCTGTAACCATTTGCTGTTGCCAATGAAGTTGTAGTTGTTGCTGCTACTGCTACTGCTACTTACTGCATACAATGTTTTTCTGTCATTCGGTGTTATTTAACCCATCCCCCTTGCTTCATTTTACACGCTCTTCCACTCCATACATTAACATCAGTCGTCATCATCACATCGTTATCACTCGCATTATCAAAAGAAGAACAGAACAGACTGAGTGTTCAAGTGTGTGTGTGTGAGTGTGAACAAAAAAAAAACTCGTTGCTGTGCTGTGTGCAATTCGCTTCCGCATAAAAGCGTCAGGAAGTTGCACGACAACTCCTACTCTGGCATCAACGCTATCTTGTTCAACAACGCACAGCAAAGGCACAGCACGCAGAGCACAGAGCACAGAGGATAACAATTACTGAGGAAACAGTGCGTTGTCGTCTCCGTCGGTCGTCGTTGTCGTGTGTAAATTTTAACAAGTGTAATATCTACAGGAAAATTATTTTTAACTGCCTAAAACTATGCAGCACAAAGTGTATAAAGTTCACTTGTGTGTGACTTGTGACTCCATACTGGTGCTGCCTGTCAGTGAGACATGCACACACGAACTCGAGTGCTCGTCGCACAATTAGTGGCAGTCGTGTTCTTCCTTGGTACTCGCAATACAATTCTCACTCGTAACATCAACATTTGTTGTTTGTTTGGCAGCTAGTGCGCTTAATTCATTCGTTCGTTGGTTCGTTCGTGTTGCTCGTTCGTGAGGTCGTTTCGTCGTTTCTGATTTTTGGATCAGAGGAAAAATCTTGAATGCTTCGTGGATGCGACTTTCGAAATCAGTCACAGCAGTCGTTGGAAATTCTTCGTTGGCAGTTGACAGCGTGTGCCATGGCTGTTGTTAGTTCAGTGCACAAAGTGCGTCAGTGCAAGTTGTACCTTGTGGCAACATCACCAACATCAGTATTAGTTGTAACACCAGCAACACTAGCAACGGCGGCAACAGCAATCACATTGGCAGCAGTTGCTTGCCAACAGCAACGTCAGCACCAGCACCACGACAGCAACTATAGCAACGACAGCTAAAACTGAATACTACTGCTACTGCTGCTGCTGATGGACGGACACCTTGCTGCACAGAGGTAGTAGCTGCGAGTCGAAGCACATAACGCACATGATTGCGTGCGCCTAAAAGTACACCACAACACAACGGACTCATTGGCGAGATAGTAGTCAGTGAAAGCGCCAAGGAATCATGAATTTCATTGGTATGATTAAAATTTCATTCAAATTCAAAATTCTCTACAAATTCAGAAAAAAAACTATGCTGCCAACACTTTTATTTGCCATAAGTTTATATTAATTTCGTAATTATTGGCTTTTACGTTGCAATTTTAATCTACCAATTCAATTTGTTGTTCTTACCAAAATGTTTTTCTTCTTCTTGAAATCAACTATCTACAACTTAACTCTTCTGCATCTGCATTTTGTGTTATTCCTTTAACTTGGATGTGTGCTTAACGTAACTACTTAAAAACTGAAACCATATAAAACGAAATGATGTAAGTTTTATAAATAAGTGTATGTATTTACAAAAAGTGCCTATAAGTATGCTATATTAAACATATGTTTAGCTTTTTAAGATGTGGGAGTGTGAGTGTGCAAATGCTGAAGTTAATAAAGTAGCATTGCATTTACTTTGTGTGTAATTAGAGGTGCGTTGAAAGTTTTTAGTTAATTAAAATATAAAGTGAAACTACACCAGAAGTTTGTAAATTTTAGCTGACTATTTGTTTTAATGGGCTTCTTTGGGAAAAACCTTTGCAAAAAGCGAATAAACAGGGAGTGTTTCTTGCGAAAAGTGATTAGTTGCTAGAAATGTTTGGTGAAAGTGCAGGAATTGCAACACAAAAATTTCACCGAAGTTTTGTAGCATATGTTAAGGCGTATCTATACGTAATGGATTTCTTTGTCGCTATAATCAAAGTCACATTAAAAAATCTCGTTTTAAATGAAGTAAACGTAATTTCTGCTTAATATTGCATTTAAAAATCAAAATACACACACATACTAGAAAATAAACGACATAGAATACACCCTTAAAATGTAAAGCCATGTGACTGCTTGCGCTCATTTCGAGCACGTTTTTTCAATTTTATTGATTTTTCTTCTTGACGTAAATTTGTGCTGAAAATGAAAATACCATTTCTTCAAAACGAACGAAAACTAAAAGTCGGAGGCTTTTCACTCACAAGCATGAAAGCATACATGCACAAACAAACACACACAGACACAGTTACACAAAGGAAAAGTTACAGCAAATAAAAGAAAAGCTAAAAGGTTCAAGGTTCCTTTACATTCAGCGCACTGCTGCTTTTCATAGTTGATGGATTTTCTTTTACTTTCCGTATGCTATACGAATACAGAAATAAATACGGGAATATTTCCGAAAAACAGTCATAAGCATCTAAAAAGAAATGCATGCACAGTTTGAGGGGGTGAGGCGCATTTGCTGATGTCATTACATTGAAGTGTTGATGCATTCTTATGTTCATTTCAAATACCAGATGAGAGCAGGAATATAAAATTTAGATTTTCCTAGCCTCTGCTTTCAATGTCGTTGCTGGAAATGCACCAAGAAAAAAGTGCAAGTTCCACACAAAAGTCCTTTTGCTGCACAAATGCATGCATAGATATTTGGCAAGTTGCCCAATATAAAATTATGTTGCTTTACATATTGGTTTGACTAAGCTCTAGCGCAGTGGCTGGCATTTAGCCTTGCCCCATTTGAAAAAAACACACATATTCATATGTGCTTTAGTTTTAATTGCCAAAAAATCACGCGACTATAAATAAAGTAAATATCGTGCATATATTTATGTTGTTTTTGTGGATATTCATGTATGCACGTTTAACTACTGTAAAGCCCTGAACATGAAATATTCCTGAATCAAGTGATTGTTTTTTGTTTTTTTAATATTTTTGGTTGACTTTATTCGGCTTTTGTCCTTCATATGGCTTTGGTGAAGTTCTTGTAATGGTGGCAAAAACGGAACACCACCTGATATATAAAAAGCAATAGAGAAGTAGAAATGTTGCGTGTTTTTTTAGCTCTACTCTCTATTCCTAATGAAAGCATCATTCGTTAGGCGGATGAAAACAAATATTTAATGCAAATACCATAGAAGTTTAACCCAGAGTTGAATGGAAAAAATGGTTTTTTTCAGAAGGTGTAAAGGGTATATAAAGCTTTGCCGCGTCTGAGCTTAGCTTTTCGGTTAGTTTTTATTCATAATGATTGACTTGCTTCCAAGGACAAAACTTTTGTCATACGTCGATTCATTTCATAGAATTTTCAAATCTTCTGTTTAAATCCATAAGATAGAATATGAACGAATTGCTATACTAAAAATTACATCGCTAAATAAGTTGTTAGTCGAAAACAATCTGAGAGGCTTAAGGAGGGTGTGGCTCAGCATATAGAAAAACAAAAGCAAATTTCTAAGAATTTTCAGTATCTATATTAGCTATACATTCAAAAAATTAGTTAACCTGCGAAAAGACACCTAGAAATTGTGCTGAATTTCCAAACAAATGACAACAACATTTAACTGTTACATAATTACATAATTGGCAACAATAAAATCAGATACAAATTTTCTACGTTATGAACAAACAGCAATTAAAATTGCAAAACCAATTAATATGTGTTCTACATTTTCATTGGCTGGTCTTCTACTCTACTGAAACGAGTCATCCTCTTAATCAATAACGCCCAATCAACCACCGTTGACATTTCCATGAATGTAGATGCAAGCTTCCCTCCCGCTGCTCTCCTTTCGACAATCTTTAAATATTATATTTTAATTAGTCCCTACACGTAAAATTGTGTATGTACAAGAAAAACAAGAAACATTTTCATTAAAAATAAATCATTTCCACAACAATGAACACAAATATGAAAATAATAGCGCTCTCGTTTGAGTTCGATGTTACGTATACCACATGTAGTACTCACCCAAAAAATTGGGTAAATTCCATTTGGTATTGGTGCGTTTCCCCACACTTATGCAACAACTAACTGCTACCAAAAAATCGTTATACGTCGAATCCTCAATTGCGTAATGAATTGAAAATTGAAAAATTTATATGAAACTATAGGAAATAATTACAATTGCGGCAAATTTCATTTCATATTTAGTGTTGAAGCACTCATAAATACAAAAAACAATAGACGAAACACCGAAACAAAACCAAAACAAAAAAATTATAAGCAAATAGAAATCAAAAACCTAAATTGAATAATTTGATTTATATTTTTGAGTATTGGCAAAAAAAAAAATCCCACAGCTAAATTATGCAAAGCGTGTTTGGATTCACAAATTGTTATTTGTTTTTCGATGTAGTTGTTGGTATTGTTGTGGAATGGCAATTTTAAATTAGTATTTAAATATTTCATGTTAATAATTGAGCAAAATTTCCATTTGTATGTATATGAGGAAAATTGCCCAAGTAAATGAGTTAATGTGCATTTGTAAATAAATGTGTTTGTGTGCGTGTGTGCTTGTGTGTGTATGTGCTTGCGGGAGCATGATGCTTATTAGGAATTTAAATTATAAGTACATATTATATAGGTTTTCATATCTGAATAAATGTATGTATTTGAGCATTTGCATATTTGTGCAATTACCAATTCAATTCTCAAAAATTATGTCGAAAATTTCACAAACATATACAGCCATAGTAAAATATAATGTGATTGGGAATGTCTGGAAATCATGAAAATGGAAACATTATGAAAAAACAATCGAAAACATATTATTAAATATTCAATTTACTGCATCTGATAATTGCCCATCTAAGTAGTTATTATGCATACTTAACCCATGCGTGACAGATAAACAGAAACACCACAAAAAACGAGGAAACAGAAAAAGTTTGAATTCAAATAGAATTAGTAAAACGTACACGCACAATATTCATCCTAAATGTATGCTACAGATATTTTCGATTGAAATTATTCTGCATGCAGCATTAGCTCCTCTTGCTCTCTCATCCACTCATGTAAGTGTGCCATTGTCAGTGTTAAGTGTCATTTGTCGTAGGGAAAACAAAACAAGAACAAGAATCATATACATACATCGAAGAGCACAAACAAACAGACACACACACACACACACACGTACTTATAAAACAAGGAACACAAGAACTACAGAATAACAGCAAATATGTAGGTACAGAAAATATCCAAAATAAAACTGAAAAAGAAAAGCCACAACAACAAACATATGTACAAGTGCACTTGAGCACATTTTGCTTCATTGATTTTTGTTGTTTATGTATAAAATAACAAAGCATTTCAATACTTGAAAATGAGAAAAAAAAAGAAAGAAATCTGTGTGTGTGTGTGTGCTTTGCAAATGTTAAGCCAATGATGCTGATGGTGATGACGGTGGCGGTAGCTGGCAACAATGGTGGCATTATCATCGTTGGCACAGTGGCATCATTTACATTCACAACATGACTTCAATTGTACATCTGAAGCGGAGCTAGAGTGTGTCTGTGTGTGCGGTTAAGCAAAGATGAGACCCGATGGCAGTGAAGGGGATGTGAAGCTGTTACACAGCACGGCATAAGTACGTACAAGTATTGAAGAGTAGTCGAATAATGTAGTGTTGTTGTACTCATTGTTGTAATGTAAAACAACAACGACGACATTTTGACAGCTGCAAAACTCTTGCGAGCATTTGGGTGAATTGTGTTTGGTATAGACAAAAAAAATACAAAAACAAAAAAAAAAAACCGAAAATGTTACAAAAATTTAGCAACAACAACCATAGCAGGAGCATAAAAACACAATAAAACAGAACAAGAACATGCCAGCCATTACCAAATCAAAATTGTACCAACACGACGCGCTTATAATACAAAATAAAATAGAAAATCATTTATAAAAACCCAAGTATTTATATTAAATGAATTAAAATAGATTTGCATTTTTGTTTTTTTGGTTTACTTTGTAATAAAAAAAAACAAATTTGGTCATTTATAAAAGTAAATGCAACAAATTTTCAAATTAAAATTGTTTTGTATTTTAATTGTCATTCAGCGCTGGAACAATTTTAATAATTAAATAATTCGATAATATTGGCGGAAAGGGGGTAAAATGCCATTAATTACAAGTCCCCACTTTTGAGGGGTGAAAACTTAAGTTTGAAGCAAAAAAGTTTAATGCTGCTGCTAAATAATGTAAAATTTATTTATTACATAAGGCGTGCAGAAAAAATTCACTTTGCAAAAAGTTGATGCTGTTAAAATTCTCATTATTGTATAAATAATTTATTTAAGCAGCCTACATACTTACCTACATACATACAATCGCAATTATCGAGTGTCTCCATGTACACAATTTAAAGTCCATATTAAATCATAATACAATACAAACGTAATTAAATTGCATTTATTTTGTTGTAATACCGAGAATAAATGATACTCGTTACTTTGGTAAATGATGTAAGCTGCAAATAACATACAAAAATATTTTAATTATAAAATTTAATTTAAAAAAAATACAAAGAAAACAAAAGGGAAATATTGGGCACTGAAATTCTCATAGAGTCACCCTCTATGCTCTTCTTTTCGGTTTATGATCAATATAAACTGATTGCTTTTTACAGCATCATTATCCATGCTCATCTGGTCCCTCCTTTTTGCCGTAGGCATTTTGGATACAACAATTTCTTAGTCCAGAAATAAATATAGATTTTTAAAGATTATTCCTAGTCAGACCTTTTTAAATGAAAATCTATAGGTATAATTCTTCAAAATATTATTAACCTCATTTTATGAGGTTCCGAATTGGAGCCACGACAATTTCTTAAGAACATTGTCTCCTTTTAAAAATATAGCTATTAAACGACTTACATATTTGAGATATATTCTGCTGATTCAAAAAATCAGTAACTTATAGAAAAAGGTGGATGCGATAAGTTCGGCCTGACCCTTCAGGGGTATTTAAAGCGTTGATACGTTGATAATTTAAAAAGCCCTTTTTTATACCTAAGATTCACTAACCAATAAGGAAATGCCATTGCGTCAAACTGGCTCCCACTATCAGGCACGTATAAACCCTTAACTTGATAACATCTCTTTTGGGATGAAAAATTGAAAATCTAACGATTAATGTAAGTTTTAATTACCTTTTTTTGTACAGAGAAAATTTAAGATTTGTATTATCCTAAAGCAATGAAGAAAGAACTATAAAACTTGAGCGTTGTATTTCAGTCCTAAATATACGAGTATATCTATGCCAAAAAAACATTTGTAGAAACCTTCAAGGATATACAGGAACAAAATTATTAAACATTATAAATGATGACAAAAAAGAAAAAAAAATTCTCGTATTGTTTTCAGATATACTCCTCTTTCTTTAACAACTTTGGACTAGTTGAAATATTTAAATATTTTTTTTAATCCTATTCAACTTAAAAATCCTTTGATGAAAATGCAGTACATTTGGATTCTAGTATCAATTTATTCAAGTGTCCAATATAAATTCGATTTGCATGTGCATGCATTTAGAAATAGTTCATTGTACTTCAAATGACACTTGACCGCTGTCCTCTTTTTAATCAAATATGAACGAAACGCAAAAATACTTACTTTCCTGCTGAATTTTATTTGCACAAAATTTTGTTTGAACTCAGCAATTCGAAACAGAATTTTCTAACTGAAAGTTACCAATAGTTTGGAGTTTGCTATAAAAAATACGAGCAGTACTCGAGATCAAATCAAAACTAATTTAATCATCTAACCGACGTCGAGGTTTTATTCTTATTGCATTGCATTAAGTTTTTAGCATCAAATGCTCCTCATATCTGAAACATGTATGCCATAAAATTTACTGCGTTGGACACTTGGAGACCTGCACACTTTCTAGTTTTGAAGAATTAATTTTCTAAATTCAATTTAAAAGTTTATATGCTATTCTGCTTAAACATAAAAAACCAGGAAACCAACAGTAGAATAAACAAATTTTGGTTAACACTGCACTGCAACAATCCCATAAGTGCCGATAAGAGAAAACAGGAACTACATTCATGCTAAATTTCGTTTTTGTTTCTCTTTTTCGTTTTGTTTTTTTTTTTAGCATTTTACATTTTGCTGTAGTTAAACTCATTTTAAAAATCCGCAAGCATCAGCAAAAAAGCAGAAGCAAACAAAATTTGGTCAACATCAGCGTAACCATGTGTATTTAATTAATGTTTACTACACACGTAATGATCTCCTGAGTGCCACAGTGGCACAAGTAGCAGCTGCAGCAACTGAGGTAGCATTAGGGGCACATGAAAGTTTAAACCATAATGTACCGGGGTCGGTAGTAGATAATGTTTGCTTAAGAGGTTGCTAGCATAAACGCAGAGGTACTCCGAGAGATGCTTTACTATAAAAAGCGCATTTTTAAAAAGCTCATTACGCTTACGTTGCAGCTTTTGGGAAAGCATTTTCCTGTTACTCGTTATAATTTTGTTTTTTTTTTTTTTGTTTTTTTTTTTAGGAAGAAACTTTAATATGCTTTTGTAAAGCTAGAACATGGGCAAACACAAAATTCATTAAGCAAATCCTTAGCAATTCACAAAGAAACATTTGGTTGTTGATTAACCGTTCTAGGAAATCGTTCATGAAGGAAATTCTACTTTGCTAAATAAACTAATTATATTTCTTTGATATACATTCAATAAATAAAATCTTTAACGTCTAAAAACTTTAATTGGAACAAATAGCCGAAAATGCCTCAACCCAAAGGTTGAAAGAACTCATTGACTGTAGCTGATATTTGTGCCTCTGTACTGATACAATTTTGTAAAGTGTATTTGTAGGCGGAAGTCCTTAAGCAATTCCATCACAAATCTCTACTAGCTACTTACTTACGTACCAAAGCATAACGAGCATCTGTCATTTACAATTCTAGACTCGAGTGTCGAAGGCATTTGTCCTTACAATGAAGAATTGCCAAGCAAACATCTTCGAGTAAACGGGCACACACAAACACCAATACACAATCGCTAACAATTCCAAATGCCACTTGCAGTCAGTTCGTACTTTTCTACATTTCTCTTGAACAACAAAAAAAAAAAAAAAAAAAAACATCAAACAGAAAAAGCAGAAATGTATAATAAACATTTCATACTTTATTGAAATATCAAATTTCCGTTGCTGCAACATTATTCCATTCCAATTTTCTCCTAGACTTGCTCAATCGGTATGTGTCCCTATGTACTGAAAAAAGGAATTTAGTTACAGCATTTGCAAGTTGCCTACTTCAAAGTTCATATTATTTGTTGTAGTTGCTGTTGTCACAAGCAAGCACATCTTATTGACTTGTAGTACTAATAGCACACCGGAACACACGCATTCAAGCAAACGCCCACACAAACAAGTACCTACACCCATGCACACACACACATTCACACGGAGAAACAGCATTCTAAAGTATAATGTGCCTTATGTCAGCAAACTTGAAAGGATTTAGTTACATACTTTTTTTCTGGGTCGTTTTTTTTCGTTTTATTATGCATACATACATACACACACACACACACACACACACACCACACGTACATACATATGTACGTATTTAACGTAGTCTTAATAAAACAAAAAAGTAGAAATAGTATATGTATTGTATGTACATACATACATACGAGTACATTGCAAACAGCTGTTACTCTTCTGTATGATGCTGATATTTTACTCATTGTTGCTGCTGGTTTTTGTTGTAGGTTGTTTTGCCACTGTATGGTATATGTCTTACATTGTTATTAGTAGCAGTAACAGATACTTTTACTTTTGCCAGTTGCAATTTTTTTCTTTCATCTTCTACTTATGCTCTTCTCTACTTACAGTTCGTTGCTGTTAGTTCGTTTGTTCGTTTATTTGTCTGTTTGCTTTATGTTAGTGTTAGCGTTGATCTTACTGTGCAGTTGCAGGCAGCTACCATACATACTTCTGCTTTTCTACAATTTAAGTTTAACTGACAGCAACAGAAAATTTTCTAAGCTTTCTGTGGCACATTGTCTCTGCCACTCCTCGCCACCATCATTCTCGTTTACTCTTTATCACAAAGCACAGGAAATTCCTGTGGGACTCTCTGCTTGCCTGCCTGACTGACTAACTGTCATTCTGGTCTATACTATACTACCACATTAGTGTAGGAAATTAAGCTGACAATAAACTCAACTGACATGCGACAAGATTTCAAGAAAATACAATGAACTAAAAATAATAAGTACGAGCGAAAGGAAAAATAAAAATGAGAAAAGATAAAGGGAAGAAAAAATTTGAAGTTAAAATAAAATTAATTTTAGGTATCCAAGATGAAAAAGAGAAGATGTCACCAATAATTTAGCTGTAAAAAAGGAATTAAAAACTGAAAACTAACTTTAATTTTATAAGTAAATAAGTAATGACACTATCGAAAAATGTTGCAACCCTCACTTCCTATGTTTCTCTTTCTCTCTTACACATTAGCATAAGTGCTTAGAGGCTCTTGCGTTAGAATCTCCTAGCAAGTTCATTTTAATTTCAAAAGGGTTCCTACTATAACTTTATGAATGCAGTAAGTACATAAGCTGTGTTTTATTTGCCAACTCGGTTAAACTAACTTACTTTACTTACCTTACTTACTTTTAATGGCGCAACAAACAGTCCATGGAGGGCCTAGGCTCAGCTTTTCGCATCCACTCCATGTTGTGCGTGTTATATTTGCACATGAATGGAAGGGACCTACAGTTTAATGCCGAATCCGAACAGCGAAGTGAAAAGCATTTCATAGGCAATTTTTACTCTTGTAGGTTTGTCATTGCCTGCCAAGAGGTGGTGCCGTGTAGAAAAACTATTTTTTCTACTTTTTGATTTTCCCTGTGCCGAGATTCGAACCCCGGACACACTGCATAGCAGTCCAACGCACTACCACTACGCCACAGCGACCACTAACTTGTAGAAGTAGGAGAAAAACATACCCAACACACCCGTAATAACCCACAAAACTCGGTTAAACTGTGCGAATAAAACGACCAAGTTGTTAAATTTCTTCAGCTGCTTACTCTCACTCACTATGGAACTGCTAAATAAGAACTGCTGGCAGCTGGAGTTATTCGTCCAGCACATTAGCATATACATTTCTCCTTCATTCTTATGTCATAAGTGAACTTGTCTTTGCACGCCGCAAAGCATTTTTTGTTTAATTTTTAGCTTACTTTTTTCACAGGCAGACAATTGAACCCTTTCAGTGTTTTTTTGTTTGCAAATTGTTCCTTTAAATAATAGGGATGTTAAACAAGTTGCTATCTTTACATAGTCGCTATAATTTTTGAATGAAAATAGTTTATCGTATGTTTATATTTTTAACTACTTATGTACATATATACATATAGGATGGTGATATTTACATATGTATTTTTAAATAACTTTTGGTACTACGTATAATTCAAAGATTGGCCTTTGACCTGAAAAAAGTGTTATGGAGTATTGTTACATTTATTTTTTTATTTATTTATTTACCGCAACAATAATTATACACGTTATCTCTACGGCTTTGCTGTTATTTTCCCATACAATGATTGTCGATAGTTAAATGTAACAAAAAGCGAGTGGCAAATAAAACGCCGTTTTAGAAGAACAGTAATGAGTCATGTAACGATTTATTGTAATTTTATTAAATTTGTTGATGACAAAACAGTTGGACCCGAATAATAACGAAATACCTCCATATTGTCCAAAATGATTGCTAGATCCAGGCGAGGATACTTCAATCTGTTAAGAAATGCCAAATTCACGTATTTCTATGATGGTTCGCACAAGAAAATGCAAGTATAAGTATCTCGGCGGGTAAAATTCGAGCATTTGGAATTTTTTTCTGCAAATGTAACAGAAGCTGGAAAAAGAGATTATCTCATCCTCCTTACTTGATCATACAGTCTTAGTGCTTAGAGCAAAAATCACTTCGTTCTGCAAGCTACCATCATTCAATCCGGAATCAATAATTGTTTCCCTAATCAATGTTAAGAACGCTAAAATGACTCACTCAACAATGATCTCCAATCAATCTCCGAGTGGTGTCTCACGAACAGTTTTGAATTCAATGCAAGTTTGGCCTAATGTTTCCTTTTACCTTATAAACGAGTTTTTCTACCAACCGTAAACCAGCTGTTTATGGGTGGGTTAGATATGACACAGTCAAACACTATTGATGTTCTGGGAATGTCCATGCAATGTGATGATTGCTCAAATCATAACAATTTTGAGTTGTCGAAAGAAGCAGCCAAGTGCCTCGGGTTTTTAAAGTTGTAAAAGAATTTCTTCATTTTGATTAAATCGTTTAGCTTAATCGCTGGGAGTTGGATATGGTCCAGTAGTCTCAGTTGAGTTCATGAAGCTCCTGCCCATAGATGCGATGTTAATTTGTGTCAGATGTTCATAGATGGTGCAGGTGATAGAGAACAGTCTCTAGCTCTTTTTGATTGACTCTTTGGAACATCGTCGTAATAAGGAATAGGCTTTGTACGTCTATTTTCCGTGACAAATCTTAACTTATTCAATTCAAAGTTAACTTTAATAACCACTTATCCTTCCTCCCCCATCAAACTATCCTATCATCTTTCAACTTTTGATTCAACACAATGCTTGCGTCGATAGGGATAGTTTTGTTTGGCTGATTTTAAAATCACGTCTTTGTTCAGATTTCTGAATTTCGATCTTTATGCATTGAGATCAAACTTTGTAAACCTGTGCCATGAATGTGTTTTGTATGCAAAATTTTCTTTTAAAGATAGTAGATAGTAAAAAAGTTTAACATATGAAGCTTTGCTCAAAACTTCTCTCGCTAACTCAAGAACTGTAAACTTGTACTTCTCTAGACGCAGAGAAAAGCAAGTGTGTTTCAAATGATAGTCTTAACTATTACAATCTTACAAGGATCGCCTTTGCAACCCGGTGACACTCATCGACTGAATCGGTTCTAACTGTTAGCAAGAATATTTTGATTAAAAGTACTGCTTATGAAGGAAAGGTCCCTAAAAGGTATTTTAACTAAATAAATAACTTGTAGTATTCTTAAATATTTGTAATTGATTTCCAATTAAAGTTGACGAGTTGTAAACACTTAGTAGTATTTATGAAGTAATACTTGGGTAAAAATCTGCTAAAGGTTGCCAAAAAAAATGTTTACAATGTCCCAAAGCCAGTTAATTAGCAATAAAGCTGTACCATATGTACATATAAGACCATATGTACTTATGTATATAAAGTATGTAATTTCAATGCATTTCTAACGACGACGACGACGACGACGACGACGTTGGTGTGCAAAGTAAAGTTGAACCAAAAAGGAACAAGAAAAAAGCACATACAATTTTTATATCAAGCTTACAAGCTATAGAATTTTTAGTACAATATAAAAATGGAAGCAACTTGGTCTACATTGTGTTATTTATTAACTATTATATAATGTAATATTGGCAGCTGACAGCAAACACACACACATACATACATAGACGCAATGCAATTTATGCTGCCTGCCACTACCTTCATTGGTGAATTAATGTTGCTGTTGTTGCTGTTGCTGCTGCTGCTGCTACTGTTGTCACTGCAATAAAATGTCGATTGCATGTCGAAAGTGGCTGTTCGTTATTTAAGTTGTTGTTGTAGCACAGAAGTATAGGTTTGGAGGTGGGGGCAGGCGATGGGGTTGCATGTGTTGATACTTTATTGCATTTTGTTAAAAACCTCTCATGACGGCAATTGAATTAAAAAATTATACGTTGCCCTTAGCAACACTGTGTGTGTTGTGCTATTTTATATTTTGACCACAGCAAAAACGAACGACCGAACGACAGCAAACGCAATTTGTAGCAATTTTCCAAATAGCCATTTTACAATTACACACACATACACGGTCCCAAGTACAACCCAGTACGGGAAACTGCCTGATGACTGGCACTAACTGCTACAGGCATAAATAAAAATTTACTTCAACTCTTCATTGGTATAAAGTTATGGCGAAATTCAATTCAATTCACCCGTAATTGAATCAAGAGTCTCACCAAGGTGCTAGCTGAGTTAGCTAAGTTGCTTTGAACAAGCTCTAAACTCACTTAAGTCTTATACTGGGTAGCTTCTAAGTGCATGTCACTCACTGTACTATTTGAATGAATCGCTTAGTTATATTGAATTTTGTTTTTTCGTTTTAGTTGTAAACATAGCAAAGTCCTTAAAAATTTTTTTTTAGCTACTCGCTCCTTAATATTCCGTTTAATTTTTAATCAATTGAAAGTGAGGATGATTTGCGTTTGGCCTTTTCGAGTGCTTGTCATAACTTCGCTGTGTTCTAGTGGCATTCAAAATCAGATCGAGGGAAAAACGACAGCAGTAATGACAGGAGACATGAAAGAGGACACCCGCCCCTAAGCGATTGAACGGCGACGAACGCGTTTTGATATTTTCCAGGAAGCACAAAAAGACGAATTCAGTTTTTATCAGAATTTCGAACGTGCTGCGTGATTTTCGTAAAATGATGGAAGGTTGGACAATGAGCAAAAAATAGTATTCGCAAATAAAAATTATTCAAAAGTAGAATTAAGTATTTGAAATAATGTGTATTTGGAAACGAATTTAAATCATTAAATCTTCACATAAATATTTGTTAAAAATTTACTCATATCTTGCGTCGAATGTGCAATTCTGGGCTGCTTCTAATTTGCTCCCTTTTACAAAACTTTGCATACATTTCGCGCATAGAATTCGTCCGTGCCACGGCATCTGAATGTCTGCGTGAATTTCGGCGAGTTCCTCAGATAAGTTTGCACCAGCAGCTTGTGCTGCACATCGCCAAACTGACGGTGACAATCGCTCAGCACTGACCCAATGAAATATAGTTTGCGCAGCGATAGTTGTTGCCTTCCGGCTGCTAGCAAACTGTCGAGACGTCTCGTGAGCGCAGCATCCTTCTGCTGCCATTGCTCGAATGCGGTCAGCGACTGTTGTTGTGCTAACATTTTCAATATTACATCATTGAGATTGTATTTGGCAGTCATGGTTGCTGTGTGGTTCCCTTGCGTCTGCTGTTGCGGCTGTTGCTGCTGCTGCGGCTGCTGTTGTCTTCCAATACATTGTTTGAATGCGCTAAACTCCCGCTCGGAATCCATACTCCGCCAGGCACCTGGCGTTGGTGAACTGCTGCCACTGGCAATCATTTGCTCTGCAAATCGCTCCGCTACTAGCACATAGTTAAGAGGCGTTGTTAGGTTTTGCTGCTGCAGCAGCGTATTAATTGTTAGAAATAATTTCATAAAATCAGAGGCAGATTGCTTGATTTCAATGGCGGTACCGCTTGATGCAACTTTTGCTGCGGGCATCTGCCTTTGCTGCTGCTGTACAAGGAAACGTTGAGCCTTGTCGAGATTGCGAAAGAAGTTACGATTAGTTATAGCTACTTCGTCGAAGTCGGAATCAAGCTTTGCATCGCCATTCAGTGTCAGATGCAGTATGCGTCCAAGAAATTGTTTTGAGTTTTGCTGTGACATTTCATCAATCCATGTGCTGGGCGGCAGTAGTTCTTCGTATACGCGTCCAAGTTCTGCGTACATTTGCGCCATTTGCACCTTGTCCAAAGAGGAACGTTCGACAATGTGATGGTAAATCGGCTCGAAATAATATTGAGCGAGGGTTTGACAATTTGAGCTGCTTTTGTCTGAGGAAGAGAGATAAGAGATTTTGATTCAATATTGGAAAAATATTGCAAGTCTTATAAGCTATAAGGAAATGTTTTCCGATATGTTTGGTGAAAGAAATGAAAATTGCACAGGTGCCGATCTCCCACATTTATAGAAACGTTTACATTTCCTAGAGACCAAACAGTTTATACTTAGTAGATATCAAATAATCCAACACAGAAGTGCATCCCATCTTAGAAAATTCTTCGCAATTGCTCCACTCACCCATTAAATAATCGATCCAAATCCAGTTGAGCAAACGCGTCATTGTTGTATTCTGCATCAAATCGAACAATTGCACTAATTTCGGCAACTGAGCCACCTGCATCGTATCCGTAGGCTTCAGCGGTTTGCCCAGCATCTTCTTGAAATATGAATCCCAATCGGTTTGTTGCATTGCATTGCCGAGCAGCGATGACTTGAAGCTGGCATAACTCATTTCACGCTCGTCATTCGCCACCTCCGACTTGACAATTTCACGACGATTCCGTTCAAAGTTCAATATCTCCAAAGCGATCAAGCGTGCACGTCCCGCTTCCACTGCATACTCCTGCATTACCTCGCCCGCCAACTGCTCAAACTTACGCAACGAGTAACGCTTCGATTCGTTGGGCTCGATGAATACCACTCGCTTATTCGACTTGATTTCGATGCGATATTGAAAGAAATACTGCAGGCCCGTATTGTGGAATGCGCTTACCACATCCATCCATGTCATGTTGCGCCGTTTGCGTATCATAACCGCAGCATCGTCGATGGCAGGCCAACCGCCACTCATGCGATACATGAAAGAGTTCTTCAAGTCCTCCGTGGAGCGTGCATTCTTACAGGAGCCATAGAATTGCTTCAATTTGTGCTCAGCATCGGTGAGTTGCTCATCATTGTCAGACGACAGCAGAAATTTGTCGAACTTATGCTGCTCACGCTGCTGACGTTGCTCGAGTTGCGCCTGAGTGCTGTTCAAAGTTTTATCGCAAACATATGCAAAGAAATCCTGACACGGACGCTTGTCCTGGTCGAGCCAACGTTCTAATTCATATGAAAAATGCAAAACATCATTTTCAATATTGACGAGAGCAGGCGTAGGTAAAGCACCAGCGCCAGAGCTGGAGCCAGTTGTTGCGGCTGCTGCCGCTGCGGTTGATGGTAAAAAAATTGACGTTGCCGCCAACAGGAGGAGGAACGTGATTGCCACCGCAAGCATCTGACAACTTTGTATTAATGACATTTCAGTGAAACAGAAGCGTTAAAACTCTATGCTGCTGCTAGCGAGCGCGACGACTACAAAGTAGAAATAAATAAACTTTTTCACAAGTGTTAGACTTTTCAATGTGGCAAACACACACACTCTCACAGTTGGGCTCTTTTGTTTGCTGTACTTGTTTGCTATTCTCGAAAGAAGCGACACACGAAAACTTTTTAAATTAAAATTCTTTGCATATTTATTTTCCCGTTTAACTTTCACGCTGCATCATCAGCACAATGGGCAAAACTCTATCTCTCTCTCACTCTCTCTTGACTATTATTGAGATGATGCTATTATGGAATTGAATTTTGACACTTCACACTTCAATGGAAAAAAGCAAATCAAAACCGCCAAAAAAAAACAAAAACTAGTGAAAACAAGGAGACAATTTCGTGGAAAACTTTTGTCTTCGACGTTTACTGCGACACTAATGAAATATTTGCGTTTTTCGCATGATACGCGCAACATCAAGCAGAGGCTAGCCACACACACGCACGCACACACACTCACATATGTCGATATTTCAATACAAAATGCAGACAAACACACACTCGTACTTCCGCGTTTCGTTTCCTATGGTCGTGTTCTTGTTCTTGAATAGTTATGGTGCTTTTGCTTCGAAGTTTTTGCCTTCAGAAATTAATTTAATTTCCTCTTCAATGTGCGGCATCGAACTGAAACAAGGCAATTTGTAATTCACATTTGAAGCCATTGACAAGTGGAATTTACTTAGTTGACATGATTTGATCGAACTTACACATTTATATATTTTACTTATATACGGCAAACCTTTCATACAAATACTCGTACTCATATTGGTCTACATATGTTTGTATGTATACTCGTATTGATATGTACATACATACATACATACATATGTATGTTGATAATCCACGATTGTAGGGTCAATTTTAATTTAGCTTACTGTTTTCGATTGTTTCTCTATGGCAAAGATGTTTTTCTATATTTTTGGTATACATACACTTTAAACACTTCAAATCAAACCAAATGCAATCACAACAACCGTGTAAACATTTGGAAACGAGAACTGCTTCTAATTAGACAAAATACTTAATCATGTGATAATGATAGTCAGTCGCGGGCATATGTAGGTGGGCGAATTCAGTTTAGAAGGGCACAATTCGCTGATGTTAAGGTTAGGACCTTGGAAACAAAATACGGGCACCGGATTTTTTATTTTTTCTTTTTTTTTAAATTATACATTTAAAATTCAACACAGAGTGCACTCTTATGAATGAAGAGAATTGTGTTGATTGCAAGGAAGATTGATAGGTGGGAGGAAGAAGGAGGGAGAATGAGAGAGGGAATGCAATCACAGGATACCGATAAACAAATAGCAAGTATTATGACTTTACTACTTACAATGAACTTCAGTTTTATCAATGTCGATTATGATCGCATGTAGCGCCAAAGGTCGAGCTTTTCGCATCCAATTTTTAAAATTCGTAATTGCTGTTTTTTTTTCTACGTATTCTGGCTATTCTGGCCTTTAAATTGCATTTACATACATAAATAATTTGAAATTATTAGGTCTCACCTTGCTGAAAGTCCAGGTAAACAGACGTGCTTGTTTGAAAAGTACATATTTAGTTTAGAAAATCAACAAAAAATAGTACACACAAACCTGCCATTTGGTTTATGTTCAGTGCCTACGTTATTTCTTGACAACTTGCGTGTGGATTTTGCTCCAACAGTTGCATAATTGCATCGTCCTTTTCAGTGACTGGCCGACCAGAGCGAGGTGCATCTTTGTTATCGAAATTTCCTTAACGGAATCGAGCAAACCACTGCTGGACTGCTGGCGTTCACTCACAGCATCCTCACCGAAAACCGCACAAATTGTTCAGCATGTTTTTGTAGCGGTTTTTGCCTTTTCTATAGTAATAAAGCACCACATAGCGTATTTCTTCAGATATTCCACTGATTTTCAAATCAATGTAACTTTTTACACTAACGACTAATGAGACAACTAACTGTCTTCACACAAAATGTAACCTGATTTTAAACATGTGTTCGTTTGATATAATCGGACTGTTGTTGCCGTTTCATGGGTACGAACATCATCTTGTAGCGAAAAGCCGCGGATATTTTTTATAAGTATGATAAAATACTTTGCTTTCCTTTTATTATTTCTACTGTGTAATCGATTATCAATAAAAATTTTTCAAATTTTTCAAATTTTTTTTTAACTAAATTCTAATTTATGAGTAACCATCAAAACTGTACCTTTCACCACAACTACCTTCAATCGCTAGCTTATATTTAAGATAGACATTAGACCATCTTTTAATATTCAACATAAAATCGGAAACCACAAAGAACTAGTTAGTAAATTAATTTAAATTTCTCACAGTGCAGATTTTTCTTTCATATCAGCATCATAACAAAAATGATCTTGACCAATATTTTCATGAAATTTATATTCTCTATAAACTATGTACCATCTGAGATGTCGGTATATGTGTGTGTGTGTGTGAGTGTGTATCACTCCCAACTGATAAGAGCTGAAATGAAAAATAAAAACTTGTCTAGTGGTAGAGTAGAGATTTTAGTTAAAACTAAATTTTATTTGTTTACAAATATTGTCTACTGATAATGTCCAAGTCGTAATAAATCAAATTATATTTTTTCAATTTAAAAAAAAAATAAACAATTATGTAATTACACAATATCATTTACATAAAAATTTCAATAAATAATTAAGTAGTAAAGAAGAAGTAGTTTGATAAAAGCATGTTAAAACTTTAGTTAAATTTTAAGTCAGATATTGCTACATAAGAGAAAAACTCAAATGAAATATGTCTGTGTATGCGTGAGTGTGTTAAATGTGTGCAGTCTGAATCAGTGTGAATTATATGAATTTAAACATATAAACAATTTTATTTTTCAACTTTTTTTAACAGTTAATTGCCCTGCCGTAACTTTGTGAACTTTAAACTGTTAAAGAGTTATGATTGTTGTTGATTAGGTTCATCTAAAATTTCCTTTGGTTTGAGTCTTTGATTAATATTTTCCCAATACTTATACTTAGACTGAATAACAACTAAGTAAGTAAACCAATGTGTTTAAATTGAAGTACTCAGCAAAAATGGCTTTTTTTAGTTTTTTTAAGAGAAGCTCATTCTAGACTAGACTAGAAACTCATTTTCTCTCTCTAGTGTCGAAGCGAATAAATTTACTAAATCCCAAACTAAACGCTTTAAAGCCAAGTTCCACGGCAAATTTAAATCATATTTTAATTCAATTTGGAAACATAAAAAAAAATGAGAAAAAGAAAACGAGAAATAAATAATTTTTTTTTTTCATTTCTTGTTCAGCATATTCAAATGGAATAAATAGTAATTATCTTCAATTTCGCATACAAAATATTTGATAAGGCATTGGAGTAAATTGTGCTTGACGAGCTTCAGCAGTATTCTCCCTGGAGCTACTGGTTTATTCATTTCTTTTCAACTGATGGTGCTCCTACGTTTTCCCATTGAGGCTGCTTCTGCTGCTGCTCCCCTTTCAATTTCTGCTCTTGCTTTAGTTTTCTACTCATTTCTCCTACGCTTTAACTACTTTCTTTCATGATTTGCCAACCTTAACGTTCCTTTTTTTATCCTCGTTTTTTTTTCAAATATTTTCTTATTCCCATATACCGCAGTCAACATGGCGGCGGTTCATTTCCACATTTACATCAGCACCCAACCCATTGAAATTCCGGTGGCGACAACGAAAACAACAATAACTGCGATGCTTGTGGCACAGTGGCATCGTCGGCGGTTTGATTTGAGGTTTAAGAGTTTTGAATTGTGGCGGCGCCACCCGCTACACAGCGTTAATAGGAGAGAGGAAATGTGTAGTAAAGTTGTCCCGACATTGTTGCGGGCTGCTTTTGATTTTATTTTCTGGCTTTTCTCTCAATTCAATTCATATTGAATTTCTACTTCGGTGTGTAAATTCAACTTTCCTGTTAAACATATGTACATACATACTTACTTAACTTGGAAATGTTTTTCTTATAAAAGCGACGACAAATAAACACTGAAAATTTTTCATTTTTCTTTGGTACAGCTTAAATTTTTCCCTCGACGGTTTTCTGCCCAAAAGCAAAATTATGATTATTTATTCCGTATTCTCTATTTTGCTAATTAAAATCATGAAAAACGCTTCTAATTAGCTTCTTTAAGAAAAAACCAAAAAAAAATCTGAAGGTAACTAGCAACAAAATACAAAATAAAATAAAGAAATCAAGCTAAAGAATTTTTTCCACACTTATAAATATTTTCAATTGCAGCACGTTTTCATTCTTACAAGAATACTTTTTTTTTTCTTTTCATGCTTATTTTTTGTACATTCTTCCACCTTTTCAATTGTTTTCTCCCTGTTTTATACTTATGCTCTACTAAGTACTTTTTTATACGTACCTGCACGTTGCTTAATGTTTTGCGGTTCCTTAAGTTTTAACCGGAAATGATGAAGTATTTTTACTTTACACACCCGGCGAAAAAAAAACAGACATAAACCTAAATAGGAAAAGAAACAAAGATCTGCACAATTTTTTACAGCTATCGTTGTTCGTGTTTTTTGTTTGTTTATCCTTCTAAGCGAGTTTTCCTTTGTTTATATTTATTTAAAATCTCACTGTATTATTTGACAACGAATAATTAATTATTTGAAGTTACTAAAAACCCAGCATTTAAAAAAAAAATATGGGCAATATTACATGAAAGGTTAATTAATCTCTTTAACCCTTGCTGCCGATATAATAGACTCCATTTTTTTAATTTTTTTACACAATTTCTAAATAACTTTTTAGCGAAAAAGCACATTGGCACTGATGCTTCAACAGCTTACAAGGTCTGTTTATGATACAATATTATCATCAGAAAATCAAGCAATTATCTGACATAAAATGGGAGAGGGAAAAATATAAAGTTTTACGTCAAATGGGAGGGCTACCAGGGATTTTGTCGTCGCTCGAAGATGAGAGTTTAAAAATACCCTGAAAATCGTCTTTATGACGTATTAAAAGCTTCTCGATTCAAAGGTATAGTACAATGTTTTTCTCTAGACTAGCAGAAATCTATTAAATTCGACATTCTATTTTCATAATATTGAATGTAGAACCGAAATAAATGTGCCTTAATTTTCATGGAGTAAAACAGTGCGGTGTCTTTTGTAAAATTTTATAGAAACAATTTCGATTGTACCTATCAACTATGTATTAAGAAAATTAAAATTATATTCTTTTTAAAGTTTGTATTGGCTTACTTTTACTGTTGCAAGCAAAAATTCAGACTGCAGTTGTTTTTCTTATTTTGAGAAAAATTGTTTTCAGAAATATTGCATGAATAAAGACTGATGGTCAAAGACAAGGAGTTGTCCTGAAACGGACCCTTTTGTAAATTGCATATTTTTCAGTCACCTTTCATTTGTTGTTATTTACAATAAATTTATTTTCATTTATTTTGTTGAAGTTTTATGTTATCACAAGCCGAACAAAGTATTTATCACTTTGCTTTGCTATAAAATTTACAGCAGGGCAATTCTTGTGGAATATAAGGCGTACCAGACAGCTCCTCAACTTTCGCCGAAACTCTATCAGAATAACTATTTCGGTGCTCACGTGACATTGCTTAATGGAGAAATATAGCTGTAGCATTATGGCTTCCAATCAAAGACTTCTGTCGAGGTTGTGGCTGTGAAGAAAAATACCAAACAGTCCTACGCTTTCCATGAAAATGCACATCTAAGAATAGTACTTAGCAGTCTAAAACTCTTAGACTCAACCTTCTTCACTAGTCTGTCCGAGCAATCATCCATAAATGGTCATAGCCCGATTCATTGACGAAACCTCATGGCCCTCTACTCCGAAAATGGGGGAGTTGCGACGTTTAGAGGAATCACAATGAGCCATACAGAAGGCTGCCACTCCAACCTATCTTGCCTTTCATTTGGTATTGTAGGAGCCATTATGTTAGGCGGCAATATCTACGCCTTGACATCGACTTCCGCTGTATTGTGGTATGTACTTCCAAAGATGATTGTATCTTTACTTTTGGACTCGTGAAGTAATACCAATGTTGCGTTTTCCTTGAAAGAAAATGTTTTTATTTTTTTTTATGACATATGCAACTTTTATGGAACAAATGATTTTCCGCATTGTCGCCTATGTATGCATTTTTCTTTTCCGGAGTAGTTGGATTTTTTTTTTTTTTTGGCAAATTCAAAAGATGAAAAGAAGAAATTTGCCGTGATATTTCGCCCTTTCACACCTTCTGTAAAGTCGATTAAAACTCGTTCTCCTTGAATTTTCTCAATGTGATATGTGGCCACAAGGAATAACAGCTAAAGTCGAATTAGGAAAAATATTAACTTATTGCATATTTTTCATTTTTAATAATCCAAAAATGTTGAGAGTTCTTGAAAGATGTTTCCAATTTAGTAATTCTCATAGTTTTTTATTAATTAAACTCCAATAATTATTCAAGAAATGCCAATATTTTGCGATTTCTAATGAAGAATAACGAAACAGTTTTTCTTTTCCTGAATTGGAATACTTTTTGTGGCATATAAAAGTGCAACTTTGCAGCAAATGATTTAAATAATATAAAATTTAAAAAAAAAATTTAAAAAGACAAAGATTATTTTCTTTTCCACAATTTTTATAAAAGGCTAAACTTTTTTCATATCTTGAACAGATTCAATGCGGTGAACAGGCAATTGCTCAGGGAGTGTTGATACAGGTTAAAAATTTTCATCACTAATAGCTAAGAGTTTCGAAATCAACTTTAATTTCTTAGTGTGCGACACTTTTATGTACGTCGAGTAATAAAAAGAGTTTCCATTTTTTTTTTTGAAGAAAAAGTCAGTGTGATCGTTTATTTGTGTTTTAGAATACATGTTTGTTTGTTTTTTAGAATACAAATGCATTTTCAGGACTTACAAAAAGGCACAAAAAATCTATACCAATAGATAGAATAGAAGGTAAAACTAGAAGTAAAAATTTGAGCTTTTTTTTAAGTACATTTCGTATTTCTTAAGTGCTGGAACCTTACCCTAAATAAATATTAGCATTTTAAATGCATCATCCTTCAAATTAATTTCAATGAGACTACTACAGTTAAAGCCATAAAAGAGCCACTTAACAATAAAATAAGTATACAAAAATACACATACTACTGTGGGCAAAAGTTAGTAAGACTTTGTTCATAATTTCAAATTTTGCTATTCATTCTTCCAAATCTATTTCGTCCCCTTCAAAGTTATCCCCCCGGCCACAATACACTTGTGCCAACGTTTTTTCCAATTCTCAAAACAGTTTTTAAAGTCAATTTCCGGAATAGCCTTCAATGCGCTTAGCGATTCATGTTTAATGTCTTCAATTGACTCAAAACGGTGACCACGAAGCGGTTTTTTGAGTTTAGAAAATAGCCAAAAGTCACACGGTGCTAACTCAGGCGAATAGGGTGGTTGCGGAACGATATCAGTCGAATTTTTGGCAAAATGGTCTCGTAAAACCTAGTGGTCGCTGTGGCGCGGTGGTAGTGCGTTGGACTGCTACGTAGAGTGCCCGGGGTTCGAATCTCGGCACAGGCAAAATCAAAAAGTAAAAAAAAAAATTATTTTTCTCCACGGCACCACCTCTTGGCAGGCAATGGCAAACCTACAAGAGTAAAAATTGCTATGAAAAGCTTTTCACTTCGCCGTTCGGATTCGGCATTAAACTGTAGGTCCCTTCCGTTCATGTACAAATATAACACGCACAACATGAGTGGATGCGAAAAGCTCGGCCTAGGCCCTCCATGGGCTGTTGTATCATTAAAAGTAAAGTAAGGTCTCGTAAAACCAATACAGTGATTTTGGAACCAATCCTGCATTCACTCTTCTTAGGCCCAAATGATGTTTTAAAATGGTTTTCACTGATCCTTCCGATATTCCAACGATGCCAGTAAGGTCTCTGGCATCTGACTGTTAATCGTCGATTCTCGAGCACCAATTCCTTGATTTTATTGACCAGACGTGTTGATCATCAGTTGATGTTGATGGCCGTCCTGGACGTGGTTCGTCGTCAACGCGTTCTCGACCATCTTTGAACAATTTCTACCAATCAAAAACACTTGCTCGCGACATACAATTATCACCGACATACAATTGCCTTTTGCAACATTCTGAACGTTTCGGCACCAGAAATTTGATTCCGCACACAAAATTTAATGGAACTTCTTTGTTGAATAATTTCACTCATTGTGAAAATCGCCGAATGCACTTTTTGTACTTCAGAAAGACAAGCGTATACTAAACACTAATGATTATTTTGATGTGACATTTGGCACAGATGTCACCGACAGTCATACCAACCTTAAAAAACAATATTTTGATCAATGGGTTTCCGCGCGAAATTTAAATTAAAAAGTCTTACTAACTTTTGCCCACAGTAGTATACACACGCATGTACCCAGATATCCATAAAAACAAAGTAGACATATACAAACAAGTGAATTTATGTAAAACATTATGCAAACAAATAGCGAACAAATGACAACAAAACGTAAAAAAAAAAACAGAAAACACATGTGAATGAAATCAAAACAAAAGTGCGAGCAGCAAAGTGACAATTTAGTATGATGGCGATGATGATAATGCACAATTGGCATTTAACACAACACACGTACAAAAAAACACACACATGTGCACTCATACATATGTACATACTAATATAAAAACAAATTAAACATACACATACAAATTGAAACGAAATGATAATGTTAAATTGAATTTAACCGCAGGTATTAACTGCAGCAGTTATATGGTACATACATAAAACTTAAATTTGTTGCTGCTTCTGCCACTGCGACGATTATTCTCTGGCTGACTTAATTGCTAATAGTATCCCGAAAAAAAACAATAATAAACACAATTTTAAATGAAAAAAGTTTTCGCAATATCATCAACCCAACTGCCATCAGCGCTGATGCCGCAATTGTTTGTAATTGGCTTAAAAGCAGTTAACGAAAAAAACAAATAAACACTACATATGCGAAATAGCATAGTTACTAAAGTTACAGTACATAAAACCATAAACACATTCACCGCACGCTTAAACAAACACACACACACACACACACACACACACACAGACACACACACACACAGTCACACACACACTTTTTCCTAACTATTTATGCGCACTCATGTGTTTTACATGTGATTGGCATATTTTTACAACATTACAACGTAGCCTTTGATATTTGCTACAAGTACCTAAAATAGTTAAAATATATTTTTTTAGTTTTTGAGGGGTATTTGTTCGTTACTATCTCATATTTCGCATACTCATTTATTAAAACTTATATGCATTTCAAGCATTTTATTTGACAACGAACAGGCTATCTAGCCTTTTCCATAGAAATTCAAAACAATATTGAAATTAGAAGTCAATTGATTTGTTCGTCATTTTCTGCCTCTTCGCGCAGCCAATGACAAACCTACAAGAGTAACAATTGCCTATGAACAATTTGTATTCATTTACAAATATAACACGCACGACATTAGTGAATGCGAAAATGTCGGCCTAGGTCCTCATTGGGCTGTTGTGTTCAAAGTCTTAAATCCTCAACTTATTCACCAGGGTTTACCTTCAATGACTTCTGATTTTAAGTAATAACTCAGAACTTCCATCAAACCGATACAAATTTCCAAACAAAGGCAAAGAAAAACAAGTTCTAACGCTTTCAACGCAAATTTCATTATACATATAAAAGTTAATAAAATACCATTGAAATTATGGCTAATTGAACATGTCACAAAGAAGATACAAGCACGGAAGTTAAGAAAAACAAAATAAATGGAAAAATGAATTTAAAAATTATATTCAAGACACACTTTTGTTCAATCTACTTAAGTGTGTGTGCTGAAATTTAATTAAAACACACACCAAAAAAAAAAACGCTCATTTAATGTAATAAAAACAAAAGTTTGAAAATTAAATTTATTGGCGGAAAACAAAAAAAAAAATATATCAAAAATTAATGTGTTCATATAAAGTAAAGAAATTAAAAAGGTACTGCGAGAAATGAAAACGATATGAAATTCGAAGCTTACAAACCAAATCTTACACAGAGTACACAAACAAAGCAAGGTCAACAACAGCAGCTGCGGCATAAAAAGGGCCAACACCAGCGAAGGGCAAAATCGTCAATTAGAAACACAACTGTTGGCAAACTAAAAAAAAAAACATTTTCATAATTAGAAACACTTGAAGTCAAAAATGGCATGACATTTATGAGAGTTTTTCTGTGTGTTATTGTTTTAAACAGCAATGTACTGTTGAAGGGCGCAGGAGTGCAGAGGCCGTAGTGCGCCCATTTCAAAAGTAAACTTTTGCACGACAGAACAGAAACGAAATTACTTTTAATTAACTTGAAAACTTGAATTTTGAGCAGAATAACAAAATGGAATTAGAGAAAACACAAGTATAAAATTAACTTGGCGGCGCAGTCGTCAGGAGTCAGCCGCCACCTGTGATTACAAACTTTTCCACATAATTTTTTTTTTTCTTTTTCTTAATTAACGTTAGTAAACACTGTACTCAAATTTAATTAACCGAAACATATTTTACATATAAAAAAAATGAAAAGTAAAAAGATTTAGGAATTCAAACAAAAAAACTTCACCATTAATTTGTTAGCATTATACTTGGCATATAATAATACATATATATATATAATTTTTAGAAGAAACAAGAAGTCGTAAACTACCCCCTTCTCTTTAGTAATCACTGAATTCGGAGACGAGTAAATTGAGCGGCATATACGGCATTACTTTGCAACCAAATCAAGAACTAACAATTGACATTGCATACTTTCAGGCTCTTCGGTTGCATTGCGAAATTGAACTTCCCTCATACCTTTCCATGAATCACTGAAATAAAAAGCCTATCGAATAATTGCTTCAGCGGAGTTTTCATTGCAAAGGTGCTTAAGAACTGCTAAAGAGAACTTTTCTTGAGAAATTTTTTTTTAACAATTTCCAGTTTTAGTTATTATTGTAACTCGTTTTTTGATACTTTTTCCAAACACTTTGAAATGCAACTTTGATTATTCGTCCTTTTAAGTGATTACTTACTTACTTAACTGGCACTACAACCGATGAACCGGCTTGGCCGCTTCTATAAAGATTCACCAGTCGCCTCTGCTATGCGCGCCCTGGCGCCAGTTGATAAGGCCAAGTGCAGTCAGGTTGCTCTGCACCTGGTCTTTCCAACGGAGATTAGGACGCCCCCTTCAGCGTGTTCCTCCACCGTGGTTCGAATAAAACACCCTTCTAGCCGGAGCGCTTTCTTCCATTCGCTCAACATGACCCAGCCAGCGAAGCCGCTGGATTTTTATACGCTTGACTATGTCAGTGTCGGCGTACAGCTCATACAGCTCATCGTTCCATCTTATTCGATACACGTCGTCCACGCATACTGGACCGTAGATCTTACGGAGTATCTTCCGCTCGAACGCTCCTAACAGCCTCTCATCGTTGATGGTTAATGTCCACGTCTCTGCGCCATACATTAGGACGGGAAGGATGAGGGACTTATAGAGCGTTATTTTCGTCGGTCGAGAGAGGGCTCTACTTCTCAATTGCCTACTAAGCCCGTAGTAACACCTGTTGGCAAGAGTTAGTCTCCGCTTGATCTCAAGGCTGACATTATGGTTGGTGTTTATGCTGGATCCTAGATATACGAAATCCTTGACGACTTCAAAAGTGTAGTTGTCAACAGTGACATTTTGTCCAAGACGCCGTGACTCTTTGTTTGTTGACACAAGGTATTTCGTTTTGTCCTCGTCCTCGTTCACCACTAGACCCACACGACGAGACTCCCTTTCCAGGTTGGAGAATGCTGCACTGACTGCTCGAGCGTGTTTGCCAATGATGTCAATATCAACAACGTATGCTAGCAGCATGACACTCTTCTAGAAGATAGTGCCAGAGGTGTCGATGTTCGCAGCTCGAATTATTTTCTCCAGCATAAGGTTAAAGAAGTTGCACGATAGGGAGTCACCTTGTCTGAAACCTCTTTTGGTATCAAATGGTGCGGAGAGGTCTGTCCCAATTTTCACTGCGCTGGTGGTGTTGGTCATTCGGTCAGTGTCATTTTGCAAAGACGAATGAGCTTTGCAGGGATACCAAAATCAGACATTGCGGCGTACAAGTGATCCCTAGTCGTGGTGTCGAAGGCGGATTTACAATCGACAAATAGATGATGGGTATCGCTGTTTTTCTCGGGTCTTTTCCAGGATTTGGCGTAGTGTGAATATCTTATGGATATTCAGTGTAGTGTAGATATTCTTATGGATTGGGCAGAGTACGCTGAGGTTCGAATCACTTGGCATGCTTTCATCCGACCATACCCTATTCTGCATAGAAGCTCATGCATGCTCTTCGCCTCCGGTCTTAAACAACTCAGGAGGCAGACCATCTGCACCTGCAGCCTTATTGTTTTTCAGCCGAGCAATGGCTGTTAAGACCTCCTCATAGTCGGGCGGCGGTACTTCAACGCCGTCAGTGATTGGAGTTTTCGGAGTAGATTCCGCAGTGGCGGGATTATTGGATTATTGCCGTCATCGCCATTAAGCAGCTGCGAAAAGTGCTCCCTCCATAATCTCATTATGCCGTGAACAGGTGTCACCAGATTTCTTTTTAAGAGATTGTAAACTATTACTTCGCTTTAATTGTGGTCGCTGTGGCGTAGTGGTAGTGCGTTGGACTGCTACGCAGAGTGCCCGGGGTTCGAATCTCGGCACAGGCAAAATCAAAAAGTAAAAAAAATTATTTTTCTACACGGCACCACCTCTTGGCAGGCAATGGCAAACCTGCAAGAGAAAAAATTGCCTATGAAAAGCTGTTCACTTCGCCGTTCGGATTCGGCATTAAACTGTAAGTCCCCTTCCTTTCATGTACAAATATAACACGCACAACATGAGTGGATGCGAAAAGCTCGGCCTAGGCCCTCCATGGGCTGTTGTGTCATTAAAAGTAAGTAATTGCGATTTTTCTTTTTTCCAATCATTTTTCTATTGTTTCGTTCTAATTCGATATTCAACATAGGTATGCTGGCTGCCGCGAAACGTTGTACTATTTCAAATTTTTTTAAAGATACAATCAATAACTTTTCCTTCGGAACATTTCTTAAGATCTGAAGACTTTCCTTTTAACTAAAATGTAATTTTATGTTTAATTGAAAAACTAATTGCCAACCGCAAACGCTACCTACCGTGTCTGATTACTTCTATAATGAAATATTAATTTAGCCTCAAATATTAATTATATTTCTGTATTTGTTTGGTCCATACTCGTTTCGTCTTTCCCTTCCTTTACTATATGTAGTAATATTACCCAATAATATTTTTGTCATTCAATAATTGATCAATGTAGAGTTCGCATTACATTTACTTTGAGTTGTGCTAGGAACTAATATACCTAAAGCCAAGTCGTCAGACATCTTTGTCTCTTGTCCTCTTGATTAAACCGGCAGCTGAGCTTTTTAAATTCTCTGAAATAAATTAAATTCTATTGTAATTTAAAAAATTTTCTAAGAAAACTCAAATTGAATCTATAACTTTGATATTCTTAATTGTAAATGCTATTGCAATTTACACTTTGTAAATATTTTATTTTCAAATATTTATTTATGTATGTGTGAAGAAGTAAAGATTCAAATTGAATCAAAGTGAAGATAAATCTAATGAATTAAAGAGAAATATTTTGAAAAAAAAAAAAACATATGACTTTTGTGTGCAATTCAGTTAAACACAATCTCACAATTATATTGACTTGTTCGAAACAATAAAATATTTTACTTTTAATATATAAATTTGTAAAAGAAGAACTCATCCCATACTCGTATCTAAGTAATTCAATTAGTTTATTAAGATTGAAAAGGAGAAGTTTTCTCTGCTTTTGTTTAGCAACATAAAGCAGTTTAAATATGTATGGATGTATGTTTGCTTGCATGATCGAATAAAATCGAAACCCAAGCTAATTGAAACTGATACTTTTAAATCTGCTTAGCTCTAAATTAATACTTAAATATTAACAATTTCCATTTCTACTTTCTAATCTCATAGGCGCCGTAGGTGGTGATGGCGGTGATGATGGCGATGACAAGGAAAAGGCAGAGGAGGAGGAGAGAGAGCGCCAGGAGGCCATACGTGAAGCTGAAGATCGACGAAAGGAGAAGCATCGCAAAATGGAAGAGGAGCGCGAAAAGATGAGACAAGATATACGTGATAAGGTGAGTGTAACAAGTTGTAGAATCTACATAAGTAGTAGGTATAAAATATATGTGCTTAACACAAGTCAATAACAAAAAAACAGGGAATACTTGTAATATGAGAAAAAAGAGAACAAGCATCCCAACGGGGGGGAGAAATCATTCACTGTGTCTACTGGTACTCCACCACTAGACTACCGAGTTGGAGTAACAAATTTTGATACCATTCCATTTATAACGGTAAAAACAATTAGTAAGCCAAGAGAAACATAATTGTTTGTTATATATTGTACTTCCACAAATATTTATGGGGAGCAGTAGAAAAATTTTGGAAAAAAAAAAACTTTTTTCCACTCACTCCTTCTTGCTGCAAGCGCTTTTCATAATTTTTCCAAAATTCAGAAATAAAGCTTTAAATCTATTCATCCTAATTGACGCACTGCTATCGTAAACTCTACATTGTCCTGCAGGGATACAAGTTTAAATATACAGCTCAATTTTGTACGGCACATTTTACAACTTTATCTGTAACTACTCAGTCGAACTTAGAATTATCATTCGAGTAATGATCGGGCGCCCAATATCGAACAATAGACTACTCCCTGTTGCTCCAGAGCTCTTGAATCCTGTTCTCCTTTTCAAGGAATAGTCCTAAGGAATAGGGCTATCGTCAAAAAGGAGGACACAATTGCTGTTCGGACTTTTCACTTCACCTCTCTCTCTCTTGTTCTTGTTGTTGTAGTACTTTGATTCCCTCTGTTGACTCGTCTTGAATATTATCGATATTGATTTTACTCAGGACCAGGATAAACCTCTTTTATTGCACCATTTGCAGTATTAAAGTACCTATCATTTACTACTCTTTTAAGGTGCAATCCGAAATTGTGCAACCGTTATTTTCAACCGTTTTTTTTCAAAAAGTAGTTATTTATTCATCATCTTGTCCCCTTCAAAGTAATTCCCCTCAGATATAACACACTTATGCCAGCGTTTTTTCCAATCCTCGAAACACTTCTGAAACGCGCTTTTTGGTATCGCCAACAGCTCCTGTTTTAATTTTTCTTTTATCTCCTCAATCGTAGCAAAACGCTTTCCTTTCATCGGTGTCTTCAGTTTTGGGAAGAGGATAAAGTCAGTGGGGGCCAAGTCTGGTGAATACGGTGGTTGAGGCATGATAACGGTTTTGTTCTTGGCCAAAAACTTACGCACAAGCGACGTTGTTTTTGCTCAAAATTTAGCAATTTTGGAACAAACTTTGCTGCCGCACGTTTCATGCCTAAAACATCCGTAAAAATTGCTTGGCATGAGCCGAACGATATGCCAACATCATCAGCAACCTCTCTGACAGTGATTCGACGATTATCATAAAAAAATTATTTTCTTCACTACGTCAATGTTTTCATCGGTTGTTGACGTGCTCGGGCGACCAGGACGAGCATCATCATTGACATCTTCTCGGCCTTCCTTAAACCGGAACCGGTTATACCACAATTGAACTTGTGTTCTGCTCATAGTAGACTCGCCAAAGGCCACAGTCAACATTTCAAATGTCCTTGCGCATTTAATTTCATTTGTTACACAAAACTGAATACAGTTTCTTTGATCCATTTTTTCGAATAGTAAAACATCGAAGAGCACACCAAAACACGACTAACCTTTTTATCTGTCAAAAACAAACTGACAATCCAAAATGGTTGGTATTGCCCACATATATAACAGACATGTGTACCAACATAACAGAAAAAAAAATGCGAAAATCGAACATACGTAACTCACGAAATTTGAAAATAACGGTTATTTTTTTATCACACCTCGTACATAAGTAATCACTGGCATATTTGTTCTTCTTCTAAACATTGAATAAACTTATGTAAAGAAAAGCGGCAACTGCAATTGGACAAATTTAAAAGCTGTAGTTGCTGAGTAAACATTTTGACATTTTTTTTTCTTTTTTTAATTAAAATATACAAATATTAAGTGACGGGTTTGTGACTTTGAAATTACCAGCCTGTGTGTTGGGTATACAATTTAAATTGATACCGCTCAGCAACTTCAGAGCTCGCGTTTTATTCCACAATTCTAAGAAAAAATGTACTAAGTACCTACAAATTACTTAACTATATTCATGTTATAATTTTCAAATTTTGTATCTACAGTTTTTTGTTATACTTTCAATTTTGTTGTATATATATTATTTGTTTGATGTCGTCGTACCTTAAATGTCTCACGTGTAATTTGTCAAACGAGTCATGAAAACTTTTGCATTAAAAACTTTTATTGCATCTGATGGTATCTTTCTTTCTCCTCTGCCAGCTTCTCCTACTCCTTTTCTTTTTGTTTAATCAAAATGGTTACAATTTTAAGTTTAAGTAAAAAAAGAACAGCAAATTTACGCTTATTTACATGGAGAAACTTTTGCGATGTGTTTTATGCCATTTCCCATTCCAACATCATCCGGCAGTAAGAAAACCGATGCAAATGGACACAGCCACACACAACTTTTCAATAGTTTCCATTCAACATTTTACATACCTACACAAGGTGCTCCACATTGCCTTCAACACTGTTCAGCTCGTTACAGCACAATAACAATAATGTTTTACGTTTTGTAGTTATCACTCATATTGTCAGGCAGCATGTAAATTCTTGTTTGTACAATTGTACGACATGAATGCATATTTTTTATGTGCCAATTTCACCAACATCATCACCAGCAACGTTAGCATCATTTTTATACAATGCTATTCATGATAAAGAAAGTATGTACTTTCCTACTTTCTTTTTACAACTTGTTTTTTGTATTGTACATAGGAAAAACCAACATCATTTTTAGTATGGCATTTAGTTAGAAATACTTTTGAGTATACTTGTATTTCGTTCTTGAAAACTTTATGTGAAAAATAGTAATACTTAACTTAAAAATAATATTAATGCATATATAAAATGTTTATTAGTGCAAATGCAAATATGTTTTTTATTAAAGGAACGTTTTAAACTAAAAATATATTTACCTGCGAAGTTTTGTACGAAAAATCAAATTATTATACGGAAATTATATTCGTAATATGAAACTGTGAAGCTGGATCCTTTTGAAGTTCAAATTGACTCTAGTAGGGAGTCCTTTTTAATAGGTGACTCCCTAACGGAGTCAGATTGATCTGCTCTAAGGTAAATCAACAAGAATTACAAAGTTATAAAAATACTAACTACAAAGTGAAGTGAAATGAAGTGAATTGAAGTGAATTGAAGTGATATTAAATTAAAAACGTGTAAATTTAAAGATAATAATAATTGCGCTAAATTTGAATTATACTGTAATAAGGAAGGCGTCGAATAAAATTGTCTGGTACAAAAATTATGAAATCTTTTGAACCAGTAGTCCGATTTCTATAAACTTGAGTATTTTATTTTGCAAATTATTTTTAGATTAAAAAAATAAAAACAAGAAACCACAAATTATTAGTTTTTAATTAAAAGTTTTAATTTTTCAGGAACCCCTTCCATTAATGTGTTTATGGTAGTATCCGATACCCTCACAGCTGCTGCAGACCACTTTCTTTTGAAATCTTGAAGGTTTTTGGCCACTTTTTTTGTTACCTTCATCTCCCTTTTTACTAAAGACCAGTACCTCTCGATCGGCCTTAGTTCTGGACAGTTTGGTGGATTGGATTCTCTAGGCACCAAAATCACTTCATTCCGTTGGAACCATTCTAAGGCCGTTTTGCTGTAGTGACATGAAGCGAGGTCAGGCCAAAAAACCGTGGACACTTCATGTTGGCGTAAAAATGGAAGCAATCTCTTTTGCAAGCATTCCTTCAAATATATTTCGCCGTTGATTGTACCCGATGTCACGAATGTGCTGCTTCTTTTGCCACAACTACAAATTACCTGCCAAACAAGGAATTTCTTCGGGAAATTTTTAATTTTTTTGGCTTTGAATTTTTCAGTGACATTTCCTGGAGAATCAGCTATATAAAATTCCTGGCCATGTATCTGGGAAAAGTCCGCTAAAACATAAATTTCATCGTCCATTATGCAGCATTAAAATTTCTTGACAAAATCTCGGCTCAGCATTTTCGCTCGTTGTTTTTCGGTTTCATTCTTCATGGCATTTCTATCCTTAACTTTTTGAACTTGGTACATCCTCAGCCCAGCTTCCTTCTTAGTCCTGCGCACGAAATATTCTGAGCAATCAGCCTTCCCCGTTAATTTCCTTCCCGAAATGTTTGGATCTCTCTTTAAAATGGTCACAACGTTCTTCGCCTTCTTACAGTCATGTGGCGCCTTCTTTTTACCACAACCTTTCTTCCGATCAATACGCAGTTCTTCCTTAAAACGTTTAATAACGCGAGAAATGGTTTTAGGGTTAGCCCCTACCTCTCTGGCAATTTTTGTGAATGACCAGTGAGGTTGCTTTTGAAAAATTTTAATAATATTTTCTCGCACTTCCACTTTGTTTGCCATTTTCGCGTTAAATAAATTTTTATTGTCTTTAACTGACACATAATATTTTCTGACATTTAATTCAAAGCTACTAAGATAAAAATTTTTGATTTTGAATCTTTCAATAGCACAGTATGGGAAGAAATGTAACGGACATTTTTATTCGACTCAGTCCTTACATTCAATACACCATGTCGTATGAGTGATAACTAAATATTCGTTCCTAATGTGTCACAATGTAAACATAAATTATGTTAAATTTAGGAAACATTTTCGTTAGTACACATAAAAAAAAAACTTCAACCGCAAATCTTGAGTTAATCGCTTTAAAACTTCAACATCAAATCTTGAGTTAATCGCTTCAAATTGAGTAGTTTCCTAGCACTTTCCTAGCTTAGATCAGATTAGGGTAAGTAGTAGTGGTATTAGGCCTTCAAAGTCAAAACTCAGCTGAAAATTGAGTTGCACGTTAAAGGACTCCTCTATTCCAGCAAGGAATAGTTTTCTAAAGGTTTTGAGTTTAATAGGCTCGTCATTAATTCGACGCGGGCTCGCTCCCGCTGTAACCCGATTGTACATCACGACTGTGTGAGCAATTATATCATCTACACTGACTTTATGGCGTCATTGATACCAAAACCCATCGTTCACTAACACTAATATAGATTAGAAAGAGCTAAGAGCTACTCTCCCATCTATTGCAACATACATGAGAACAGAATGGCCAACTGTCGTATACATTCAGAGCACCATATTTTGATGGTGTAACCACCACCATTTCTGCTGCTGCCTCTTGGTAACAGCAAAATCTTTACTTTCAGGAGTAGCACCAGTCTATTGTTATGATTAACCTGATTAAATTCTAGTTTGAATGATCAACTCTATTAATCTTGATATCACCTGCACGCACCTTGCGTGCCAATTACATGTAACAACTATAAAGTTAGATGCAGATAAATAATTTCGCATTACGTATACGCACTGCTGCGCAAATACCATGGTCAAGTACAAGACCAATACACCGAAGTAAAATCAATTGATATTCGCATTCATGCGTTCTCTTTAATACTGGCACTTAACCATTTTCAATAAATCTTCAACTCAACTCAACTCATGAATAAGTACTTTAACTTCAAACTTTTCTTCGAGCTGGATAGAAGAAAACTAGAAAAACTTTTCTTAATTAACCGAATGAACGAAACGTAAATTAATTACCCTAAATACTTTTATACAGTAAATAGGAACATAAATAGTTTCGTAGACTTTTAGTTGATTTTACGTGCGATAAATGTAAGAAGAAGAAGCTATTATTAGATCGCCGCTCTACCCACTAAACATTTAATAAAGCAAATATCTTAAAACAACAATGAGAAAGTTCTATAAAACAACTGGTAACACAAATATTTTATTGTTTCTGTTTCAGTATTTGTTTTTGTCTTTTTTTTTTTTTGAGCGAACATCAAAAAATGCAATTGCCGCATGCATGTGTATGTGTGTGTAAGTTGCTTGCTAGTAGACCTGCACGAACAGGGCACAATTGTGAAGAGTAGAGCAGCAAAGACAGAAAGAGCACAGAAAATAAAGGTAAAAAGGTAGAAACCGAAACATTACATGAACATGGATATAGGAAGAAAAGAGATATGTACACCTTCAACTGAATATATGACAGCAACAACAGGCAGTCAAGCATCCAGTCAGTCTGACTCATTGATCAGTCCGTCAGTGAGAAATGTGTGCCAATTCAGTTTAGTAATAAAGGTGTATTGTGTGGTTTAACCGAAATTTGACCTTGCTACATATTCAAGTCAAAACAGATTCCAATTCAAATTAAATTCATTGCTAGATGAGATATTCAGAGATATTTTAAGGAAGGTGCTTAAATTAGTGCATTTGCATAAGTGAAAAGCCATTCGTGTTTGATTAAACATCAATAGAGCGATAAGCAATAGTTCCGACAGTTCAAATCTTGCCATTGTAACTAACCAACATCGAGGCTCACCAGCATCGCTTCAACAGCTTCAACAGCTCCAACAACAATGATGTTAAATACCGGCGTTGATGTAAGCATAAAGTATGCAGAGTGGTGAGTGGCAAATTAGCTAGAAGCTATCAATTTAAGGCTCTTCAAATTTAAACTTTCGTATGTTAATTAATTGTGCCAGATTATAGCACAATATCCTGAAGGGGATTGGCATTATCGGAAGGAGATTTGCAATTTGTTGGATAACAATTATTCAAAGTGGTTGGTTTATTCGGTTGGCAGTGTGTGTATGTCTGTGTTGATTTTATAGTGATGGGCTTGATTGATTGGGCTTGTGCATAGCTTAGTATCTTATGTTAATGAAAAGTACTAACATGAAGCGACAACGTAGAAGACGAAGCTGCTTGAAAAGTTTTCTTTATTTTTAAATTTTATTTTTTTTTTTGCACATTGCATTCAAATCAACATTCTTTTTCTTTTTGTGTATGTACGCACATATAATTCAAAAATGTAACCAATGAAAATCAAATTTTAAATCCCCATACAAATTTAAGCAGCTTCAGCCAACCTCTCAAGAAACTCTAAATGACGAACAAAACGTGGTTAAATGAAATCAAATTTAAAATGTGAATGCTCAATCCAAATGTTCCAATTCGCTTTTTAAACATTAATCCCATTGCCTGTTACTCTCACCCCTCCCCTCCCTCTTCCTTGCTTTCTCTCCTTATCTCCCCGCACCCGTTAATGCAAAATGCTCTTAACCTCGTTCTGAAAGGAATTGCTTTCTCTTAATATATACTTTTGCCTATCCGCATGCATGCCTGCCTGACTGCTTGCTTACTTACCTTGAATACTTGCCAACTTCAAGTATAATTCAATTTGAAAATCCAAAATGGCAGCAGTAAAATCTAAAAGTAGGAAAAAAAGAAAAACCAAGAAAAGTTGATAGAAAACTTATGAATGCGCAAAATGATTGAAATTGACTACGGCATCAGTGTAGTACAGGTAAAATGCAGTTGAAGGTAAAGGGTTGCCATAGCGATTCGTTAATGTATTTTTTTTTTTTTTTTTAAATACACATAAGTAATTTGAGTATCAGTTGTGATGTTTATTACATCTCGACTTTCTTCTGCATCTTCGAGAGATAGACCTTATAGGAAGTAAGTAAATTCATTCTTGCCAATAATTTGGCAACACGATGCACAACAACTGCTGAGTCTAAGCGGGATTCAAAGCCGAATTATCACAGGGATCTAAACAGGACATTGTAGGGCCAAAACATAGTTATAGTTGTAGGGCCAAAACATAGTTATATCTAAGTACCTTGGGTACAGTACATGACGATGCATGTCTGAATTCTAAGCAGTGAGATCGAAAAAATCGGATAACTTTAAATTGACCTAGCATTGAAATACCTTATGCAAATAAAAAAATTTAAACAGTTTTGAAAAGAAAATTTAATTTCTGATAAAATGATCAAAAAAACTAATTTGTTTGTTGTTTTTTACAGAAGCGCCTTTACTGTCATTTCTGAGACTCTCTTGGCGGCAGCATTCCACTTATTTCTAAAATCTTCCATGGATTTGGCTTCTTTGTTTGTTGCATTTGTGGTCGCTGTGGCGTAGTGGTAATGCGTTGGAATGCTACGCAGAGTGTCCGGGGTTCGAATCTCGGCACAGGCAAAATCAAAAAGTAGAAAGAATCATTTTTCTACACGGCACCCACCACCACCTCTTGGCAGGCAATGGCAAGCCTACAAGAGTAAAAATTGCTATGAAAAGCTTTTCACTTCGCCGTTCGGATTCGGCACTAAACTTTAGGTCCCTTCCATTTATGTACAAATATAACACGCACCACATGAGTGGATGCCAAAAGCTCGGCCTAGGCCCCCCATGGGCTGTTGTGCCATTAAAAGTAAGTAAAAAAGTAAAGTTTGTTGCCTTTAATGTTCTTTTCACTAAAGTCCAATATGCCGAAGTATCAATTTTATGTTTTGGTCTTCGAACCATTGAATGGTTACTTTACTGTAGTGGCAGGAGGCTAGATCAGGCCAAAAGAAAGTACATACATTGTGATTTCTAATGAAGGGCAACAATCTCTTCTGGAGGCACTCCTTCACATAAATTTCGGCGTTAACAGTGCCACTACAAATCGCTTGCCATACCAGAAACTTCTTCGGAAATTTGGACTTTTGTTTTGTCCTAAATCTTTACTCAACTCTTCCTCGTTCCTTTGCGGTGTAAAACTCTTTATTTAGACAACACGTATGTTTCATCGTCCATAACACAGCAATCGAATTTTTGGAAAAAATCTGTTTTCAACTTTTTTGCTCGGCTCTGGGCTACCAAGTTCTTAGTAGCGTTCCTGTCGGGTACTGACTATGTTTTAAGGCCCGTATCTTTTCTAATTTTACGAACTAAAAACTCACTGCAACTCGCTTTTTCCGCCAATTTTCGATTAGACAACGCTGGATTCTTCTCTAAGAGAGCAACGGCTTTCTTCGCCTTTTGTGGAGACACGAAACCGCATTTCCTTCCAGAACCATATTTTCTAGCTGTTAAGTCTGTATTAAATTTTTTAAGAATCATCGAGACAGTGTTTTGTGCAACTTTCGCCTTATTTGCAAAGGCTTTCTGGGTCCAATGCGGATTTTCTCGAAATAATTCAACAACTAAATCGCGTCTTTCCACTTCCGATGCCATGACTCAACTGAAAGTTCACAAGTCGAAAAACATGTGATTGTATTTCATCAGAATTTCTCCAACGCAAAGCCTTCTGTTTGAATTTTTTCATTCAGATGAAGAGTTTCAAAGCAGTGGTCTTTCAAAGTTATACGATTTTTTCGATCTCACTCCTTATGCGGTGTGAAGTACTAATTTGGACCCTACTTTGTCTCTTCAACCCGATATCGGAGTACTTCTAGAGAAAAAAAAATGTAACTCATAAGGAAGCGATAACATAGCTTCGCATCTTTCGCATCTAAGTATCCCCCCTGGTTGTTCCAAAGCACATTTTCGAGCAATTTCAAAATCCATAAATGAAAACCAATTGCCAACTTATACTTTTCATTAAGACCCAGATAGTCTAGTGGGTAACACACTACACTTTCACCCGGGAGGGAGGTCACGTGCTTGATTCCTGCCTTGGTCTAACGGTTAATTCTTACAAAACTTCTTATATCCCTACCGATATGAAGTGAATGAGAATTATATGATAGTGTGGGGACAAGTACCTGTACACCACTAAAAGTAAGTAAAGTAGTATATGAAAACTCATTTATATAATATATGCCATTATAAATTGTAAAATTTATTTGATTTTCAATGAACTCCATAAAACAGTCATGAAATGTTACAACCAGGCAATTCCGATTTCTCACAATTTCCTAACTTATGACTTTACTCAAGCCTACCTCCAATATTTTTTCAGTACATCGTCACAGTGTCGTAGGTGCGGAGGGATAAATCCCCCTAATCCTCTTTATCTTAGGAACACATTGATATGACAACCACTCCGACTTTTTTCGCGACAATGTATGGAATCGGGGAAAATATCCTATCCCCCCTTTGAAAATCCTATCTACCCCACAACATCGTCAATATTCTCAAGATCACCATAACTTTTCGAACATATTACGGCTGATGGCAGGAGAATGATGAATGAAATTAACTTGGCTCCAATTTTGGTGACAGCAACAGCGCGATAGTGAGCAAAGTGAAAATAAATATACGTTAGAGCAACAAAGACAGATGAGACACAGAAGACAGACAGATTCAATATCGACTTCTGACCAACTGTTCCTAATAAAGAGAGGTAGAAGATTCACTGTTTGATATGTACTATATATATTTAGAAGTTTATTCGTTTCATTTCTTATAAAATAGTGGAAACTTCTAATAATATTTTTTCCAATACTTTATTAGGCGTATGTCAGAATGTGACAACGAAATTGTCTGCCTTTGTTATTTGTCAAATAAAAATTACTCTAACACAAAACCGTACGCCCTAATGTACAACATTGAGAATAAAAGGTTAATCTGCATAGTTTGCAGTTCTCTAATATTCTCTCAACCCTACTTTTAAGTAGAAATGTACAACATTGAGAATAAAAGGTTATACTACATACATTGCAGTTCTCTATTATTCTCTCAACTCTACTTTTACAAATGGATGCCTTCCTTTCCACCCAATAAAAACTATAAGATCAGAATTGAAAAGGTGTGGACTCAAAATCAATCTCTATCTCTTTCTCGCTCTTTTGCAATGTTTACTGTATATAATAATAATTTAAATTTGTACATTATATTTAAATAAGTGTGGAGTTAATTCATTTTTCCTTCTCCTTCTCTGCCTCTCTCTTTTTATCTTAACTTTTACAGTACAACATCAAGAAGAGAGAAGAAATTGTTGAAGCCGCGCCACAGGAAGAACCAAATCCATTAATGCGAAAGAAGAAAACTCCTGAAGAGTTAGCTGCCGAAGCGGAACAGGAAGAGCTGGACGATTTTACAAGTAAGTTGCATAATTTATGCCAATTGCAATTGCTGCAAACGCAAATCTTAATTTCTTAACAACACTTTTTCAACTAAATAAAAATAAATCACTTTTTTAACTTAAAATGAGAAAAAGAAAAACAAATACTAATTTGCTACTTTTTTCTACAAATGTAAAATAGTTTGATGTGTTTTTCCAGAGAATAATATTTCTTTCCACTTGAATATTTATTGTTTTATTTTTATTTTTTTTTCTCTCTCTTAATAAATCGCATATCTGTCGCTTAAACTAAATCAACACGAAAACAAAAAAACAAAAAAAATAATGTTAAAATATTAACTAAATAAAACGCTACGCTACACTGAAAAAATTAACGCAATATTTCTGTGCGTCTTCTTCTTCTAACTTCTACTACTATCACCACTACTATTTTACTTCTTTAACCAACAAATACAAAATAAATTTAAATAATTATAACAACAAAAACAAAACAAAAACAAAAAATTAACTAATTCATGATATTGAGCGATGTTGATGTTGGCAACTCTGTACTTTCACACTATTTTTATGCTGACATCAAAATTCTTCAATGTTGCTGAATTAATTTCAAGTTAAACATGATTCTCAGTTATCAAACATAACGACAATAGCGGCAACATTACATGTAAAAGAAAAGCTAACTCTGTTCCAGTCAACTATAAATACATAAGTAATGCGCTCTGCAACTACACTATGAACAACAAGAACAACAAAACATTGTAGCTCGCTTGCTTCGTTCTTAATGCCAATATTTTTTAGTTTTATAGCTCTGCATAAATACTCTCAAATATTCACAGTTATTTTCTAGAGGAAAAATTGGAATTGGTTATCGACGTAGTGAGATTTTATTCTGTCGATCGCTCTAGTTGTTATTTAAAGCTATGTGCATATGGAATATTTGAGGCATTGACTTCAAAAGTGGCCACAACATGTTTAACTAACATTTACTTCAAATTTTATCAGGCAATTTCGGTTTACGCTTAATACTTAAGTAGATGCCAGTTAAATCAAATATTGAATAAACATGTTTTCAGAATGCTGCAGATCGTGTTGCCACTAATTCTTTGGACTATATTTGGACGTAGCTTTGTCCATGTTGGTGAAATATCACGAAATAATTCATGCATATAAAATTATATAACAATACCTACTGGGTTAAGACCATTGCGACTTATAGCACACCGATCTGCCTTCAGCCCATGGAGGGCCTAGGACGAGCTTCTCGCGTCCACTCATGTCGTGCATGTTATATTTGTGCATGAATGGAAAAAATAAAAATAAAACCTACAGTTTTATGCCGAATCCGAGCGGCGAAGTGAAAAACTTTTCTTAGCCAATTTTCACCAAGAGATGTGGCCGTCTAGAACACATTTTTTTTCTAATTTTTGATTTTGCCTGCGCCAAGATGCGAACCCTAGCATTCAAGCAATCCATGGACCAAACAGCTTTGTACAGGTAATGGGATGAAGTGGGAAATATAACACACACGTAGATCTCTTTAGAGAGCTCACTTCACTGATAGGGAACCAGGGCTTTTGGAGTAATCAAAGCAAAAACGCTCAATAAAACACTATTGTTGCTTGTAACACTGGTGCAACAAATTGACTTTCATAGAAGTATTGAATGTATACAATCTCATAAACCAATAAAAGATAAAAGCATACTTAAATTATTGCCATTCGTAGATGCAACCAGCATCCTGCGAGTAAGTGGTCGACTACAAAATTCAAGTTTACCTATCGAGTCTAAACATTCAATACTATTAACAAAAAATAATCCTTTGTCACGACTCATCGTTTTAGATGCACACGAGAAAATGTTACACGGTGGTATAACAAAACGTTACACGGTGGTATAACATAACATAACGTTGTCCTATGCTACCTTATCGTTGCTTTCTACACACTGAGTGGTCGCTGTGGCATAGTGGTAGTGCGTTGGACTGCTGCGCAGAGTGTCCGGGGTTCGAATCGCGGCACAGGCAAAATCAAAAAGTAGAAAAAATAATTTTTCTACACGGCGTCACCTCTTGGCAGGCAATGGCAAACCTACAAGAGTAAAAATTGCTATGAAAAGCTTTTCACTTCGCCGTTCGGATTCGGCATTAAACTGTAGGTCCCTTCCATTCATGTACAAATATAACACGCACAACATAAGTGGATGCGAAAAGGGAAAAGCTCGGCCTAGGCCCTCCATGGGCTGTTGTGCCATTAAAAGTAAAGTAAAGTAAGTAAGTAAAGAATAATGAAAGAAAAAAATATTTACTAATTATGTATAACCTTACTATGATCAATTTCATTTGCTTGGATTTGGAAACCCGGCTATAACATAATGAGTGTGTAGATCATCTAACGAAATACGTAAATGTTACGACAGACTATCGAAAAGTACGCGTTTCGTACTACAAACTACATTCTATATAGTTTTGCTATAGAACAGAAATGTCCTAAATTGATTAAAAGTAATAAAATGCTCGCAATGCCTCATTTATCCACTTCTGCTTTAAGTTCTTTTAACAATCTAAGTATGCGTACTCGTATGAATTAATCGTATACAAATATTTTGTATTTGTAAAAATGCTGCCTCTCTATCAACTACATACTTACACCAGCATCTATAATCTAAACAAATCTATCGCTCTGCTCTTCCTTCTTTGTGTACATGTATGTGTCTCTACTACTTCTACTGCTACTTACAAAAAACAATAAACAAAAATTTTAAATAAACAACAAGTACCAAATTCTACTACAACAAATAACAACAAATAACAACAACTAAATATAATTAACAAAATAAGTGTAACTAAGTATTATTAAATTTTCTTCATGTGCCTTGTTTGTTCATTTGTTCATTCTCCATTTATTTCTATGCACGTTTTAGTTGATTCATTACCTATTATTTTTACAATGCACTTTTTCATATACATACAATATTATGCTTAGATATTATATACATAATTATATAATATAATTTATGTATAAGAAAATTTGCCAGATAGTATTTTTGTACTGTGTAGAATTATGTAAATGAATGCAAATCAGTATTTAGTTTCTGTGAGATGTACTAAAAGACTGAATAACTGAATATACTTACACAAATTAAAACTATCTTTTGTTCAGGGCCAAAAGTTATACACATGTACTTCCGAACAATTAAATTTTTATTTTCTCATGAGATGTCCTCAATGGTAAATGAAACTAGTATGTATATGTAGCTAAACATATTTATAACTGCATATGTAGATGCTTTCAGCTACATATTTGTAAGGCGATACTTTCTCTTCTTCTACGATTCACAATTTCCACTACTACTATAGATTTATAAAAGTTCATTATATGTTCACATATAAAGTTCACATACATACATACTTCCTACCAAACTACTACATACTACAAATTAATATTACATTACAGAGTTTCCATTTCATTTTTGCTTATTCTCTTCACTTTTAATGGCAGTAAATTTAATATTTTAGGTTAAAATACATAAGTACATATGTACCCGTATGTATGTATAACTTCACTTACACATTACAGTATAGGAGTCTTAGATGCAATCACTTCAGCTCTTGCATAGCAAAGAAAGCATCTAAAATTCAATTACTACATAGAACGAAACATGAAACGAAATTATGCTCCAGTGGAAATTTCTTTTTTTTACCACTTTGTAATGCTACACTCGTCACTCGATACTCGAGATTCCACTCATTAGAAGGTAAAAATAAATGCTTACAAACATTTACACGATGTGAATTTTCTACTTTGTTCAGGAACTTCTGTCATAGGATTAAGGGTATATATTGAATAATAAACTCGTAAATGATTAGGAGCAGTATTAATGTTAACCTTTTACCTTCTTAACTTTTTAAGTCGAATTATGGGTACTTAGGTGTAAGAAGTATGGGGTTTTAATATCTCAATATCTCTCGATAGGCCGAAGTTCTGGGCAATTTTGTGGGTTGGCGATTTTTGGTACCAATTTTATGTTTTGGTCTTCGAACCATTGAATGGTTACTTTACTGTAGTGGCAGGAGGCTAGATCAGGCCAAAAGAAAGTACATACATTGTGCTTTCTAATGAAGGGCAGCAATCTCTTTTGGAGGCACTCCGTCACATAAATTTCGGCGTTAACAGTGTCACTTGTTACAAAACTTTTACTCCTTAGCCCACAACTACAAATCGCTTGCCATACCAGAAAATTCTTCGGGAACTTGGTCTTTTGTTTTGTCCTAAATCTTTCCTCAACTCCTCCTTTGCGTTCCTTTGCGGTGTAAAACTCTTGACCAGGCAATTGAGAAAATTTAGACAACACGTATGTTTCATCATCCATATCACAGCAATCGAATTTTTGGAAAAAAATCTGTCTTCAACTTTTTAGCTCGGCTCTGGGCTACCAAGTTCTTAGTAGCGTTCCTGACGGGTACTGACTGCACTTTCCATGTTTTAAGGCCCGCATCTTTTTTAATTTTACGATTTTAAAACTCACGGTAACTCGCTTTTTCCGCCAATTTTCGATTAGGCAACGCTGGATTTTTCTCTAAGAGAGCAACGACTTTCTTCGCCTTTTGAACGGCAACTCGCTTTTTCCGCTAATTTTCGATTAGACAACACTGGATTCTTCTCTAAGAGAGCAACGACTTTCTTCGCCTTTTGTGGAGACACGAAACCGCATTTCTTTCCAGAACCATATTTTCTAGCAACGGTTAAGTCTGTATTAAATTTGTAAGTATCATCGAGACAGTGTTTTGTGCAACTTTCGCCTTATTTGCAAAGGCTTTCTGGGTCCAATGAGGATTTTCTCGAAATAATTCAACAACTAAATCGAGTCTTTCCACTTCCGATGCCATGACTCAACTGAAAGTTCGCAAGTCGGAAAACATGTGATTGTATTTCATCAGAATTTCCCCAACGCAAAGCCTACTGTTTGAATTTTTTCATTCAGATGAAGAGTTTCAAAGCAGTGGTCTTTCAAAGTTATCCGATTTTTTCGATCTCACTCCTTACAGGAAAAAATTACCAATGCCTCCTCCTCAGAATTATTTAACCTAATTTTATTTTATGATGATTTCCAAAATATTGTCCAGCGATAAACTTTCGCAAACGAGATTGCTTTGAAAAAAAAACCTTTAAAAAATCTTCTTTTGTATCGTATTTGTTTCTATTTTTCGTTAAGGTGAGTTTCCAGCTTTTAAGAAAGCGCTAGAGGAAGAAAAGCTCATTGTTTCAAAAGAAAAAGGAAGAAATTATATAATACTACGTGGTAGGCGTTATTTTTTTGAAAATAGAACAGAATCAAAGCGGCAAAATATATTTCTAAAATAGCAATATAGTACTTTTAGCCAGGCCAAGACCTATTCATACATGCATATGCATATGTATTTTTCCACGCATATTCTAAGTAATTTTTATTAGTGCGTTTCACATTGCTGATTTCCCATATCCTTCACTAATCTGTCACAACTTGTGCCAGAATCCTCTTTTCCTCATTTTTAGAACTACAAATGTGTTCGCTTTTATCTTTTGGAACTACTGGCTACACAAGCTTTCCTTTCATTTCTCTGAAGGAAACTAATTTATTTTAATTCAAAATAACTAATATTCAAAAATCAGCTGACTTTATGTGCATGTCATTTCTACTTCAAGAAATTGAATATTTTCTTGAAGAAAAATAACAGAATTGACCTCTTTTTGTTTACAAAAGGCAAAAGAAAACGTTTTGTTGAGCACATTTTGTATGAAATTTTGTGCTGCCAACGAAACCCATCTTTAGCAAGAATTGAAAGCTCACATAATTAAGGTCGTGTAGAGAAAATACGGGCCTGGGGGGGAAAAGAGAATGATCAACTTAAGGAACCCATTATTTTTGAAATATGCATATGAAACTTAGTCTTCAATCCATTTCGGAAATCTATTTCGAAGCTTTGCTCAAAAGTAATATTGCTTACTTACTTACTTAGCTGTAACTTCTGCTATGCGCGCGCTGGCGCCAGTTGATAAGGCCAAGTGCAGTCAGGTTGCCCTGCACCTGGTCTTTCCAACGGAGATTAGGACGTCCCCTTCTGCGTGATCCTCCACCGTGGTTCGAATAAAACACCCTTCTAGCCGGAGCGCTTTCTTCCATTCGCTCAACATGACCCAGCCAGCGAAGCCGCTGGAGTTTTATACGCTTGACTATGTCAGTGTCGGCGTACAGCTCATACAGCTCATCGTTCCATCTTATTCGATACACGTCGTCCACGCATACTGGATCATTGATGGTCAATGTCCACGTCTCTGCGCCATACATTAGGACGGGAAGGATGAGGGACTTATAGAGCGTTATTTTCGTCGGTCGAGAGAGGGCTCTACTTCTCGATTGCCTACAGAGCCCGTAGTAACACCTGTTGGCAAGAGTTAGTCTCCGCTTGATCTCAAGGATGACATTATTGTTGGTGTTTCTGCTGGATCCTAGATAAACGAAATCCTTGACGACTTCAAAAGTGTAGTTGTCAACAGTGACATTTTGTCCAAGACGCCGTGACTCTTTGTTTGTTGACACAAGGTATTTCGTTTTGTCCTCGTTCACCACTAGACCCACACGACGAGACTCCCTTTCCAGGTTGGAGAATGCTGCCCTGACTGCTCGAGCGTTTTTGCCAATGATGTCAATATCATCAGCGTATGCTAGCAGCATGACACTCTTGTAGAAGATAGTGCCAGAGATGTCGATGTTCGCAGCTCGAATTATTTTCTCCAGCATTAGGTTAAAGAAGTCGCACGATAGGGAGTCACCTTGTCTGAAACCTCTTTTGGTATCAAATGGTGCGGAGAGGTCTGCCCCAATTTTCACTGCGCTGGTGGTGTTGGTCAGTGTCATTTTGCAAAGACGAATGAGCTTTGCAGGGATACCAAAATCAGACATTGCGGCGTACAAGTGATCCCTAATCGTGCTGTCGAAGGCGGCTTTATAATCGACAAATAGATGATGGGTGTCGATCTGTTTTTCTCGGGTCTTTTCCAGGATTTGGCGTAGTGTGAATATCTGGTCGATTGTGGATTTACCAGGCCTGAAGCCACACTGATAAGGTCCAATCAGTTTGTTGACGATGGGCTTCAGTCTTTCGCACAGTACGCTCGATAGAACCTTATATGCAATATTAAGAAGGCTGATCCCACGGTAGTTGGCGCAGATCGTGGAATCACCCTTCTTATGGATTGGGCAGAGTACGCTGAGATTCCAATCACTTGGCATGCTTTCATCTGACCATATTCTGCATAGAAGCTCATGCATGCGTTTTTTGAGCTCTTCGCCTCCGGTCTTAAACAACTCAGCAGGCAGGCCATCTGCACCTGCAGCCTTATTGTTTTTCAGCCGAGCAATGGCTGTTAAGACCTCCTCATAGTCAGGCGGCGGTACTTCAACGCCGTCAGTGATTGGAGTTTCCGGAGTGGGTTCCGCAGTGGCGGGATTATTGCCGTCTTCGCCATTAAGCAGCTGCGAAAAGTGCTCCCTCCATAATCTCATTATGCCCTGGATATCTGTCACCAGATTTCCATCTTCATCCTTGCAGGAAGAGGCCCCGGTCTTCAAACCAAGAGTCAGGCGTCTTATTCTTTCAAAGAATTTTCGGACCTCGTTCCTGTCCCGCAACATTTCGATATCATTGAACTCGCGTCTTTCTTCATCTCTTTTCTTGCGCCTGAAAAGACGTTTCTCCTCCCTCCTCAACTTTCTGTATCGCTCCTTAGCAGCTCGCGTTGCAACTGACTGCAGGGTGGCTCTGTAGACTGTGTTTTTTGCTTCAGTAGCATCGCGACACTCTTGGTCGTACCACATATTTCTCCATCGACGGTGGTAGCCTAGCACCTCTTCGGCAGCCGTACGCATAGAGCGGGAAATGTGCGTCCACTGTGCGCATATATCATCAAGTTGAGGGGTGTTTTGCGAAAGGAGAAGTGCAAGTTGGTTGGCAAAGACTTTGGCTGTCTGTTGTGATTGCAGCTTTTCGACATCCAGCTTTCTCTTTGTACCTATCCGTACGCGATTTGCTACACATATACGTGTGCAGACCTTGGCTGCAACCAAGTAATGGTCTGAGTCGATGTTTGCACCACGTATTGTGCGTACGTCTAGTACATTGGAAGCGTGCCTTCCGTCGATCACAACGTGATCAATTTGGTTTCGTGTGTTTTGATCAGGGGACAGCCAAGTGGCCTTATGGATATCCTTATGTTGGAATCTGGTGCTACTAACTGTCATGTTTCGTGCCGCGGCGAAGTCGATCAGTCTCATACCGTTATCGGTGGCTTCGTTGTGGAGACTGAATTTTCCGATCGTCGGACCAAAGAGACTCTCCTTGCCCACCTTGGCATTAAAGTCGCCTAACACGATTTTAACATCGTGGCGGGGGCAATGCTCATAAGCTTTGTCGAGGAGCTCGTAGAAGTCATCTTTGGTCGTTTCATCCTTCTCATCCGTCGGGGCATGGACACAAATTAGGTTGATGTTGAAGAATTTTGCCTTGATGCGGATAGTGGCTAGCCGCTCGTTCACCGCCGTGAACCTCGAGACTAGATAAAGTAATCATTATCTAATATTTCTGCATGTTCTGGCTTTCAGATTTCATTTAAGTATTTTAATTTTAATTAATAAGTAGTTAAGTTTCATCCGGCTAAAATGTCAGTTAAAAAAACATGCTTGTTTGCATGACACAGGATAGGCATAACCTGGAACCTCGTTTGGTAAGAAGTGGCGTGGTTATAACAGTTCCAATTTTCAATGCGCAGTGTCGCTTAGCATAGTTCAGGGCTAGGCGCAGTGTGAATCTTTGCTCAACTAGGTGGGCTTACCAAGCCCGAAGGCTCAGTGAAAATGTTCAATTAGCTTTACACGTTAGGCTTCAGCTCTTTAATTAGTACGCTCGTTATAACCTAGTATTTTATTTAAGGTTCATAAATATGAAAGTGATTAAACAAAATACGCAAAAATATCTTTCAGCAATAAATATATGGACAATATAAATATCAGAGCTCGAGTATTATCTCTTGACGTCTTGCATTGCAAACAAGCTACCTCGTACTAACAGGGAATGCTTCATTTGGGTATTATGTAAAATGCAAAGGAGCAATAAATATTATTGCAATGCAAGTTTAATGAGTTGTTGGCTCTCGTTCGTTTTTGTGCCACGACGATTAAAATAATGTAAGACGTAGAAAGTCAGGGCCGGAGCCAGAGCTGCAATTTAGCATGTGCTCAGCGTAAAATGCTTGCATTCAATTTAAATATGCGCACCTTCCTTCTACTTGCCGTACTGTAGACTTTCTCCACTTTCATTTGCAATTCTGTTCAAAATTGTGCACCAAAAAGATGAAAAAAAAAACGAAAAGTAAATTGTCATTCTTGCATTTAAATTGAATATTTGCACTTGGTATCATATGAAAAACAGAAAAAAAATAATATTAAAATTGTAAAAAAAAATCCAAAGTAAAATGGAGTAAAATTTTATTGTTTCACTGTCGCACCTTAGCAGCAAGGAGAAAAGAAAAAGGCGAATTGCAGTCGGTATTATGTGTTTGTGTGTATGTGTGTGTGTGTGTGTGTGTTAGTTTGTAAAGGTATGTGTTGAGTGTGCACAGCATAAATTAGAAACTTATGCTGGTAAGGCTGCAAACGGACGAACGAACGGACGGATAGACGGAAAGTATAAAATTTAACAGCCCGCAATTAAAATCTGGATTTAAATTCTGTGGACTTTTGTAAAATCGAAATCTTTTTTCCGGTACACCGCAATCAATTTGCATAAAATTAATGCTGCATGGGGTACTTTTTTTTTAGACTATGTACTTTCTAATTGACTCAAGTGGCCGAAGACCGGAGACAGGCACTCAGGCGCTCAGGCAACCGTCTGCCTGTCTGTCTGTTTGGCTGCTCTTTCTCTCTGACAGGACAAATCCACTCTTCAAGTGTCTAGCACATACACTCCAGCAATTTTCTGCTCGATTTCAGGAGACAGACGCAAAACGAAAATCACTAATTGAATGTGATTTTTCAATTAAAAACACAAAAGTGTATGAAACTTTTTCTTGAGTTAAACTTCATACTACCCACCCACAAATATTGCGAAGCAATAATCTTTTATGTTAATTTCTTGCTTTATATAACTTAACATAAAATCTTAATTAAATCACATCGACCACTCGTGCAGACCATGCCATGCACCATGCACCATGCTCCTGTCTTCAGATGACGTCATGTACTGTGCGCTCGTCGTACATTGCGAAACATGCGATTTATGCATAATTAAATTGTTTATTGGTACATTATTTTTGAAATTCATGACTTTTCGCCATCCAGGTCGTCCGTCGTCCGCGGTATGCTATCCGCACCTCAAAATTGTAGCCGAGCTACATTTCATTCCTGTTTATTACGCTCTTATAGCCAAGCTGGCTGCAGCTACTAATAAATCGTTACACGTAAGTTGTCAAGCGTGCTGTAAAATTGTGCGAGCAATAATAATCTTGCGAAATTATAATTAACGACATCGAGGAAAGTGAAACACTTTCTGCTGGAAGTTATAATACAATTAGTGGAGTTTCGTTTCACTGCGTAAACTGCGCTCTTTCGTCTACATATCAATTCTGTGAATTCTCAACTCATGTTCATTGTGCAGTAATAAGGTACAAAAATATATGTATGTACATATTTCGGTGAAGTGAAATTAAGTATTTCGTAATAAGGAAAAATGCAAAAGTGCTGCTTTTGATTGGTATATAGAAGAAGTCTCCTTAAAGAAGCTGCTACGATGAGAGTCAAGCACGGTGCCACTAAGCATGGTTCCGTTGAGAAATCTGAGAGTCCGATTGATTTTAGCAAAATCAGTTCCACCAATTGTTTTGAAGTCATCTATAGTATTCTATAGACCAGACAACGTAATTTTACGCGTTTTACGAGGGTAGATCAATAAGTACCTGTGTGTGAAGACAGGTGGCGTTGCTGAGGGAAGTTGGCTACCGCCGTGTACTGCCATCTGTCACACGACACCACACTAAATTTCAAATTGATTTTTAGGTTATTTTTTATTTGGCAGTCATTAGTATCACACGTGGTTGGTGTTTCGCGATAAAATTGAAAAACAACAATATCGATCCGTAATTCGTTTTTCATTTTTGGATGGAAAAACATGCGAAGAAATAAAAGCGAAGTTGGATGCTGTCTATGGGGACCCTTCACCGTCTATGACAACCGTAAGATATTGGTTCAACGAATTTAGACGTGGTCGTACAACTGTTTTTGATGAGGAGCCACGCCCACCCGGCAGACGTGTTTACCGAGGAAATCGTTGAAAAGGTCAACGGCATGATTCTCGCTGATCGCCGAACGAAAGTGCGGGAAGTATCAGAGGCTGTAGGAGTGTCGTATGGAACGGTAATTAATATTTTACATGATAGGTTAAGCATGAGAAAGGTGTCGGCCCGATGGGTGCCGCTATTGCTTACGGTGGACAACAAGCGGTTACGGAATTGTCGCGGCCAAATTGCATGAATTGAACTACGAACACACTACGCCACACCCACCGTACTCGCCCGACTTTGCTCCCTGCGACTTCTTTCTGTCCCCCAACATGAAAACGTGGCTCGGAGGAAAAAAATTCAGCTTAAACGAGGAGGTTATCGTCGAGACAGAAACGTATTTTGAAGAGTTTGACAAATCGTATTTTTTGGAGGGGTTAAAGAAATGGCAGAAACGTTGGGAAAACTGTGTTGTACTAAAAGTAGATTACGTTGAAAAATAGACAGAAAAAATTTGTGAAAAACTTACCTTTTCATTCCTAACACGGGTACTTATTGATCTACCCTCGTATGTTCGTTCCTCTTTTCAAAAAAGAGAACTATAATAATGAATTTTTTTGCAGCATAACGCAATGGAATATGACCCAAAATATTTGACTTCTCGGTAAGATCTACGGTCCTACCAGGCCTGACGAGAGAAAGGACCCGTGCTTTAGAACAAAATTTGTCAAATTTTAAAAATAACATCTCTTGAATGTGTTTTTTTTTGTGATATGTTTTTAACAAAAGTTTGGTCTGCTGAAGTTTCTAAAATTTGGTATTTTAGTCACCTTGCTACCTACTAGCTTTAAAATAATTATATAAATAACATTTTAAACAAAAATAGAAATATTATGAAATGTTATTTGTAAATATATTTTTGTTGAATTTTCAGAAGGGCTGTCTAGAGATTTTCAAAATGGATACAAATGTGTGAGGCTTCCAGACTAAGGATTTATGTGTTTTCGCCATCTTTAAAGTAGCGTAATGGATAATTGAAAGAAAATGGCGCGGGAAACGTATAGGTGTCTGTAATGACAGTCAGGCTGCACTTAAGGCTCTGGAGAACGCGAGAATTACTTCAAAGATTGCCCATTAATGTAAGAGGAAACTTCGATCAGTCGCAAGACTGAATCAGCTCCATATTATCTGGGTTCCTGGGAATGAGAAAGCCGACGAGTTGGCCAACTTTGGATCAAAGAACATGCCTTTGGGACCAGAGCCAATAGTCGGGACCAGTTTGGCAGGTGCCATACATTGGATAAAATCTTATGCTAATGATTTACATAAGAGACACTGGTCCAATCTGGAAATCTGTAAAACTGCTAAGTGTTTTGTGATTTGTCCAAACAGGAAGGCAGCAGAATTCCTTCTTAAATTAGGAAGGAAGGACCTGCGCCGGATGGTGGGACTCATCATAGGACATAATCCATGGAGCCAACATATTACCACCATCGGCATCACCGAGGACCCGACCTGCACATCTTGTCTAGAGGAGGTGGACAGTACAGAGCATTTTCTCTGCACATGCCCCGCCTTTGCCAGAACGAGATGGCGCATTGTGGGTTTCGATGTCACAGGAATGGACAAAGTTCAGTCCTTCCCCTTCTGCGATCTTCTGAGATTTGTGAGAGAATACGGAAAAATTGCAGAAGAGAACATAGTCCTCCTACAACCCCTTTTTCAACTTGTTCCCTCTTTTGCTCTAACCCCTTACTTGCTGTCACCCCTTCTTCTGAAGCAACCCTGAGTGCTTGAGGAACTGTTCTGCACTCGTAGGTCAGGTTCTCGGCCTTCTTCACATCCATCCAAGGCTTTATGTTTCTATCCACGACCCACGCCTCTTTCTCAGCACTCTTTTTTTTGTATAGGAAAAGTTAAATGATCAACTTTACCTGATCAACTTTCAGCAAATGTTTTAATCTATTTATCCTATAATTCTACAAAACTGCAGATTGAATGTTCTCCTATATGATTTTTTCCTGCTACTGTCTGCAAATCAGCGTCAAAGTAATTAAACTTTTCTCACTGCAACTAAAGCAGAAAAAAAAAGAAAAGAAGACTCAACTTTTTGCAAAACTTTTACTTAATTTTGCGTTGGTTGTATCTTTTTTTATGTGTTTTTAGCGCATTCTCAACAATTAGAAAAGTTTTTCGTGTGCAACATTTTTCAGACAATTAACGAGTACTTGCGAATGAAATGAAATTTGCCGACAATACGCAATAGGAAAATACATAATCTTGCTATGTACTCGCTTTCTTTGGGTACATCAGGCTTAACGTAATGTAAAATCCATTGCGAGACGCAATCTAATGCCGGTGTCGTTACTGTCGTGTTAGTAAAGTTGAAAGTTCATATTTAAAAAATTTAAAAAATGGCTGCAAATAACATAAGAAAAAAATACGAAAGCGGCACTCTATTATTTTCTGGGAGAGAAGGAGCGAAGACTTTAGTACTCTTCCTGGGGTATGAAATTCTGAAATCACAACTGTAAAACTTTGCAAAAGCATAAAAGTTTCCCATTGCAGATCTGCAGCCGAGCAGTTACCTGCAAAACAACTAGTCTCATAAATATTTAACGTCAGTCATATCCTAAAAATACTTACAATAAGCCGAAAAGTTTAAGCTAGTTTAACATAAGTAATCCATTATTATAAAATGTGATCGGAACGTTTGCGATTTCGGCGAGATAGTCTCGCTTTCAAGCACACTGTACTACATGGACTGATATAAAGTCATCATTTATTACCTCGGTGAGTAGCTTTAGGATCACTGGATAGATTTATTTACACATTTTAAAATAAATACATATGTACCTAACTTAAAACTTCCCCATATTGTAAAAGTAATTGAGTTTTTTTATGTCTTTCGGGTACAAACACGCGAGTTTAGTTGAGTTTTCTCTTATGAACAAAATACGATCAGCTGAGAAAAAAAACTATTTTGATTACTGAAGTCAATATTTACAAGTTTTGTATGAAATGTTGAAAAGATTGCGCAACGGTCGCGCCAGCGTTGGTTTTACTAGCGCGCAATACATGTGCTGGAATGCCATCGGTTTCCGAAGCAATTTTTATGTTAAGATTTGCATTAACTCTTTTAACTACTCGCGTTCGAAAATGTATCTCAGCCATAGCACAAGATACTACCATATTCCAATTTGCCTTTCCGTCAAGCCACACTAATCGCTTTGGAGCTATCGTCAAAGGGTTGTGGATTCGAGTATACGGAAAGGATGCTAAATGACACAACAACAAGCCCAAGAGGTGCGTGGATGAGATGAGTGTCATGACGAGAAGTAAGAAAAAGGTCAAGAATGTTTTGAGCTTGCCCTGCGATACACGAAATGTGTGTCTGTTCGGTCACTAATTGAGTCAGGTCGTTCGACTCGGCAAATAACTCGACATATAGACCTTCGGGTGTTGTGTGACTTGTGTGACTTGAGTGGTACAACCAATCCGAATTGTGAACACTGAAGTCACCAGCAACCACAATTTCACTGCACGGATATGATTCGAAAATAGAAGCAATCGAATCGGAAAGCGGATCTAACTTATTAAAATTAAAATCCCTATTAGAATTGAGGCTTCTACAAACAAAATAGAAGTGCAACAAATGAGACTGGATACTGAAATTAACCCACATGGAGCTGAACGCAGCATCCGTCATATAAAGTTGTTGTTTCTGACACTGATACGCGACAATCCTCATTAATAAAAAGGGCAAGACCCCTCTGGGGAGAAAACAATGGCACCAGCAGATACTCTTACTTCACTTACTTTACTTTTAATGGCACAACAGCCCATGGAAGGCCTAAGCCGAGCTTTTCGCCTTTCGCATCCCCTCATGTTGTGCGTGTTATATTTGTACATGAATGGAAGGGACCTACAGGTTAATGCCGAATCCGAACGGCAAAGTGAAGAGCTTGTCATAGGCAATTTTTACTCTTGTAGGTTTGCCATTGCCTGCCAAGAGGTGGTGCCGTGTAGAAAATTTCTTTTTCTACTTTTTGATTTTGCCTGTGCCGAAATTCGAAGCCCGGATACTCTGCGTAGCAGTCCAACGCACTACCACTACACCACAGCGACCACTATACACAGATACTCTGGCACGTGAAAATCCAGTGGATCTGCACCCTCACATAACTAAGTCTCACCTAGTGCCATTATATGAGATTTATTCAGGTTTTTAAATGCATATAACGAGAAGAAATTCAATCTAAGTCCGCGAATATTTCAAAAAGCTATACTAAATTGCCCCAACATTTATAAGCCTAGACAAAATTAAAACAATACAAGAGGCAGGGAATCACAGGACACCGTTAAAGAGATAGACAATATGTTATGCCTTTACCACAATGAACTTCAGTTAATTATTGTCGACCATGACAGCATGTAGCTCCAACGAATAGGATAGGAAGGAGGTGGAAAAGGTATGGATAACTACAGATTCGATTTACAAAATCTTTTAGTTAATGTAATAACCTTTGAACACAGGCTATTACTTTATATTTTTTCATGCAACTATTGGCCGTGGTAGTTCCCATACAAACCAAACTTTAAGTGACAAACTGAGTAAAAAGAGCAATGAAAAATACTGTGATAAATACTATGATATGGGCCAACTTTATTGTAATTGGCCTTCTTCGGACAAGTGTGTGTGGCACTTCCCATATAAACAAATTAATTGAAACAATGTAACTGGAGAACCATAGTTCGAAAAGCAATGCCAGTTTACGTGCGAGAACGATATATTGGTAGAAGCTAATGTGTGAAAATGAAATAGCAAGCACTTCCCGAGCAAACAAAATGCTTTAAGTGGCTTAACTGGGGAACTATAATTCAGAATACAATAACTCTTTGTTAGCGAAGGCTTTATATTGGTAGTAGCTATTGGGGGAAATGGAATGGCAAGTAGGGGTAGTTCTTCACGCACAAACAAAATGCTTTAAGGGGCTTAATTGGGGGAACTATAATTCAGAATACAATGACAGTTTGTTAGCGAAGGCTGTATATTGGTAGTAGCTATAATATAAAACATGGTAGTTTTTTTTGGCAAGTTGGCGTAGTTCCTCCCATACAACCAAATACTTGAAGTAACGTAAATGCTTCCCATAGTTAGAAAGCCAATGCCAGTTTGAGTGCGAAACGATGTTTTAATTCTAATTATTGCACAAAATTTGGTAGTTTTTAAGCAAGTGCGCATTGCACTGTAATAAAAATTAAGATATAATTTACTTTTCCCTCATTTTGCGTAAATAAAAGTACCATTGTCTTAAATGAATTCCCAGTAGTCACAAAAATTCACTCCAATCTTATCTAGCAATCCTTTAATTTATGTGTGAACTTATGTGTAAGCATGCTACCCGATTAGGAGCGTCACCTTGACGTAGTCTTAACAGAACAGTTCCAATTTCTTCCACACAGAACAGGAGCACATCCGCAAGCCTGTTCGTGATAATGTGTGCGATTGCCTCTCCAGTCTGATGTATAAAACTTTTAAGATATTTTAACAGATGCACTTTTTTCAGTTCTTCTAGCACTTACTCTTTTCTGCAAAATTGCCACAAAAAGCATTGCGTGTAGTTGAGATTTCTGAGCAAGAAACCATAGAGATCCTATGCAAGAAACCATAAAGATCCTGAAAGTCCTAACTTTGAACTAACGGCAAATTTTCTTTCAGAAGTAACCATTCTTATCATTGTAAAAGTTAATGCACAAATTATTTTTAAAACAAAATAATATTACATCGAAGCACATACATACATAATAAATTCTTCACATTTGCACATTTTCTTCTCACGAAAGAAAAACTATACTTTCAGATTCTTAATTTTATTTATATATTTTTCACCTGGTTTTGTATTGTTTTCTTGGTTTCTTATCAAATCTTATTATTTCAATGCACTTATCAATATTTTGCATTTCTTTCACATATATAATTAAATAAATTGGAAATGGAAAAGCTAACAATACCAAATATACAGTCAAGAAAAAATAAGTAACGAGTACTGAGTAAAAAACGCAAATCGAAGATGCTGCAAATGTAAAAACAACCACAATGCAAATAAATTACTGTAATTACATAAAGAAAAATGTCGAAAGAAGCTTTTTCCCTCTCTTTTTCAACAGGTCTTCCAATTTTTTTTATTTTTTTTTTTATTGCTAATACTATTGCTACTAAGTAGTTACTGTTTTCTATTACACTCTCATTGCCATTCTTTTATATGCATTGAATATAAACGTAGATAAGTAGACAAATTGGTATTGGAAGTCGAATCGTATATATTGAATGCATATCATGTTTCGTAATTTTACACTTACTACTAACACATGTATGGTATGTATGTATATTATATACATATGTAAATCTACACACACCACTTTTATGCATATATAAAAGACTTTTTATACATACTATACTATATATATTGAATGAATACGAATTGTAGTCTATCCTACAATAACACGCTTATTTATTGCTGTTTCCATTACTCAATTTCTTTTTACAGAACTGAAAAATCAAATAGAAACGCAAGTAAATGAGCTAAAAACTCAAATAGAGGGAAAATGTGTCATGCAGTGATATGTCATCATATGATTATAAATACATATATGATAAAAAATAAAGCAAAATAAGTATATACATATATATACATATATATATATATATATACACATACATATATATATAAAAAAAATATATAATATAAAAAAAATAAATAAAATAAAATAAAATATATATATATGTATATGACATTTAAAATATAAATAAATATAAAAAAACAAATTTATTTAAATACAAAAAATAATAAAATAAATGAATAACTACATGAGAAATATTCAATGAAAATGCAAATCGAAACCGATCAATATAAGAAACCGATACCAAAACTAAAATAAAACTAAAACAACAATACAAAAATATAAAAATATAAAAAATCAGTTATATAGTTGAAATAAATAATAAATGAGTATAATGTATACATATATGGAAAAATATATATACTTATACATAACAGAAAAACAAATAATAATAACACTTTACAAATAACTTATATACAATTAAAAACTAACTAACAAAAAACATATATACAAAAACAAATTGCATGGTACAATAGACCATAAATATATACATACTACATGATAGCATATGTATATAATAATAAAAAGCATAAATTGAAAATAATAAATAACTTGCTGCATATATGTATATACAACATAACAATAAAACCAACAACAACATTATACATATATAAAGCACTAAAACCTAAAGCAACGTCTTTAACTTTGGATTCACCACTATAAACTTACAACTACAACTAATAAAAGTAATATTGCAATAATTCAATACTATAAAGAAAACAAATGTTTAAAATATTATCACGCTGGCAATACTCCGCTTACTACTCAGAGACAGACGCTTCTCATTTCACATACACCTACGCTTCTTCCCATCTGTCCACACCCTCTTTCGAACTATGTACTTGATAACTGTTAAATGACTCTTGGGCACCCATTCGAAGCATTCTACTAACAAGAACAGCAGCAATAACGAGAACAACAACATCAACATGAATAACAACAAATCTCATTCTATATACTGTAGCTGTAACATACTCCCTGAACCTTGTGCACCCACTCGATCAAAGTTAGTCACTAGAAAAGTTAAGGTTATCGAAGGGAGTAGGAAAAACACAATGTAATGGCGTCCATTAAAGAAGAAAAATGAAAAAAACAAAAACATTAATTGAAAATGCCTTTAAACCAACAAAAAAAAACTGCAGCAAATACTACCAAAGCTAATACTAAAAAGCGTGAATATTGAGAAACATGCATAAGTACGTTTGAAAGTTGTTACCAGAGACTTTAGTTTTATATCCATATTATATACCAACAAAAACAATTACAAAATTTTTTATTTGCTTAAAAAACTATCGCATTTCGAAAAACCAAAAAAAAATCACCTGAATCTAATTAACTACTTGACGCTGCTAATTCCCTATATACTTTCATTTCTTTTGAATACTTTTTAAAACTTGACTTATGAGATAACATTCACACTCTGAACAGATGAAAGTCAAAATGTAAGTAAAATATTCTAATTTTATACCATGTACGTTTCATTTCTATAAATATTTCACATATTCATTTCTTTGGTTGCATTTATACATGCGAATATGATTCTGATAGTCACAAAATAGACACACATACACACCGACACACAGCCACACACACACACATACATATTTTGTATAAATCTTTCAATACATTTAGTAAATAGGAGAACTACTTCAATATATATAATCAAGAAATATATACATAAATATAAACTAAATGCACTTGCATACATAAAAAAAAAAACAATGTTAGATTTTTCAAAATAAATATGAAACAAAATAACAATATTATTCTGTTACAACAAAAGAAGCATTAATGTGATAGAATAATAGCAGAGACCCTAAATAATGACAAAGCCCTAGCCCCAACCTCAATACATAGGTTGTCCGTTTCTTTAATATTTACTCAAACACACAATTCCAGTTCAATTGCAGATAAATTATATACATACATATGTATATTAAAAGCCCAATATAGCAAGAGCGTATATAGCAAATAAGCATAAATATTTTAGAAATTCAAGTAATGCTGTGATAGTTTTAGATAACTTCTTTTCCAGTTACAATTTCACAGATACATACATACTTATGTAACAATGTAAAACTGTTTCTTTAATCTCCAACACTTGTTCAGGCAATGAAAGCGCTTAAGAGAGAGTCCAATCACAAAGAAAGAGAAAAGAACGAATTTTTCATACAAACAGACTGGCGGTTTCAGGATTTTGATCTCATTATTTAGGGGGGGGAAACATGAGAAAACTGATAAGAGAAACCTTTTTTAACTGTGAAACTTCTTTAGCGATATTTTGGATTGAATGATTTTGAAACGAAAAAGCGACTGTAAAAATTTTACACCTAAATGATTAAAACTATAAAATGACTTTAAAATTACTTAATTCTTTATGTTTTAGTTATAAAAAAGCTGAACATATTTTCAAGGTACTTAAAACAAAAAAATTGAGTTTAAATAAGGTCATGTGGATGCAAAAGAAAAAGATAAAAGTTTTTGAAGTAAAACTTCTGTTTCAGTCTTCAGTTGATCTGCTAAGTATAGTATATATGTACATACTATGTATACCTAAATAATATAAAATTATTGATCAATGATGCCGAAAACAAAAGCCGATATGTGTGAATGGTATTTGCAGAAAAAACGGTTGAAATACTTAGAACGAAGAGAATGCAAAGTCTTCAGCGTTCTGAGAAGAAAAAAACTTATGGAATGTTACTAAGAAGAAATCATTCTCCTTCTATGTGAAAAGTTTTCAAAAGTTCTCGATACCTACAACTCAATCAGTAAGCCCTGAATGCTATTATCTTACCAAAAAATTTCACGACCCTTAAACAGTTTAAACCAGTTGTAACCTCTTTGAAATATTTAAGATTAAACATACTTGCTTTTTCATTATTATCCACCAAAAAAGAGAGTTGAAGTACTCGTGAGTGAAACTGTAAACTTTCACGGTCAACTTGTTTTTTTTAAGAAATTTACGTCATACTTACGTGAACAACGGATTAACTTAATTTATTTTTGTAGTGTATAAAAATAGCAAAGTCTGATAGAAAAAACTGGTGCTTACTCTTAGGATGTTATTGAAAAAAAACATCAACAGCACAACCATTGCGATGAGCAAATGTATTGAGCTACAACGAAACACTTAAGTATACTTTTAGGATGGTGTGAAATTACAGCGCAACATTTCAGTTTTACTCCCAACGCTAAATATTTTTGAACGTGCCATGAAAAGTTTTCAAAAGTAGTAAACATATTTCAACAGTAGTAAACATATCCAACGAAAGCGAATTTATTAAAAAAAAAACAAAAACAATTTTAGTGTTATTTCAATACAACAAGGTTTTTAAGCATTCATACATATGTTCTTCACCACTTACTAATTTAAAATGCAATTTCGTGTGTAGTATACATCAAGTTTCATAAATTTTATTCGGTATCTATATACATATGTATATGTACCTATGTGCATATAAATAAAAACAAATAAAATTGAATCTTTAATCTGTGTATGTATATGTTTAAAAATTTGCATGTTTCAAAATAATTTTATTTTTAAGATTTTTATTTCATTTACCATTTAACAAATATCTAAATATCTAACCTAAAATTAACACTTAATAATAAACAGTCAATATTCAATGTTTTTCTTACTATCATTCTCTTTCTCTCTCTCTCTTTTTTCCTTACATATATATAAATACAAATATCAACTCTCTTCTGTCTTACTGTTACTCTCAACTTTTACTTGTGTGAACGAATATTTTCTCTCTTGATTTATTAATCTACTTATACATTTACTTACAACTAATATAAAAACTGTTATATATATATATATATATATATATATATACTCGTATATATATACTACAATATACTACAATGTACACATATACTAATGTATATAATATATTAATAATAATAAAAGTAATATTGCACAGCTGGATTTAGCTATTCAAATTTCAATAACAACAACAGTATCATCATCAACATCAACAACAACAACAATAACAACAACAACAACAGCAACACCATCATATGACACATTTTAAACCTTTTAATTATTTATCAGTTAAACTTGGTTAATTTTCTACAAATTGAATGTCAACATTAACATCAATAACAACAACAACAACAACAACAAAAACCAACAACTTGAGCAAGTATGCTACAATTTATGCCGCATTCAGAGTAACACTATTTATTGTAAAAATGTTGTATACTTATTTATGTGAAATTAATCACAGAATCATTCTCTCTTAAAGCTTTTTATGCTCTCTGTAACTAAATTTGTATCTTTTTGTGCATAGTCGCTCTTATCATAACTACACATACATACATGCATACTGTATTCGCAATAGAGCAACAAACAACAACAACAACAACAACAACAAAAACAAGAACACACAAACAAATAAACCAGATATCAATTATCACTTTTATCTGTGTACGTATTTTAGTGTAATGTTAATAATGTTAATGTGTAAAAACTGTTAAATGTTGTTATTAAATGGCGTAAATTTATGTATGGAAACAATAACAAAATTAAAGCTATAACTATTAAAAATAACATCAATATAAAGAAGATAATTAACTACTATAAAAAATTAAAAAAATTTAAAAAAACAGCAACACTGCACAAGTAAATATATCAAAGAGATTGTACATCTAGAGCAACACCTAACAGGGCTACAACAACGACCCAAATATTTTCCTTCCTCGTTCAATGAAAATCGAAACAACAAACACAAAAACATCTTTAGTAAAACTATTTTAAGCGCAGGAAAATAAAAAGCATTAAATGGAAAGAAACAAAAGAAAAATTGCTTTAGAAAAATATATTAGTTAAATTTATAAGAATAGAAAGCTTTTTTCTTTGAAAATTTAAAATTTTTATCTTTTTATATCTTTTGTTTCTACTACATGACTACATGACTAGTGTGTGAATTTTTAGAAATTCATATTCCATATTTAAAGGGAAATTTGTAGCATTATGTGTCAATTACAAAAAACTAAAACAACAAAACTAAACAACTAAAAACTTACTACTAAAAGAAGATGAAAACAAACAACATCATCAAAACATCAGCAATAAAGCAAGAATTTAATTTAATAACAACAATAAATTAAGTAGAAGTTTAGATTAGAGATACATAAATAACTAGTTGCATTCATTCATTTGCAGCTGAGTGATTTTTAGTAGTCGAATTCAAAGGTATAGTCAACTTTTCATAGGTATAGGAGGAACATCAAATCAAGAAGAAACATTGTAAGTGAATTGCAGGAATAGCGAATTGAGAGGATATTGCAAAGGCATTCACGAGCGTAGAGGTTGTACGGCAGACACTTCATTTCATTTAATTGACACAACAGCCCATGAAGAGCCTAGGCAGAGCTTCTCGCAATACGTTCATGTTGTGCGTATTGTATTTGTATATGAATTCAAGCAAATAGGGCAGGCACATAATAAAAAAAAAGGGTCGAGTCGATCACTTTAGATGAGATCACTTTTGATTGACAGTCAGCAGCCAGGAGAGAGCACAAATATTCTCTCTGTTTCCGTCTGTATGCCACTCTCCGAAGTAATATAATTTAATTGAGTAATTCAGCTCTTTGATGATTTTGGCATTATAGTACGTTCACACGTGTTGCTATGAAAAGCTTCTAACTTCGCCATTCGGATTCTGCATTAAACTGTAGGCCCTCCATGGGCTGTTGTGGCATTAAAAGTAAAGTAAAGTAAAAGTACGTTTACACGGTGGCTGATTTTGGAACCGAAAACACGCGGTTTACCCGATAATTGGATTTTCATTCATCAGTTCTTGATTACATTTTTAATTTTTATTGTTTGATTTAGTTTATTATTATTTATTATTTATTAATTTGTACAGTGCAAATCACAATATAATTTAATGAACAATGAAATAGTGTACTTACGTCAGCTTGCGAAGGAAAAACTTGTGATTTTGTCTATTGAATCAATTGCTATCCTTATTAACGATATTATACTCAACCTTAGCTCTTTGAGAGACTGGCTGTCAATTATTCAGTGATGAATTCACCGCTTTGTTCAATATTTTTGGTCAGATATCAAAATAAGTATATTGTTCTAATTTGACATGAGATGAGATACAAGAACTAGTGTTCATCCACCGTGTGAACAAACTATTAGACTTTAAAGCATGAATGCCCTCGTTAACTTTCTGTCCATTCGCCAAAACTGCAAATAGAAAAACTCGATATCGATCAGCCAGCATATCATTTCATAAAAGAAGAAGTGCAAAAAATAAGAAAAAAATAAAATTGTTAAGTTTTACAATTTATTTGTTAGTTTAATTGTTACAAAATTTTGTTAATGTTGCTTTTGTTAATTTATAGGTTGTCTCCATTGTCGTTGAGATTTTGTTAGAAAAAATGTTTAGATCAATTAAATAATTTAAAGTTGTCAAATCAATTTGATTAATTAATTTTTTAATTATAAATTTTTAGTTTATATTAGTTTATATTTTATTCAATTAAGTTTCAGCTAAAGTAAAAATGTTATTTCAATCGTTGTTATTATACGTACGAGTAGTTAATACTTAAATATGTATACATACATTCAAATAATAGCTAATAAACTACTACCTTAGATAACATAACTATTTACCTTACTTCTCTTTCTAATTCATATCTAACTATTACATATTAATTACAACTACTAATAGAATACTAACTACAAGATTACCTTCTACCTTACATTGCTACCTTATTATATTATTGCATCATCAACAAACGAACAACCAACAAACAAACCCTAAAGACATAAACACCTCTCAGCTAAACAAACAACAGAAACCTTACAAAAATACCCACTGCTATTAAATGTTAACGAATAATAATTAATTATAAACTAAATTGCATGTACCTATATTTATTATTCGATGTGTTGAAGTCCTTTCAATAATGATGAAAATAATTAAATAATTCTCAATCTAAAACTAAAAACCATATATAGTATGTACTCGTACCTGCATATGTGTATCTATGGACTTTTGGGAAAACCATTTGTCTTCAGATACCAGATTTCATCTTTTCTTGTAAATTTGACAATATTTTGCTGCTCTTATCCTGAAGTTTCTAATATTTTTTGATTTGAGCTACATTTCTTGAACTAATGGTGATGGAAGAAGCGATAGTATTGAATTGGAAAGGAAATATGATATCTCATATGAACAGACAAGTTGTCAAAAGTCCATAGTTACCTTGTAATAAGTATATCTGAGTACTATCTTACTAGAAATGTCAAATCTAAAGTCCATAATTGACATTTCTACAATTCAAAGTAACAAAAAACTTAACTTAAGCTTAAAAATATGAACATGGTGTCATAATATGCTATAGTGTTCAAAATCATAGCAATGCTGACGAATAATAATTAATTTTATTATCTTATCTGATAAATGGTTTGGAATGAATTGCCAGTTTTTGAAGATGCCTTCAAAGCAGATTAATCAATTTTACAAAACACAATCCATTGAAGCGCTCATTCTAACACATTCGGTTGGTGCACTCTTTGTGAGCGGTGTATTCGATGAGTGCAATGTAAGCAACGCAGGTGGTAGCTCTCGATTCTCATTAATCATTTATTTGATGGGTGCTCTGATTATAGATATCTAATCTCTGCACTCTCTGCAACTCGTAGAGTAGCTCTCTTTTCTCATTAATCATGTATTTGATTGGTTGAACGTCCATAAGTTCTAATTATAGATATCCACACTATGCACTGTGGATCATTTCAGAACAGAGAAACATTTATTTATATTATATTTTCCTCACATTCCAAGTCTCAGCTACTTGAGATTTCATTGTGTTAACATCATAAAAAATAAATCATTGGAAAAAATATGCAACTACTTATTAAGAATTCAATCCCTTATGATCACATACATTTTCCACTGTATGTGCCACCTAAAGATCTTGAACACTGTCATATTATTGTGGCACCTTATAAAAATTTTGTAACTTTTATCAACTTAGGAAAACAACACCACTTGAATTTTATGCTAACTAATCCCACTTAAGAAATAATATATGTACACGTACTTACCTACTTAAAAAAATTTCCTCGTTTTTCATTTACATTTTACTCCTCTATCTATATTTGCCTACATAAATATTTATTCCCTTCAGCAACCTAGAGAAAAGAAAAAACCTAAACTTAAACAAAACTTGAAAAAACATAAGCAATAATATTTAAATATACGAGTACATGATGAAAAAAAAGAATAAAATTTAGAAATATTTGTTTTGCAAATAGTAAATTTTAAGCAAAGCAAAAACATGTTCTAAATCGATTTAACATTGTAAAAATTAAAGATTTTCTGGAAAAAATAAATATACATATATAGTAAAATAAAGAAGAGCATTAAAAAAATATATTCGTAAATCGTAAACAAATACAATAAATAATAAAAAACAAACAAACTGAAGAGGAGCATTACAAAAATATATTCGTAAATCGTAAACAAATATAACAAACAAAATGAAGAAGTAAAATGGTTAATGTCAAATTTTAATTTTATTCCCTTTTAATTACTTCGCGTTTATTGGAAATTTAAGATTAAAGAGAAGAGAATAATTATATATATATACTCTATATATGTGTATTATACATATACAAGTATATACATATATATATATGTATATATATATATATAATATATGTATTCTAGGTAAATTACATAAAGGAAGCTAATAATTATGTTGAAAAGAAGAAAAAAAAACTAAACAACAACACAACAGTAATTAAAAAATTATATAAAATATTATGTTTAAATGCAGTTAAAACAAATATGAAACAAAAAAAACCATACAAAGGAAAAACAAAATAATGTTGGATTAATTAAATTGTTACTTTGAAAATTAAATTAAAAAAAAACAAAAAATTTAAAAAAAATTAAATAAAAAAATATATAAACTTTAAAGAGTTAAGTGTTTTTTATTTCAAATAAATTTTGATTATTTGTTGTCGTCATATGTATATTTTTTACATATAGCTGCATCTGTCTGGCTTATTCAATGTTTACTACTCTATCTGTCTCTGTCACACACACTCTCGTCTATATACATATCTCTGTCTCGCGCTCAGTTTCTCGCGCGTCCGCTCGGCGCTCTTGCGCTCTCGCTCAGCTTGCACAATGGACAACTAGTACTACTAAGTTCTACTACTACTACTACAATACCACTGCATACTACTATTTGCTACTCTGTCTGTCACACAATAATACAATATGTATTTTTTTTATAATGGAATGCGAATGCGATAAAATTAATGCATCATATGTAATTGTAAATGTTTTTCATTTTGTGTATTATTGTAATCATAATTAACTAACATTTTTAATATTGTGCAAAGGTAAGTTTTGTATGATGTGTATGATGTGCCTCTTAATTTCAGGTGGTTGTGGTTGGCTTTGGAAGTGCATTTGTAACAAGTTTTAACGAAATAATTTTTGTGTATTCTTGGTAAGTAATTAAATTTCTTCCAGCTCTCAAGTATCTCTCTCTCTCTCTCTCTCTCTCTCTCTCTCTCTCTCGCTCTCTCTCTCGCTCTCTCTCTCTCTCTCGCTCTCTCTCTCTCTCTCGCTCTCTCTCTCTCTCTCTGTCACTTACATACACACACACACATACTCTCTCCCTGCTGCACTAATGGTACCAGAGCACTGCGAATTTTTTAAATTTTCTAACATGATAGATTCTTTAAAGCAAGACGGAATAATAAGATGAGCCAATTATTACCAAATATGACAGTAAGGAGAAAACATGTGGAAATAAGGAGAAATGTAACCCTCTTCTTAGTTTCATATACATAAAGTAAAATTACCACAAGAAAGTTGACATCTGAAGGACTCAACTTTTTATTTTTCCTTGATTTAGAGAAGCTCTAAGTCTTCATCTCTCTCTCTATCTCTGTCTCTCTCTCTCTGTCTCTCTCTCTGTCTCTCTCTCTACACGAGGGAAAGTGTGTTCGTTTGTTCATTTAGTAATGTACCTATACATATATAATAGAAACATATCTAATATTGTTGTTCTCTTGATGTACATACATAATTTAACAATTCACTATACTAAGTACATATTTCTTTATGTACTACCAACTAAATAAATAAAAATCACCCATGATAATCAAAAAGTACTTTTTTGATCTTATGCCCGTATATTTCAAGCAATATTCTATTATACGTAATAATATATTAATAAAAGTTCATTATTTTTATGCCTTGAAAATTAAGTGCATAAATCAGTATCATTTGATCTCATGCTGCATAGAGTAAAAACAAAAAAAAAAAGAACCTTAAATAAATTGTCATGCTTGATTACATCTATGGAACTCAATAATTTTTAAACGGTTGATCTTAGAGTTTTGTTTTTTTTTTTTATTTAATTGATAATATTTTACAAATTACAGAAAAATATAACTTTTATAGTTCTAACCATTATTTATGAACTCGTGGACCTTTTTTGGTAAGCCTTCCATTAGAGATTTGATAGTTGTTTCAGACACGTTTTTGGAGCAGTTTGCCCATCTCCTTTTAAAATCTTCGATATTTTGGGACACCTTTCTTGTGCTCTTTAAGTTTCTTTAAACAAGAGCCCAATATCTCTCCAGGATTGGCCTCTCTTGGTACAAAAACTGTGTTATTACTTTGGTACCCCTCCAGAGCTTTCTTGCCGTAGTGACATGATGCCAAATCGGGCCAAAAATATGTGGACATATTGTGCTCTCTTATGAAAGGAAAAAGCCTTTTTATCAAACATTCTTTGATGTATATTTCGGTATTTATAGAGCACACTGTAACAAATAATGTCTTGCTTCTTTTGCCGCAACTGCATATAGCTTGCCATACCAGGAATTTTTTAGAAAATGTTGTCTGCTTTTAAATTCTGAATTGTTCTTCGACATTTCCTCGAGCATCAGCAACATAAAAATTTTGACCCGGAAGCTGCGTAAAATCTGCCAGTACATACGTTTCGTCGTCCATTATGCAACATGAATATTTTTGCATGAAATTCGCTTTTAATTCCCGAGCCAAATTCCGAGCCCTACTTTTGGCGTCTACATTTCTTGCATCATTCCTGTCTGGAACTTTTTGCACTTTGTATGATTTCAAACCTGCATTGGCTTTAACTTTTCGCACCAAATAGTCAGAGCACTGGGCTAACCGGGCAGCTTCCCTAGCAGATGTGTTTGGAGATCTTTTCAATATGCTTTCTATTTTCTTGGCTTTCCCAATATCATGTGGTCATTGTTTTCCTCCCGAACCAGGTTTCCTATCTATGGTCAAATTCTCTTGAAACTGTTTAATAACATTGGAAACAGTTTGACGGCAGACCTCCAATTCTGTGGCCAATTTTTTGTAGGACCAATTTGGATTTTTTTTGGAAATTTTTAATAATTTTAAGACGTACTTCTTTTTCTTCACTCATTTTGATCAAACTCACAATAAATCAACATGTTTGTCATTAAAAATAATAACTGACATATTTTTCAAAGATAAGAAAGATCAAAGAAATTTTTAAATTTTACACCCAAAAAAAATTATTAGGTAAAACGTGTGTTTAGATTTTTTCAATCTCACTCCTTTTTTTTATTCCGAAGGTGAGCAACGAATTTATAACAACAGAAATGACAATTATATTTCCAGATGTTTTCAATAAATAAAATAAATTGGGGGAAAATGGTGAAAAAAATTCTTCCAACTATTTTCGCACAGATCCGAATTCTGGAGCTAAGTTTGATACTTTTGCCAACCGATAGTTCTTTGAGCACTGCTAGAATGCAAAGGTTCTTGTTCAAACTCAGAACTGTTTTCATTCTCTCTTAAGCAGAATTCAATGACAAATTCACGCTTGAAGTGAATTTTACATGACACTCGTGAACGTGAGCATTGGTGAGCGTAATACAATTTTCATAACTTACTTGCGAACGTAATTTAATTGCCAAAGCAGCATCTGTTAATTTCTTTTGACCATAACCCTGTTGAAATAATTCACATTTTCTTTAAACGAAAAAAATCATTTTTGTTAGTTAAAAAAGCCATTCTATACTTTATTCAGCAAACCCGAAATCTGGCATCATTCTATATGAGTCTTTTTTTTTCTGTTTCTTTTTTAATGTTAACACGTTGACATGCGTAAAATTTTTTGGAAAAACGTCGGTGAACATTCACTTATGTGAGTGACGTGCCACCTCCAATGGCAAACACCTCATACTGAAAAATTGAATTCTCAGTGCCCATGCCTGCATAAAGAAGTTATCTTTGTGTATCCCTGTAACCCCCAGTACAAAAGTTTTCATTTGTTTTAGAGCCGGTTACACGGTAAGCGCCATCAATGTAATGTATAATGACAGCTCCAAAACTGAATCTCCCAGTACAAATACTTACTAAGAAATCCTTTAAACTTCTTGACACTTGTAGAGTTTTGTAGCTGAAATACAGGCATTTTAAAATCCTCATAGATTTTACGAATAATTTGCAAATAACAATTTATTCTTACAGTCAAACTACGCTGAAAGTCCCGGAAATACTAGCTATGTAATGTATAACCCGGAGCTCAACAAATTAAAGCTACAACGCCTTAGTGTCACAAAATAAACTTCAGATGATTATGAGCTTCCAGCTGGGTATCGGCACATTCTGGTATAATGAGACCTTAGAGTAGGTACACTCTCAAAATAATTAAGGTCTTTAATATACAATACATACTAGATTAAGGAATAGGTATTTTCACTTGTAATTTTGTACGCTGAATCTGAATTTTAACCTCAACGAGGAAACATTTTATTTGCGTTAGAATTTGTATTGATTGAAAGCAAAAACTGCAAGTTATTCGAAATGTTGAATTGGAAATATAGCGTTCGTTTAAATTTAAATTTCGTCAAAAATTTTATTTCATTTAACAGCTGTTTTTTGTACACAATGTTGCCTATCAATTGGATTTGGATAACTATTATCTGTATTGCAATTATAGATAATTGGAGCAATTCTAAAGAACAATAAATTTTTGTAAGTTCACACCCCGGTCCTCCCGGAGTTCTCTCCGCTTTCCCAGCCACAACTTTACCAGCACTTCCTTCTTCATTGCTGGTCATACAAAACTTTTGTTGTACCTAATTTTCTTCTCTTCTGTCTGTTTCTCTTCTGCTGTAATGAAAACAAAAAAAAGTTTTCCAACAACAACATTTTTAGCTCTTTCTCTTTTCCTATATTTTACAACCCTGTACGAGGGATTGCTCCCATCCGAATTTCAAGTGAACTTTTATGAAATTCGTTTGAAATTATGAATTTCATTTGACAGTTCGACCGTTGTATAATTTTCCATTTCAACGAAGCTCTGTTTTTGCATATTTCAGGCATGTGTTCGTTCTTGTGAATAAATCACGAAATTGGCGTTTCTGCAATTCAGGTTCGGATACAGCATGCAAGCTTATCTGAACTTATTTACGAGTAATTGGTTGGAATCTAATAGCAAATTTCATTTCAGTTTTTGAAATAAACAACTGCGTTCAAAGAAATTATTGAAAGCATCAGAAATACTTCATTTTTATTCATTTCTATAAAACAAAATAAATATTATGTCTGAATAAAGCTCTAACTACATAAATGTACTCATAATTCAGTAATTATTGAAGAAAACCTTTTCCACATTTTAATTTACTATATTCCTACTCGTCTATTTTCATTTTCACTTTCATCACAACAAAAACTAAATAGTTTCGTTAAACAAACACTTTTATTTCATTTATATTTAATTACAGCGAAATTGAAAAAACGTCTCAGTGATGCTTTCAAAAATTGCCCATTGAAAAATCTATTCTGATTAAAATGAAAACCACACACACACACGCGCGCACACACACACGCAACACACACTCCGAAGCAACAAACCCAATTAAAAAAAACAAATAATACAAATAAACAGAAACAGAAACACACACACACATACACAATAAATTTTATTTATACATTTCGAAATGCGGTTTCAAAATTCTTTAAAATTAAAATTCAGAAACTCAAAAATAAAAGAAATTAAACCTAAACAAAAAATACGTATTCAAAAATATTGAAAAGTAAAAGCAATCCATAGTTGAAAATGCAAAAAATATAATCGTTGTAGTTGAAGTTATACACATTTAATTTGAAATTAAGGCTAGCAAAAAAAAGAAAAAAACATTACGTTAAAATCATTAAGGGGTATATTACAGCTAATTTTAGTTTAAAACCATATTTAAAAAATAAATGCAAAAAAAAACAAAAACGTAATATTCAATGTATTAATTATTTGAAATTGTTGCAGTTACAATAAAAAAAATTGTTCTATTGTTCTATGTATTTTAAGTCTAAGAAAATGGAATATTTAAGTCTTATGGTAAGAAATGAGAAAACTTCAAAAAATTACAACACATTATTGTAATTAGTTATTAAAGAGGAAGGCGAAATATGAATCTTAATGAATTTGTTTTGTTAAACAACTTAACGCATATAAAATGGCACTTCAATAAACAACGACATTAGTTTAGAAATTTAGTATTAAAATAAATTAATATAATGAAGCAAAACAAAGAAAGAAGACACGCATGTGTCTATTTACATACACACATACATACATATTCATAAATAGCTTAGGTATGGATAACATTTATTTAAATACTTAAGTACTCTCCTCAATGTAAACTATCTTTAACATATTTATTTACTTTCATTATACATATTTGAATAAGTTTTGAAGTAGTTATTTCGTTTAACTTTGAAGAATATAGGAAAGCATGATATCATCGAAAATTCTGTTCTTCTCTCGGTAAATCTGTGGAGTGTTGAGGCGATATGAGCCACATCAAATGCTTCACGGAATGAAACGGGTCGGTGAAACACTGATAAAGTAATGAATAGCAACACCATATCCTTATAGGCGGACTAAATACTACTACTAGAGTGAGCAAATCCAGCTAAAACTTTGAGGCTAGCACTATTTCAAATTAATTAACTATTCCTGAGCGGTCTGAACAGTTTCGTTACAATGTCAGTGATTGAGTTCCTCTTACATATTGCTAATGAACAAATTTTAACCGTAATGCAGGATTGCTACTTCAACACCATATTCAGATTTTCGATATTACTTACATTGCAGAATACTGCAATTCAATACTGCTGGTTCAATATCTATGTTTAACCCATTATGTTTGAAATAGTGCTAACCTCAAATTTTTAGCTGAATTTTCTCACTCTAGTAGGGACTTAGTCCGCCTATAAGGATATGGTGTTGCTATTCATACCCAAATGGTTTGTCTCTTATATATTTCTTCAAATTTAGGATTCACACATTATAAATTATTATAAATTATAATGTGTTATTATAAATTATGTTAAAATATTTTTCCTTAAAAGTGCAAAATGTCAAGAAGTAAAACATGGAGCCTTGTGGTCAAGTGAAAAATGGTGAATTAGGGGCATAAAGTTCCATGACATGTCGCCCGTTTGCTGCAAGACTGTCGTTACTCGAAAAACATAAATTTTGAGGAGATCGCATTTAAACATTTCAATTTACCTGTCACTTCATTACTCGTCTCACGTAAACAGTTTTGAACTTTGAATGCAAAAGTTAAAGCACAAAATAACGGTAATTCCTCCACACTTAACCCGAACAACAATTTTTCTACATGGCCCGAGTAAAAATTGCCTAAAAAAAGGTTTTCACTTCGCCGTTCGGATTCGGCATGAAACTGTAGATCCCATTCATTCATGTAAAAATATAGCAAGCACAACAAGAGTGGATGTGAAAAGCTCGTCCTAGGTATTCCATAGGCTGTTGTGTGTCATTAAAGTACGTTCGTTTCGCCAAGTTCCTACTGGCAAGGAAGTGCGGCATGGAAACGTGGCTATTTGTACTTTTACACAGATGGCTCCAAGCTTGATAACAAAATCGGCTATGGAGTCTAGTCAAAGGATCTGAACTGGTTGCTGACCACTGTAGCATTTATTAAGCAGAGATCATGACTATCAAAGATGTAACGTCCTGGCTTCAGAACAATGTGTTCGGTGTACGGTAATGAAAAGACAAACATTGCCCATTGAAAAATCTAGTCTGATTAAAATGAAAACCACACACACAACACCGAAGCAACATACCCAATTAAGGGAATCCCTACCCGTGTCTGGGATACTAGGTTGATACTCCTCTTGCTACACATTGACTGCAACTCAGTAAATAAGCGGAAAGGGAAGAGCTTACAAACGGCGGCTTGAACTTTCTATGTGAAAAGTTTCCCTAGATTTAAGGCGCCTTAAAGCGCTCATTTAATTCTTTACTTTACTTTACTTTTAATGGCAGAACAACCCATGGAGGGCCTAGGCCGAGCTTTTCACATCCACTCATGTTGTGCGTGTTAAATTTGTACAAGAATGGAAGGGACCTACAGTTTAATGCCGAATCCGAACGACGAAGTGAAAAGCTTTTCATAGGCAATTTTTACTCTTGTAGATTTGCCATTGCCTGTCAAGAGATGGTGCCGTGTAGAAAAATAATTATTTTTTATTTTTTGATTTTGCCTGTGCCGAGATTCAAACCCCGGGCACTCTGCGTAGCAGTCCTACGCATTACCACTACGCCACAGCGACCACCTCATTTAATTCAAGATGTAAATAATTTCACTGTTCGTGGTGTTTACTGTTATCACAGGTGTTTTCTTAACGCGGCAAGACTTGATGTCTTCTCGCATTACTTTTTTTTATTTCAGGAACTTGACGATCTGGTGGAAACTGGCATCAGGAGCTTACATTTTCTCCTAGAATTTTAGAGTGTTTTTATGTGGGATAGGGAAAACTGTGCGCAGTGGTACCACAATGGATCTATGGTATATTGGTCTAAGTGAGCTGATGGCAACACTGGCTGCCACACCAACCAACCAAAATAGTTAGTATCAGACGATTACCAATTATAGAACATGTCCTGTGTACTAAAAGCCGGTATAAGCTGATTCATACAATATACGGAATTTGTTGCTTTGTGATCAACTTGCTCATTCAAGAACACCACATATCGAGCAAATTTTTTATTAATCCCAAATTTTGAAGGTATAAAAGCTTTGCATTCATAAACACTTTTTAACGTTATCAATGCTGTTGGCATTAAAAAAGACTTTCAAATTGCAAAGAATTCTGTGAGTCTAGAGAATAATATTGAACCTTTGAATTGAGAACCTTTTACTGGAATAACGACATTAAGTCGATTTCTATCAAATCTTTAAACTACATATATATATATTAGGACAAAATTCCGTGAAGGTTTTAGCATAATGAAATCGATTTAAGTCAATGATTTATCGAAAACTGCCAAAAACGAAAGAATTGTCTCCAAATTTAAAATCACACTTCTCCAGAATCGATACTCTAACAACGGAATCGCCTTGGTTGACATCTGCTGCAAGGAATACAAATTGAATAGCAACTGCTATCCCTGGAGTCGATCAAGAAAGCTCCAATTCGGAAGACCATGATCCTCATCAAGGGTTGAACAGACTTTGTTTCTGACTTTTCGTAAACTGCCAAAAAAAAAAAAAGGAAACACGTTTTAACAACCGAAACTGTTATTGAATATTCTAATATTTATTCCAACATTCTTGGTAAAATATGTTTTGAACAGCAAAATAATTCAGTTTCAAGTTATGCAAAATTTGAATACCGAAACTATTTTTCATACATACCATTTTTTGATACATACCAACGAATTATTTCTTGAAGCTTTTCTTAATATGGTAAATTAATTGAAATAATTTAAATTTCCCCCCAGTTAAAATGAAATTATTAATGAGAAAAAGAACTTAAGTGAAATTGAAGAAATAAAGAAATAAGACGTAGTTATAAAAAAAAGAAACTATTAAGTAATTGCAGAAAATACAAAATAATATAAAAATATACATACATTCATATATACATACTATATTAAACTGGCAAAACCTAAATGGTCTAATAGAAAAAAATATGTTATGAAAATCAATGACCGACTGAAATTATTGTTAAAAAGTTTTATGAATTATAGATTGATATAATCAAGGAAAAAATTGAAGAAAAATACAAAAAAAAAAGAAAAAAAAATATTTAATAATGAAATACTTCATACATACATATATATAATAATGATATATATATATATATATACATATATAACATTAATTTTTTATCCTCAAAAATTATAAAGTGAATAAATTTCAATTGCATCATATAGCAACAAACCCAAAAAAGAAAAGGAAAGAAAACAATACAACAAATTTTACAAAATTCTTAACAAAACAAAAAAAAAAAATGAACATTTCGTTTCTTTTTTTATAAACAAATATACAAAAACAAATTATGTATGTATATACCAATACATGAAATTGAAGGAAAAAAAAACAAAATATATATACATTCTTGAATACATACATATTACATAAAAAATTATTGAAAAATATATATATATATATATAATTGCAAGCATTAATTAACGAGATAGTAAAAAATTAAATTTAATCCAACAACATAAAAAGAAATATTAAAAGTTATTTTTTAATATTTTCAAAAGTTGCTTTAATTTCTTTATTTCAATTGCAAAACATAAAGACATTATGAAATAAAACTTTTACTTCAAATCATTAATTATTAAGTAAAAATCAACAAAAACTAAATAAAAGAATTTGCATATTTTGAAGTATTTGTAGTTTAAATACACAAGATTTTGTGAGTGTATTTACATATGTATTGTATTTATTGTTGACATATTTAACAGAAAACCAAATTACAACAAGGAACCGAACAAAAATTAATACTTACAATAAATATTAATTTGAAACATTATAAATTGCAACAACAAAAACAAATAAACAAATTATAAAAAAAAAACAAAACAAAACAAAACAGAAGCGTTTTAAATGAATTACATACAATAATAAATTCACATAAAAACACAGAAATAAAATCTTTAGTTTTTTCTTTGTTCCACTGAAAGAAACCTGGCATTCAGACGTAAGTATGATAGATTAGTTAGGATTTCTAGTCCAGCATTTCTGATCGTTTCAATGCTTTTGGCAATTAAGTATTAATGCAACTTTTACTTTTTCTTTGATTACGTGAATCGCAACTGGTATATACATAAAACTAGGAGCGTAAGTATTAAACATATGTAATTAAAGTGGAGCTGGTAGCATTTGAGTCTTATTTAAATTGCCATATTTGTGAGATGTTTACCCCTTTCCAATCATCCATTCGATTACCCTAACTAACTGCAAAGGACTAAGCCTTCAAATCAAAGTCAAATCAATCGAATGAAGATCTGCCTCCAGTTCAATTCCAAGCACTAACATTTAATTGAACATTTGCTGTAGATAAACCTTGGTACCTATCTTTTAGCCATATGAGAATGAGATAGGAATTTCTCCTAACCATAAATGGCAATACTTAGAAATTCTAATTAAATCTTACAATCCAAGCGAATTGTGTGGATTACAATCCAGAAACCAGAGGTACTCAAATTGCAGGCCGCGTACTCCAGAGCTGGTATAGACAGATAAAGGGAGCGCAGGAAAAAGAACAATTTCATTTTTATGTGAACAATGGATTGAAACCGAAACGAATATCTGTAAAGATAACAGTAACGAAGTGTTACTGTTAAAATAAAAAAGACTGACTCTCAAATCATCAAAATAATTGTGTTATTGAAAAGTTAACAACGGTACTGCCGTTCTTAGCCTGAACTACTCAACTGGTATTTACATAGAAAGTATTGATATATTGCATTGCTTTTTCAAAAATCATTACCAAAATTCTCCTTGGTTTTTTTTTTAGCCTACACTTGCTCATTCTTTCAGCTCTTTTTTATTTTATTGATACATTCAACATACAGGGTGTACCCCTATCAATGCAGAGTATTGTGTTGATTGGAAGGAAGATTGATAGGTGGAAGGAAGAAGCAGGGAATGAGAGAGGGAATGCTGTCACAGGACACCGATAAAAAGATAGACAGATAGATAGACAGATAGATAGACATATAGATAGACAGATAGATAGACAGATAGATAGACAGATAGATAGACAGATAGATAGACAGATAGATAGACAGATAGATAGACAGATAGATAGACAGATTGATAGACAGATAGAGAGACAGATAGATAGACAGATAGATAGACATTGTGGCAAGTGTCTTTTACCACAATGAACTTAAGTTTTATCAATGTCGATTATGACCGCATGTAGCGCCAAATGCCTAGCTTTTCGCATTCACTCATGTTGTGCGTGTTATATTTGTACATGAATGGAAGGGACCTACAGCTTTGTGCCGAATCCGAACGGCGAAGTGAACCTCTTGCCTGCCAAGAGGTGGTGCCGTGTAGAAAACTTGTTTTTTTTACTTTTTGAGTTTGCTTGTGCCGATATTCGAACTCGAACACTCTGCGTAACAGGCTAACGCACTACCACAATGCTACACTAGCTCTAGAAATTTCTAACGATTTTTGTGTGATATCTCAAGTTTTACTAGAAATTGATGGGCAGCGCCGTCTTCAACAAGGTATGATTCATGATAACACACTCAGCGCCCTCTATCAATCAAGTTTGAATCAAACGTGAATCAGCGCCCTCTATCAATCAAGTATGATTCATATTCGTGGATACATGGGGATGTAAATGTGCTATTAATATGAATCCTCATTTGTTTTCATACTTGATTGATAAAGGGCGCTGCCCACCATTCCCGTTACAATTTTCGCTGCGAAGAACATCTTTTACCCCCTCGTAAATATAAACACGATTTTAAAGAAGTAAACTTAAAAAAATAAAATTAAAATTAACTCTTCTATCCAAAAAAAAAAAATGTTTTATTGAAAACTTAATACTGGTACTGCCGTACTAAGCATAAACTACACATCTGGTATTTACATTGCTTTTTCAAGAATTTATATCCAAAATTCTCCTTGGTTCTTACGAAAATATTTGCTAAGTCATACTTAGCGATTAACCGGGACGCATAGCCCTCGCTTGGTAAATAAAACTTAACATTTTTCAATATTTATTAGATTTATTACCATATAATAAGGTAGGACTCTTATGTAAGCTTTTGGACGTCTGTCTGTGGGAACCGACCCCGCAGAATTACATAAATGCTTACCTGCACTCCTTGTTCTCGGTTCTCAAACCTGTTGCGTCAGCTGGTTAAGAAAACGAGCATTTTCGTCCAGAAAACATCTTTGGTCGCCGTGAATACAGACCAGGCGTCCATCATACCGTCTTTCGAATTGCTGTGTTGTGTATGTACGCATACCTGGGGCCAGTCAGTGCTCATGTTACTTCTTTTAAGTAGTTAAATTTGCGTCCCCATATTTATGTCAAACCGGGTTGTCTGCATTGTTTACAAAAGTACAAAAAAAATTGGATTGCGGACTGAAAACACAATTGAGAATCGCTGCTTTACGTATTTTAAATAATTTATTAAACTTCTAAAAATAAAATTCCAAAATCTCTGCATGCCTATGCTTCAAATAACAGTTTCTTCCAATTCTCTACTCAACCAAAATAATCTGCATGAAATCTGAAAAATATCTGCTACACAATGAAAGTAAAAGCCGCCAAATCATGCAAAATGAAAAATTTACACCACACACACAAACACACACACACACACAGACACACACACACGCATAGACACCCACAAACACACACACAAATTACTACAACAACAAACAACAAGAGAAAAAGTAGAGATTTATTATGGAGACGTACGCCTGGGATGGTGTAATAAATCCCACTCATAAAGTATTTTGCGGCAAGTGGTGAAAAGTGTGGTAATTGGTGCTGATCCGAAAGTTGGTACGAACAAGCAACACAACAGAAATGGAGGAATGTCGTCAACTTGCAGCATATGTATGGAGTGAAATTACAAGGGGGTGGTGCCACAATTTTTTAAATAAAGGAATGATGATGCGGTTAAGAGGCTTAAAAATTATTGTGTGCGACGGAAACGGGAAACGTTCTTCGAGTGATGGTAAATTTATCAAGATGAAGTTCACATGGCGTTATTCAAATGAAAATTTTATTTTCCTTTTTGTATTTTGAGTTGCAAACAAAAAGTACAATTTGACTTTTATCACATAGTACATGCAACAACCAAAGAATCAATACAAATGTGCTCAAATGTGTGTGGATAACACCGAAGCTAGTGTTATTGTGACTTAGTGCCTATGTAAGTAAAGCTTTTGAGCACCTACATACATACAACATGCAAATTGGTAAAGTACTCACACAACTTCATGTATTCTACCATTGTGTGTGCGTGTATTTCGATTGCAATTCTTTAATGTTGACGCTTCGTAAATTTCCAATAAACAATTTTTATTTGACTTTATGTGACTTTATAATTTTCATCAACGTTAGTTCATCAATGTAATGTATGTAACAAAATGCTTTCGATTTGAGCTTCTCAATTAATCTCTTTCATTCACATTCGTACTCACTCCAGCTCTCCACCACTTTGTGTGTGGAAGTATTAGTAGTTACATGAATGCAGTTCTCCCTGCACCTTGCCCCATCTACATATTACTTATACTTTCAATTAGAGTGGCATATTGCTTTCAAGTTCTTATGTTACCATCTATTTCAATGAAATTATACTTGCGTGTATCTACTACATACGAACTTATGTCTGTATGTGTCTGTGTATGTGGGTAAGTAGCTGCTGAATGAACTACTTCGACTTCGAGCTCGACTACGATAACGAATTCAACTTTGATTTGGAATGCATTATATTGCATCAACTTGTTGTTGTAATTTATACTGAGCTTTGCAGTTTGTCTCATTGCCATTGTCATTATTCATATTGTAGCAGCAGCAACATTATTGAGTGGTTTTAACAATTCTTTACATTTAATTCTACCTACTCCTAGAGCAAAAGATTTAATAATGCCAGTGCATACAATATTTACATAAGAAACTCATTCGGCATCGAGTTGTGACATTCTATTTCCACGTCATTATATTACTTAATCTTGTTGGAAGCTTAGCGGTTCTACAACTAACGAATACTTGTAGTTTCTGGGTGATGTTGTGCAACATTAACCAAGTATTACCTCCATATGTGAACGTAGACTTTACACATTTATGGAATATCCTTTCTTTTTCTTTTTTTTTAACTTTTGAGCTTCCCCTTAATGCCTGAAATTGTACAAATGGCGCTCTTGTTTTGTTGTCATCATCCTCTGATCCATCGTCTACCCAGATAGCATAATTTTTCAATGCATTCAACAGACTTTGATTGTTTTGTGGTCAGTGTTGACGTTGTCGATTCTCATGGCTTGTGCCTTTTCGATGTTGATCTCGAAGACAACGTAGTGTACTTCTCTGATGAAATATTCAGTTTTCGTTTTTGTTACTTAGGGCTGGGGAAAAACATCGACAACTATCGATTTATATCGATAGGTCATGCACATCAGTAAGTATCGATACTTTCTGTCGTTACCGATGTTAGTGTCAACCATAAAGCACATCAGCCGACGTCGATGTCTCTGCTAAATTGACGTCGACGTCTCTGCTCATCTACTCAACGCCATGGAAACCAGATTGCCAATCGAAGTTTGTCGATGTTTATCGATAGTTTTTCAAAATCCATATTTTCTTTACCAATTTTATTCAGCTCTAATGTTGCTGAGCTTGTGCCAGAACAGACTGCCGTCTGCGAAGTATAAGTCTGTGAGTTGATAGGAGGGATGAACGCCATATTTCCCTAATATGTTTTTTTTTTAGAAGTGTGGTTTTCAAGAAGAAATAAAACGCATATAGTTTAATGTTATGGCCAAGAATTTAACTTTATTATAAAGATAAGGATTTGCCATTATGTTTTAAAAACGATTTCGGGCAAGTGGCCTCCGCGGCTGGTTAGAATAAATTCCAGCCGAGGGCCCAATTTTCGATCACTTTTTGCAGCAATTTGGGCCGTATGTCAGTAATAACGCGCCGAATATTCTCTTCCCAGGCGTCTCGGGCTTATCTGCGTAGACAAACGACTTCAAATAACCCCACAAAAAATAGTCCAGCGGTGTTAAATCGCACGATCTTGGAGGCCACGCCACAAGCCCACGATGCGAGATAATGCGCTCACCAAAAGTTTCCTTCAATAAATTGATTGTTTTGTTGGCTGTATGGCATGTAGCGTCGTCTTGATGGAACCAAAGGTCGTCCACATCAACATCCTCCAATTCAGGCTCGAAAAAATCATTAATCATCATATAGCGTTCCCCATTGACTGTAACATTATGACCGGCTTCATCTTTGAAGAAATATAGACCAATGATTCCCACTGCCCATAGAGCACATCAAACAGTGACTTTTTTAGGATGTAACGGCGTCCTAACAATGGCTTGTGGATTATGATCACTCCAAATGCGACAATTTACAATTTTGCTTATTAACATACCCATTCAACCAAAAGTGAGCTTCATCGCTGAACAAAATTTTCTTGTGAAAATCGGGATCGGTAGCCATTATTTTGGTAATAAATTTGCACGATTTGCAAACGTTGTTCAGGAGTAAGTCTATTCATTATGAAATGGCAAACCAAACTCAGCATAAATCAAGTGACAGCTGTCCAACTCCGAAAAAAGTATTGCCAGATTGAAAACCACACTTCTAAAAAAAACACCCTTTGCCTTTCTCGATGCCATTCGAGTAATCATCTAATTTGAATTGTGTGTGATGTTACTTATTTCATGAAAATGCTGCCTACATCTACTAACTTGTGCATCTGTGGTCGTTCGTGCTGTGGGTTTCTGCGTCGCTAGAAAAGATCTCTACAGACTTTCTCTTGTCATTGCAAGCTGACTTTTAAGCACGCTTAGTTCTTTCTTCGTATTCATTAATGCGATTTCGCGAATCGGAATAAAAAGTTGCTTTTTGGGATCATTTTATTTAGAAATAATGTTTCATGTTGCATCCGAGATCAACTTACTTTACTTTACTTTTAATGGCACAACGACCCATGGAGGGCCTAGGCCGAGCTTTTCGCATCCACTCATGTTGTGCGTGTTATATTTTTACATGAATGGAAGGGACCTACAGTTTAATGCCTAATCCGAACGGCGAAGTGAAAAGCTTTCCATAGGCAATTTTTACTCTTGTAGGTTTGCCATTGCCTGCCAAGATGTGGTGCCGTGTAGAAAAATTATATTTTCTACTTTTTGATTTTGCCTGTGCCGAGATTCGAACCCTGGCCACTCTGTGTAGCAGTCCAACGCACTACCACTACGCCACAGCAGTTGCACAGAGATCAACAAAGTATCTTTTTCTGGTTATACTTGTAATAAGTCAAATTTTTCTTCTGCAACTTCTTGAATTGTGACATTAACTACCTTCCATGTATTTTTGTTTCTCGTTAGTTGGTAATTTCTCTTGCTTTGTGGTTACACATTGCCGATTGGTTGTTGCATCGCATAATCTTTGGGTAATGAGTTTGTTTCTTCTCCTTCGCTGACAATTCAGCTTTATCCTTAAATCACCGGTGATCAGTTCATGGTCGATGTATACTTCAAATACGAACAAATGTATTGATCACCAAAACACATGGAAACTGGTTTCAAAGAGTAGTATCATCTATACTAAAGGCAGTTTTATCGAAATTTTTAGTTTTATTCTTTGTTTTTCTTACTTTTAATGGCACAACAGCCCATGGAGGGCCTAGGCCAATCTTTTAGCATCCAATCATGTTGTACGTGTTATATTTGTACATGAATGGAAGGGACCTACAGTTTAATGACGAATCCGAACGGCGAAGTGAAAAGCTATTCATAGACAATTTTTACTCTTGTGTAGCAGTCCAACGCACTACCACTACACCACACTGCGACCTCACACTCATCATCGGAAATATTCGAGCTAACTAATTGGATCTTCGAAACTGTAATTGTATTGTTATCGTTATTGTTATTTTGTGCTTTATGTCAGCGAATCAGTTGAAAATTATAGTTTCAGGTGAGCACAATCTTATAGATGTGATGACGACAATCAATATTGATGAGTTCTCGACCGTGAATGTCAAACCGAAGTGCACGGCCGGTGTTTGAGGAAGTAGTAGCAAAGCTCGAGGTCACAACTTTTCCAGAAATTTCCCATTCGACTAGAGCATTATAGGTAGATGAAGCGATGTTTTTGCCGGTACCCGATTTAACTTCGGTAGCGCCGAAAATCTTTACACATACAAATGTGATACTGGCGAACAGGAGGAATATAATTCACCAGAAGAAAAATTCAATATTTAATATTTTCGAGTGGAACGTTCAGCATAATTTCAATAAATTCTTAATTGTCAATTAATAGATCTAGTGCGGACAAAGCCTTGAAAGTGCTTCATACCTCACTTTAGGGGCACGTTTCAAGTTTTCAGGCTGAAGTTCTTAAACAACTCGCAAACTCATAGTAATGAGTTGGTTCTAAAAATCAAACGACCAACAAATTCCCTTAATCACAGGTAAATATTACATATACTATTGTATTATATTATAACTAATGCAAACAACAGTCACAAACTTTCCACCCTCTTTCCTTATCCAGTTACTCCATAAAAAGCAATGATCTACTTACTTACAGACACCGAATTTGCCTCAGATCATTCAGAGCACTACCTATGTAAATCCAAACCTAATATGCTTTAATACACATGTGAACATGTGTGGGGAGGTGAGTGGAAAAAATTAGAAAAACAAAAATGAAATCAAATTGAAAATGAACTAAAATTTCACTATTCGAAAGCAATAAACGAAGAGAAAAGTAAAATAGAAATGCAAATACAGGAAAATGTATCAGAATCGACTTTATAGAACTTTGATTAAGCACAGCTACTAAATTTTATGGAGGTATCTACCAGAAGAGAATGCATGCATACTTAAGTGCATAGACGTGAATGTATGCACAGTGCATGTTAAATTTAGAAAGAGAAGGTTGTGGTTGTACAGAAGGGAGAAGAACGAGAGTAAGAGGGTGAGTGAGAAGGAACGAGTTGTTGTGGTAACAATCTTATGCAGTGTTGCCCTTCACAGATCTAATGCATATTGGCAAATACAAGAGCGACGAGAGTGAGGGAAGTGAAGGCGCAGAAGAGCTGCATACTTGAAATTGAAAATCATGATATTCTGATTTATGGTAATTAAAAAACTTTCCACTTCATCTTTCTTCTACGATATGCATTATTTTCAATTCAATTAGAACTGGCTGTAACTTTTGCCGAATTCTATTTGGTATGCAGAAAATGTACACAGTGAAATTTTTTTGCATTCTTCGAATTTCAATGTTTTATTTTCAGTCCATTATTTGCTAAAATTAATTCTATTCTTTACTCACTCTATTAATCTTTCTTTTGCAATCGTTTCTCAAATGTCTTCAGTGTTTTCTTCTTTTCGTTTTCCTAAGCTCAGCTCGCAACACAAGAACAGTTGCTTACGAATGTGTGTCTGCCTTCCTGACTGCGAGTGTCCTCCTGCTCAAAATTCCCTTGGAGACCACTCGCTACTTCCCATTAGCTGCTCGCTGCAACATCTTCGCCACTACTCATTGGGGATTATTTTTTATGTGTTCCTTCGTATTTGTGTATTTGCTGTTGATTTTTCTATTTCTATGGTATTTGCTGGATGCCATTTGCAATCACCATTAAAAATACAACAGACAAACGAAAGGAAAACGAGGATGAGGAAGAAACCGGCCACAGCAAAAAAAAGAAAAATATACATTCATAGAAAAAATATTAAATAAAAATAATAAATACAAGAAAACTCGTTGACAGCATCCTAATCTTTATGGGTTTGTCATATTCTTTCGAGCGATGAGGTACGTACGCGGGAACTTTCGTTTCTACTTACAGTTGTGTTCAAAATAATAGAAATTACTTACTTACTTACCTAGCTGGCATTACAACCGAGGATCGGTCTTGGCCGCCTCGATGAAGCTTCGCTAGTCGCCTCTGCTAAGCGCGTGCTGACAACAGCTGGTGAGATCAAGTACGGTCCGGTCTGCCTGTACCTGATCTCTGCAATGGGTTCCACTGTGGCTCGAAAAAAACACCCTTCTAGCCGGAGCGCCTTCTTCTACACGCTCAACATGACCTAGCCATTTTATACGCATGACTATGTCAGTGTCTGCGAACAGCTCATGATTCCATCTTATTTTATACACGTCGTCCATACATAGTGGTTGCTGTGGAGTAGTGGTCATGCGTTGGGCTGCTATGCAGAGTGTCCGGGGTTCGAATCTCGGCACAGGCAAAATAAAAAAAAAAATAAAATAATTTTTCTACACGGCACCACCTCTTGGCAAGCAATGGCAAAACCTACAAGAGTAGAAATTGATATGAAAAGCTTTTCACTTCGCAGTTCGGAGTGAGTCCATTCATGTACAAATATAACACGCACAACATGAGTGGATGCCAAAAGCTCGGCCTAGGCCCTCCATGGGCTGTTGTGCCCTATTAAAAGTAAAAAGTAAAGTAACGTCCATGCATATGGGATCATAGATCTTGCGAAGTATTTCCCCCTCGAACGTTCCCAACAGTCTCTCATCATTGGTGGTCAATGTCCACATCTCTGCGCCATATATTAGGCGGGGAAAGAAGAGGGATTTGTATAGAGCGTTATGAGAGCCATTAAAAATAAAGTAAGTAAAGTGATGTTCGTCGGACGAGAGAGTGCTCTGCTTCTCAATTACCAACAGAGCCCGTTCTGACACCGGTTGGAAACAGCTAATCTCCTTGATATCTGGCATTATTGTTGGTATTAATGTTGGATCATACCATAGGTAAACGTAATCCTTAATGACTTGAAACGTATAATTGTCTTTGTTTGTTGACAAAAGGCGTTTTGTCCTCGTTCACCACTAGACCCACTCGACGAGACTCCCTTTCCAGATTGGAGAATGCTGGACTGACTGCTTGCGCGTTGGTGGCAATGATGTCATTAGCTTCAGCATGACACTCTTGTACATAGAAAATAGTGCCAGAAGTGTCGATGTTCGCAGCTCGAATTATTTTCTCCAGCATAAGATTAAAGAAGTCACACGATAGGGAATCACCTAGTCTGAAACCTCTTTGGTAAAAAAAAAAATTATAGATCTGCACTCTTCAAATAAATTTAACTACTTCCCTAACCCAATTTGTTTTTTCCTGTGGATTGTAAACACATACTGTTAATTACAAAAAAAAATGGGATGTGCTGGACTATAAAGTTCTTCAGCAAAAATTTTCAACAGAACATCTGCTTTCACTATTCCACCAAGGACACTTTGCTACACCTAAATAAGTTTTAATTTGTTGGACTCTGTAATTATTGTCATTACGATTTTCAAAAATATATTTTTTTGTTTAAGGATTTGTAGCACTCCTATTTATGTGAATAATCACTATAGGAACTTGAATAACATTTTAATTTTGTTATTAATCTATTTCGTATGTTAGGTTGTTTCCTTTTTGATTAAGTGCTCCTAAATACTTATTCCTAAGTATAAGGAATTGTGTTTCCTTAAAACAAAAGGAAATGTTTCTGTAAATCCAACACTTTTCAACAGAAACTGTAAATATTTTTCCATTTTGTCTGTTGTCACTCCTATTATTTTGAACACAGCTGTACGTATGCACGAAAACTTACAGTAAGTACGTACAGTGGGGAGTGGATTTTGGCAGTACATATCTACTCGGATGCTGAGCACCGCATAAATTCCATTTAATTAAATGACTTATTCCGACTTATGTCAATTCTTTTCGGATTATTCTCATTAAGTTTTTCTACTTCTACATATTTCGCAATTTTTTATAATCTTACTTTACATTTTTTTTTTTCCTTTTGACATGTTTTAACGGTCAAGAAGGCAAGAATACAAGGGAATGGGAAGCAGCAAAGGGGCAAGGAGCAAACAAGAAATAATCTTCTATCACATTCGCGTATATCATTTGCAATGTTAAGTAGTAATAGCAGCAGCCGGCAATAGTAATAATACGAATAAAAGAACAACAAAAAGTATGAGCAACCACAACAACAAGTATGGGTAGGATCAGTAATGCTCCTTGTGACTTGACTTATGATAGTATTAGGAAATGCGTTAAGATGCTCGCTCTAGTCACTGCTGTACGAGTAATTAGCGAGCAGGGAATATGCATAAGTAGCAGAATTATTTATGAGCAATCGCTTATAGGAAAGTTGCGCGTTGCCACCTGAGCAAAATACATTTTCAATTCAAATGCATACATATACAAAACCATATACATATATGTACAAACATACTTACATATTTACAGTGCGGTGTAAATACTTAACTATGGTATAGAAAGGTGGGTAGAAAGTTGTATCGATTATCCCCAAGAACTAAATTTTATGCAAAACCTCCGCTTCCTAAAAAATATGAATATCTAATCTCCTACAATCGTTGTTTCTAAAAAAACGTAAAAAACGTTTTGAAGAACGTAAATGGCGTGTGTTTTCGGAACACCTTAAAACGGTGACTTTTATATTCTTGTCCCGATCTTCTACACAAACAGTAAATCTTGTACGATTTCCGACACAACTAATCTTTTCGATCAAACTTCGTCACAGAAATACCGAGATGTGATAATATGTTATTAAAATCATATTGACTCATTCATGGACTTTAGCCTCCTTTTTGTTTTCAAAACTGATTTATTAAATGTTTGTCTTCTCCGCAAATTGGGCAAATGCGCTATAAAAACCTCTCTGATCATATAAAAGTATCTGCTGTTGGTACCCACAAATCTTTCATTTAATTTATAGTATGTCTAGTGCATCCGCTATCTCCTGACAGCTTGAGTTGATCTTGCTCCACCAGTTGCATATTTTCATCGGATTTTTCATTGACTTTCAGTACATCTTTCAGTATATCTTTAATATCGGAATTTCTGGAACAGAATCGAGAAAACCTCTCCAGCGTTGACTCACCGGCTTCCTAAACCGTAAATCGCACAAATTTTTCGGCATGTTTTTGCAGCGGTTTTACCTTTTCTATAGTAATAAAGAAACACTAGCGATGAATTACACAACTGTCTTCACGCGAAATGTAGCCTGAAATACCACCTGTGTTCGTGTGACATAATCGGACTAGTGTTGCCAGATTTGTAGGTACCAACATCAAAAATCGCGGATACTTTTTACACAATATTTAACAAATCATTATTGTAGGGTAAATATGGTCACTTGCCAACGAGTGTGCATAAAATTCTTATTTAAGGGCAATTGAAAATTAATTAATTGATACTTCCAATGAGTACATGGAAATATACCGGTAAGAATTTGCGACGGAATTTAGCCGCAAACAAAACATAGAAGACGTTATCCGAAAACTCTTCATTGCATCAGATCCATTCACTACCAGTTTACAGATGATAATTCGAAGGATACCTCAGGCACCGACTTAATTTTTAAAATTAATACCAGGTGTACAAGTATGAAACCAATAATTTTTTTTATGAAAATACACATTTAAGAAAACTGGTTATACATTCAATTTTCAAAGTAATGGCCATTGCTAACTACACGTTTTTCCCATATCTCTGGCAGTTTGTGAATGTAAATTGTTCGTTTTTTGAGTCAAACCAGTCATCGAGCGATTTTTCACATTTTTATACGAATCGAAGTGCGTTCCCCATGCCCCATTGATGAAAATAAGTGGTAGTCAAATGGAGCCGAGTCTGGTGAATAAGCCTCATGGGGAAGGGCTTCCCAGCTGTTCGAATCTACCAATTCTACGATTTGGCTTTGCTGTCGATTTGGCCGTTGTACCGAGCTTAACATATGATCATTTACGTTTGGGATTCTCGAAATAGATCAATTTTTCATCGCCAGTAACAATTCAATGAAGATGTGACTTTCTTTTGTACCTGGCGAGCAACATTTCACAGGTGGTTTTTCGATTTTCTTGCTGTCTTGTAGTCAATTCATGCGGCACCCATATTCCCACCTTCAAAATCAATCCCATGGCTTTTAAGCGTTGATAAATGCATTGTTGGGTCACGTTTACCATAATTATTCCGCAAGTTGTTCTTGCGTTTGACCATCATTCTCATCGACTAAAGCTTGCAATTCGGCATCTTCAAACCTTTTCGGTGGTCTTCCACATTCTTCGTTTCTCACTTCAAAATCGCCACTTTTAAACTTCTTGAACCACTCGTTGCACTGAGTTTTGCCTAGAGCGTGCTGGCCATAAGCTTCCACAAGCATTCGATGAGATTCCAAAGCAGATTTCTTCAATTGGAAACAGAAAATCAATGATGTCGGCATATAGTTTTCGCAAAATTCGACATTTTTACGAGCGAAGACAAAAATGTTGTTGTATGAAACTTGATTGTTTATGAACTGAATATTGTTGACAGAACTAAATGCGAAGAAATGACAGAGCGTTTGACAGAGCGTATAGTTTTACCAAGCGACACAGAGATGTTATTACTGGTTTCATACGTGTACACCTGGTAAATAAGAATAAACTTTTGATTTGTGGGTAAAATTATAACATCTTTAAGGTTCTACATAAATTATTTAATAATGTACAATTTTGTATAACATTATGAAGTATACGTACCATTTTTTAGTTTTTTTTTTTTGTTTTTAAAACGCATGGTATCGGATTTCCCGATTGTTGGTCGCCGTGGTGTAGTTGATAGTGCGGTGATCTACAAAGCAAGAGTGTCCCGGGGTGCAAATCTTCGACACATCCAAAATAATTAATATTTAAAAAAAAAGTGGTCGCTGTGGTGTAGTGGTAGTGCGTTGGACTGCTACGCAGAGTGTCCGGGGTTCGAATCTCGGCACAGGCAAAATCAAAAAAAGTAGAAAATATATTATTTTTCTACACGGCACCACCTCTTGGCAGGCAATGGCAAACCTACAAGAGTAAAAATTGCTATGAAAAGCTTTTCACTTCGCCGTTCGGATTCGGCATTAAACTGTAGGTCCCTTCCATTCATGTACAAATTTAACACGCACAACATGAGTGAATGCGAAAAGCTCGGCCTAGGCCCTCCATGGGTTGTTGTGCCATTAAAAGTAAATAAAGTAAGTATCGGATTTCCCACTTTGTTAACCAACCTCACTCAAATTATAAAATGCAATAACTCGAAAAGAAAATTACCATATTAGGTCGACCATTTCAGCTTAGAGAATTTCGATTTCAGATTCTTAATCTTTTTAATCCAATAACTTCAGGCACCATGAAAACCGCTGAGTATTAATTTTCGTTCCAATCCAATAATTTTTCTAAATATAATCCGCCATATTAGATCCATCATTTTAATTTTTAATTCATTCCAGAACTAGCTATTTAATTTGAATACACCTCTATACTTGATTTCGTTTACGTTTTGAGGATAAATAATGCCGTCAAATTTTCGCCAGCTTACTGCGCTTTGGCCCCAATGTGCGTCGGTGATGAATCTAGCGCCATTTTCTTTTCATTCGTGTTGTATTCGTTGTGTACTTTTTCCATTATTTTTTTAAAAATTTGTTTGATTTCGTTTTGCTGTGTTCACATTAATTTTTGGTTACATATTAGGATAAATTATTTAATAAAATTATATAAAATATAATTTTGATTATAAATGTATGTAAAATCTGTCTTGTCATTCCCCTTGATGGTTTGACATTGATATGTAATTTAGTTTGTGAAATTGCATTCAGTTCAAAATATTGAAGTTTGTGAAACGACTGTGTTCGTAAATGTGCACTAAATAGAAATTTATTTTCGAAATAAAACAATTGAAAACCGTGTTAAAACGAAACCGTTTAAATGAAACCGAGTGCCGTATAAATCGAGTGGTAGATAGCATGGATAATGATAAAAATGTATCAAATTTTGTATATGTTGCAGTGAAAAATAGCAAAGTAAAGAGCAGCCAAGTAACGAAGTACAGCAAAGGCTGATATCACAGTGGCCGTTCTGGTGACATAATTATGGTTATTTCTCATTTAACATGAAAAAACAAAGGAGGGAAAAATAGAAAAAGTAATTCTAATCACTCGCAGTAGATTTTCACATGTTCAAGCAAGCAGAACCACATTTGACCCCGCGGCCACTGTTGCCAGTGGGATATCGGCCAAAGCGAGGTGAATGTGTTGTGTTATTGGTGTCACTCTTCCAACAGCAAAAGAGAATGCAAGCAAAAACAAAACACCTGCTAAGTGGGTTCAAATTGAAGCCACAGTTTGTTGAGTTCATCATGAGCATGTAGCCTTTTTTCTTTCTCGCTGTTGTTATATTCTTTTTTTTTTTTTGAATAGATAATACAAAATTAAAACGAACTCTTCTGCGTTACGCCATAGTGGCCAAATCCATTTTGTTGTTGATGTCGCTCGTAATATTACATTCAGACAGCAGGAAGTTGCAACAACCGTCACTAACAATAGTATCTATAACAAACCCGCAACATATTGGAAGCCACCATTTTACCGGAAGTTGAGGATGTGTTTATTATTGTTACGAGCGTTGTTCTTGTTGTTATTGCAATGTAAGTGTTGTTGTCTTATACTTCAATTACAGCGCATTTATCGAAATATTGCATTGTATGTTGCCCAAATGAGGTAAACTGTGTTGCGAGAATCAATGTTAATTATGTAGAAGCCGCTGGCAGTCCAAAACTAGTTTTGAAGTAATTTCCTAATGGTCGAGACTCGAGTGGCAGAGTGGCAGAGTGGATGCCAATGTTATTGTTGCATTATTAAATGTTGCATTATGCGTGCAATAGTTCCATCTCTTGCCCATATGCATATGCATGGTGCAATGTTGGCATCACTGCTACGAAGAAAAAACAAGAAATTTTGATATTACTGCACCGTGCAAGGGCATATGCTAGACTTTGAGAATTACCCTAATACATCATTCCAGTAATAGCTCCCTCAAATCCTTCAAATTCAAACAACAGAAATAATAGTTCTCGTATGTATTCCGTTATAATGTAAATTTCCTTAATTTATTAAAAATCTCTACTCACGCACATTTAAGGATGAATATTATTCAGTATCCAATCAATATAAGCATCAACTCTTGTGTAAAGGCTGGTCTTATTTACATCACCACATATCTCGGGGCCGTAGCTAATCACGCCAGCTACAATGTACATTGGGTCGTGGTTAACGGTTGTTTCGACCATTAAAGGTCCACCAGAATCACCCCGACATGAATCAGCTCCATCTTCGCCCACAGCACATATTTCAATTTCGCCCGCAAATTCATCGCAATCCTTTATACGCACGACGGCTTTCAATTTAATTGGGCTTGATCTGTTTATTGTGTTGTTGTACTTGCCCCAACCAACTACATCCATTGCATAGCCAGTGAAATTCTTTTGCACGAAAGATGGGTGACTAGGTAGACAAATAGGTCTTATGAATTGTGTATAGTTTACGGGTTGGGCGAGACGTAGAAGAGCGATATCGTTCGGGTGACTACCATTAACATAGCCATGATGAATTTTACGCCTCTCCACGGGAATCGAAATGGCTGGAGGTGCCCGAATGTTGTATGCCTCACCACGGATATCTTCGCTTTCGACATCTTCACCTGAGTTGCTCATATCCCATTCACCCAGTCGAACGATAATCCCTTCTAGATTCACCTTGTAGACGCAGTGTGCCGCAGTAAGAACATAACGATTACTGATAAGTGAACCACCACATAAATCTATAAATATTTGCAATTGTTAAAAATGAGTCAATATTGTTACTAACGCTGTGTGTGAATCGTATACTTTTTACTCGGACAGTTCGAGAGAAAATATTGACACTACTGATGCTCCGTAAATATTAATTGTCAAAATTTTCACTACCTGAAGGGCTATTATAAATATTGGCAATTGAAGATTAATTGTTTATAACAACAAACTAAACTAATTTTGTTCATTGTTTTTATATAAAAGGGAGCAATAAGGATAGAGAGCATCTTATAGGAAAAGGAAGAACTGTAACTAGTTGATGACAACTGAGGGGAATGCCCCAACTTTACTTGTTTACAATCTTAACCTGAAATGTCAAAATTTTCTCTTTGTAAATTTTATTCCCATTTCGCGTAGCAAAATTACAAATTTTTTCTCACCACGGATAATTTTTTACACCATTATTTTCCTCGAGTTAAAGTTACCGTTTCACACACACCCCAATCTCGTTATTCTCGTTTCATCCAATTTTACTGAGCTGCATTGCGGTGTGTAGAACGTGCACGCTGACATTATCGAAAGAATTTGTCCTAATTTAAAAAATAGTTAATTTTAGAAACAATGCAGAATTTTTAACCTTATAAATCTTGATTAAAAAATATCATCAAAAATTTCTTTGATAAATTGCGATTTGCATTCGAAACTTTGGAACTTTCGACAGGATATTATTATTAAAAATTATTTTTCCATAGTTTTTACGCAACGATTTAAAAAATGAAAATTGCACAATGCAACGTTTTTGTGAAAAATTTGTCAAATTTGAGATAGTCTTGCATCCACACTGATTATTTTCACGCCAATATTTTTTGGGATTGTTTCTAAGTTGGAATGACACTAAAGTTTGGTTTGGGCACTATGAATTTTTTGAGTTCTGCCTAACTCCAGGCCCATGGCTCACACAAATTAAAGAAGTTAATATTACTTGCAATAATTGCATCTGCTAAAATATTATTTCAATATTGAAAGAATGCCCGCCACACACTGCAATTCGGCAATTACTTACTTCCAACTCCAATTAAATCAAGTAGCACCGTCCAGGGAAACTCATGTATGCGTGTGTCAGCCCCACCAACAATACGATCGGATATAACTTGACCACATTCCGGCCATTTAGGCAATAAAGTATCCTGAAAGAGTTTTTTTTTGTCAGCGGATATTGATGATGCTTCTATTTTCCATTTAGCTCACCAATCGTTCCTTTAGTTTTTTTTGGTTTCTCCGACCTAATAACAACAAAATTTACAAATATATAAGCGATTAAATAAAATATTTTTGGGTTAGTAGATAGCAATGAGCAGCGCACAGATAGTAATGGAAGAATCTTTTCAAGCACGTAGGCAATTGAAAATTGAAATGAAAAACTTACGTTGTCCCAGAACACCCGAACGATAAATTAGTACTATAAAGGAAAGCAGTAGCACTTTAGATGAGATATGCATTTCTGATGTAATTCAAATAAAAGAAAATATTTCAAATAAATATATATATTTTAGCAGAAATACGATGTTGCTGATTTCGTGTTATTTTCAGACTGAACACCCTGAGTTTTTAATAGCTGAGATTCATCGTCATGTTATCAATTGTTTTATGCATGTGTGTGTTATTAAATTGAACTGTGGTTTTTCCAAATAAATTTCTTATCTCTAAAGCTCTTTACAGGCACAGTTAGCTGATTTAAACACAGTCATTGTTTGGCTCAGATCTGTGTTCACACTTCCTTAACCAGAGGTCAATGGCATACACTCCTGAGTGGAAAACTAAGTTCCCACTGGCCATACTTACCTGTAAATTAGAGTTAGAAGCGTGGAATGAATAATTCCCTCGTGAGCGTATTCGCGTACGTGAACATGGTCGATGCCAATCTTCGGCATCGGTTCGGCCAAAACAAAATCATAATCGGCCGGACTCTTATTATGTATTTCTAGAGTTTAATTTGAGAAAATTAAAACGAAAACAGTAATACCAGGGAGGAGAAGTAATACATTCGCTGCCATAAATATACTACTTGCATATGCACACAATGGAACAAAAAACCCAACTGCCTTGGCGTACAGAGTCCGTTTGAAGTGATTCACTTAAATTAAAGCGTAAATAATGCGCTGCTAAGCCTGCATAATGAATCCTATTATGAAAAAGTTTCAAAACGATGAATTTGCGAATTTTAACTAAACTACAACAACAAAACGAAGGGGAGAAAAATTTACCCTTTGTGGTTAGTGCCTCAGAGAGCGAGCAAATGCGATCGGGTGTGTGTGAGTACTAGCGGTTCCAATCACGAAGGGATTTTGTTATCCCGAAATATCGGTACTTAAAAATTATGATCCCGGACTCGGTATTACTTTACTTTACTTTACTTTGAATGGCACAACAGCCCATGGAGAGCCTAGGCCGAGCTTTTCGCTTTTCGCATCCACTCATGTTGTTCGTGTTATATTTGTACATGAATGGAAGGGACCTACAGTTTAATGCCGAGTCCGAACGGCGAAGTGAAAAGCTTTTAATAGGTTATTTTTACTCTTGTAGGTTTGTCATTGCCTGCCAAGAGGTGGCCTTGTAAAAAAATTATTTTTTATACTTTTTGATTTTGCCTGTGCCGAGATTCGAACCCCGGACACTCTGCGTAGCAGTCCAACGCACTACAACTACGCCACAGCGACCACTTGGTATTCGATTAGTATAATAAAAAGATGTCAAAATTAATGCCACATTTTTATATCAATTCATACATGGTATGTAATGTGCATATAAACAATTGTTAAACAGTATCTTTTAAAAGGTAAACAGAAAATTAAAAAAAAAATTTAGTATTTAATACTATCTTCAAATTAAGTGTTAAAAAGTGTTTTAATGTATAAAACATTTACGACATTCGTATCAGTCATTTTAGGTTGAACGTATCTCAGACAGTTGACCTCACTCTTTCAGATTGCACTCAAACTTTGCTCATGGTTTTGTTTCAGGCCAGTTTCTGCAAAAATGAGACCCAAATCTACGAAATCGACAACATCGATATTCAAAATCATCTATACATAACTCTAACATTATTCAACCGATATGGACGAACAGGGTATCGTTGTAATGGAGTTCTAATATTTCTTTTATGCTGTATAGTTTTCAAAATATTATATTAGTGAAAATTTCTGTTTATCTCTTTGCGAGAACCGATTTGGTGTGATTTACTTTAACTTTTGTGTTCATTTGAAACACTCGTACATACTCGTATATGAATTGCTCGAAGTTTCTTCCCGTTGGGTATTTCCTATACATATTTGAACAAACATTGGCAAAGAGTAGTGCTGCATTCTATAATTTCGACTAAGCTTTTGCTTTTTCTCTATAACATAACTAAATCTATACAAACATACATACATTCATATATTTAAATGTGTTTATTTACGTGTTAGTATGTATTCCTAAGTATGTAAGTTCGTGTACGAGTGCAATACAACAATATTCTCCATTGTTGTCAGTTGAAAGCAAAACAAACTAGTCGAAAAGGTAAGTTCGGGCGTGGCCAAACTTTATATACCCTACACACCCTGTAAAATAATACCACTTTTCGCACTCAACGCTTCACAGAGGGAAATATTCCAGCTTAAAATCAAACCTGGTCATTCTTATTTGTAGCACATTCGACCCTTATTTCGTTTTAAACCGAAAAATCTTGAATCAATAAGACTGTTTTTGTAAGCATAATATTCTTGATTTGAGTACAAAAAATTATATCCAAAGACTTTTCGGCTGTAAATAAAAGTTTTTGCCTTCAAACAGAAGAAACCAGAACAATTTAAAAAAAATATAGACTTAAATTGAGCAAAACACTATCGCAAAATAAGTTCGTTTCAGTCTTAAAATAAGAATATAAGTCTTAGTTTTAGAGAACATATATTCTTAAAGTTAGAACAAAACATTCTCGGAATAGAATTTATATCATTAGTATTAAAACAAAAAATGTTGTTCTTGTTTTAAGCTGAACAGACTTTCATCAACGAATGAGCTTGATTTATGGTATTAACGCTTTTCTTAAATTTAGACCGTTTTTCCACCGAGTGTGCATTCAATTTTTATGGTTTTTTCATGAAATATATTTTTATCAGCCAGCCAGAAGTTAGCCATCTCTCATAAGTATAGTGAGTTAAACTAGTCGCCGACGACAAACAGGTATATTTGATCCGTATGTATGGGAAGGCATTTTTCTCGTGTAGGGTGTTGTGGCGGCACTAAGGTATTTAAAAAAAATAAATTTTTTATTAAAATTTTAATTAGCTTAACTCACTTTGTTTGTTGTATTTGTTGTATTCGTATCAGTAGCTCCTATTACATTGTTATTTGAAGATTACACTTGTAATGGGAGGAAGGCGTGGTTATTGCCCAATAATAACAATTTGTCAATCAATATGTGTTTTTTTTACTGCCTTCGATTTCGGTACGAATGTTTGCCTTGAGCTCATCAATTGTCAAAAGAAGTCTGAAGGGGTCAAATTTGGAGATCACCAGACACTACACGTCCAGGGAATTTTCGTTGCAGAAGCTACAATGTTTGATTTGCAGTGTGGCATGGCACACTGTTTTGTTGAAACCAGTAACCGTCCAGACCATTTTCACACATTTGTGGGCAGACATAATGAGCCAACATCCACCGATATCGATTCCCATCGACTGTTTCGCCTTCTCCGAAGAAAATTAGCCCAATGATGATTTTGGCGCAAATGCCAGCCCAAGGAGTCACGTTTTGGTCATGCAATGCAATGTTGTTTTCATGGATCTGGTGTGGATTCTCCGTTCCCAAAATGCGGCAATTTTACTTGTTTACGGCGCCAGAGAGTTCGAAATGGGCGTTGTCGGTCAGAAAAATTTCCTTCCAAAAATTTCCTTCCAAAAACCATTCGAGCGACTGTTAGGCCGTTTTTCAAGCGACGTCGACGGTCTGTCGGCAATATTATTTGAGTCAATTGCACTTTATATGAAGAAAGAAATGCAAATCATCCTTCAAAATTCACCGTAAGGTGGTTCCACTAACGTCAATATGCTGAGCGTGGTGACGATACGACACATGTGGGTACACGACAACTTTCTCTCTCTCTCTCTCTCTCTATCTCTTACCGCTTCAACCAGTTCATTGGAACGTATTGAGCGTTGATGGACGGCTTGTCGACGATCTCACACTGTCACGTGCTCCACAAAATTCAACACTAAACGACGAATAGTGTTGTCAGACGGTGCTTGATGACCACGATATTTTCGACGATATGCACGTTGAGTTAACACAACTGAACGACTATTTTAAATGTACCGCGTCACTATTTCAGTGCGTTGTTTCGTGTGAAGCGATTCATGGTTAAAATAGTACTGAATTGGTGTTTCAAAAACATGTTTACTCAAGTCAATCGGTTTATAAATGTTAAAATTATTCAATGCTTACATACCGACATAAAGCATAGCGCACCCTGCATATATATACTTATGTTCATACCAACGACGCCTAATTGTGGGCGTTACAGACAACCGTTACTCAATCAAAACCAATATACCCTGTATACACTGTGTGTAGGGTATAAAAATTAAACTAGAAATTCTTGAACAATGAAAGTAAATATAATGAGTTCCTCTAATTGCCAACAAAAAACGAAACTTTTCCATTCCTTGCACACACCCATACATACTTACATATTCACATAGTACATATACTTTCTCTTCATAACAATAACAATAAGGAAACCTCAATTGCAAAACGCAGCAAAATTCTCAAAACATTTACTGTAAGCTCAAAGCGTAATTACAACGAAATTAACCAAGTGAATATTTGGCTTGTTTTTGCCTGCTTAGAAATGTAAAGCTGCGGTAAACATAATAGAACTGATATAAGGTAAATGGCACTTCTAGATATGAGCAAAACTCGGAGGACTGGTTATAGCATTATGCCATTATGGAAGGCGAACATTTTTGTTATACTATTTCCGCGACAAGAGATTTCCTTCTTTTGTTGTCATTGAACTACAAATTTAAAAAGAGAGAACAGAAAGTGTAATTTAAAAAATATATGAAATAATTGGTAATAATAAAACATGAAAAAAGGCGACAAAATTTGCTGGGTAATTTTAACGTAAAATGAATATTTAACACTATCTTACAAAAAAAAACAAATATCTTAATTTTGGCTTTTAATTTGCTCATATCGATCGAACCCCAAAAATTTAAGAGAAATGTCAACTTAACGTGAGAGAACTCATTATAAATTCCGCCCCTTTCGCACTTAACTTCGTAATGCCAAAAATCATTTCTATGCTCATATGCGATCCTACATACATTGGACCTACCTTTCGCATACAACTGAAGAAGATATGATGTCAAGCAATAGAACTTAAACCTCAAGGCTGCAACAAACATATATGGGATAGACACAAGTCGAAGGACTTCAGAGATCTTTATGGAGAAATTGGAAGCTCCTGATCTGGAATCTCACTTTTATTGTAACCCTTAAATTTCGCAGTTAAGTAAATTCGCCGTTTTTCCATCAGTTTTCATCAGCTTTAATCGTTGGACACCGTTCGAATTTTAACAGTAATGTAATGAATAATCGATTTTATCGATTATGAGCAACGACCATATGATTTAGTTAAAATTAATAATGCTTATCAAAAACAAGAATTAATTTTGATAACCCATAAGCATTAGGGTTAACAAAATGTATTTTGATTACCTAAAACCATTAAGTCTAAGAAGAACCAACCTTGGTTGCCGTTATGAACTGAATCTCCATCGAATTGTTACTGGCGATGAAAAATGGATCTTTTTTTGAGAATCCCAAACGGTAATGATCATATGTTAAGCTCGGTACACCGGCCAAATCAACAGCAAAGCCAAATCGCTTCGGAAAGAAGACAATGCTCTGTGTTTTCTGGAATCAGTGAGGCGTTATCTGGTTTGACCTTCTGAAACCAGGTGAAACAGTTACTGGTCAACGCTACCAACGCTCCAGAATATCGAGCTAGGCAACACAAAGTGATTTTTTTATGACAATGCACCATCACATCGAACAAAACAGACTCGGGAATTGGTAGATTCGTACAGCTGGAAGTAACTCCCCCGTGCGGCTTATTCACCAGACTTGGCTCCATTTGACTACCACGTATTTTCATCAATGGGCCACACACGAAAATGTGAAAAAATGACTGATTAAACCCGATGACTGGTTTGACTCAAAAAACGAACAGTCATTTTGGCGAGGCATTCACAAATTGCCAGGGAGATGGGAGAAATGTGGCCAATACTTTGAATATTGAATGTATAACCATTTTTCTTAAATAAACGTGTATTTACTTAAAATAATTACCGGTTTCATTGTACACCGGTATGTATGTATATTTACATATGTGAAGAAGAAACTTCTTTCCATAACAGCCATTTACAGTACTTGGTTCTATTGCCAGTGTAGGCGATTTTTTTATATTAATTGTACTCTTTATACATCTACGTGGTCGCTGTGGTGTAGTGGTAGTGCGTTGGACTGCTACGCAGAGTGTCCGGCGTTCGAATCTCGGCACAGGCAAAATCAAAAAGTAGAACAAATAATTTTTCTACACGGCGTCACCTCTTGGCAGGCAATGGCAAACCTACAAGAGTAAAAATTGCTATGAAAAGCCTTTCACTTCGCTGTTCGGATTCGGCATTAAACTGTAGGTCCCCTCCATTTAGGTACAAATATAACACGCACAACATGAGTTGATGCGAAAAGCTCGGCCTAAACCCTCCATGGGCTGTTGTGCCATTAAAAAAAAAAAAAAAAAAAAAAAAAAAAATACATCTACGTATAGATGTGACCTTCGGCTAGTCTAATTTGATTTTGCTAACCCAAATGAGTTGCTGATACTAGTTATTAGCAACCAAAATTAGTTTTGGTTACCAATAACTGTTATTTAGGATTCTTTCGGATTTGGGTCATAACAGTTATCTCCCTGTCTTCAATAATTTAGCTTTAAAATTTTATTTAACTTCACAGATTTTTATTATTTTACTCTTTTTGTGCTATTAGGATCATTTTTATATAAAATGTGTGAAAATATTGTGTTTAGAAAATTTTGTTTTAAAAGGGTTTATTTTAAAAAGTATGAAAAACTTTGAGGATAATTTTATTATTCTTGATATTCGATATATTAAAAATGAAAAATCCAGCATAGAACTTCACTGACTTTCCAAACCTTTGACCATCAAATTTCAGGAATGTCCAGTTTTGTTATTTTTATGAATACTTATTTCGCAAAACAATAAAACTTTTTGGTAAAACATTAAGAAAATAAATGAAAATGTGTGAAAGTTTCGATAGCAAACATATTTTTAAGTACACAACCACAAAAAAGCTGATATTGAACATCAAAAAATTATGCATTAATTTATTCGACTTTGAGCAGCGGTAGTACCCACTAGATTTTTTGGCTCCTTCTTATTTGAAGTATTACCTATAAGTTAATACTAAATTTGGTTTGGTTCCGGTTCCGGTTCCATGAATTACTCGCCACAAGCCTGGAAATACATAGAATAGAGAATTTGAAAAATCCCAGGAGAAGGGGAGATATCGTAATCGAAAATTCACAGGAAACCTGTAGTCGTACTACAGGAACTACCGAATTTTAAAGGATCTTGTGAGTTGAGCAATTTTTTCATTATTCCATACACATTTTATATCCGTGCTATTATTTTTACCTCACCTGTATAGTATACACATACACATCCATACGTGTGTGTGTGCGTTGGATTTGTTAATAATGTAATAAATAGTGGCTGTAGTAAGTAGATGCAAATGTTTGTGAAAGTAATTGCATGAATAGAATAGAATAACAAATGCATTTTATAATATCTGTATGAATGTAAACAGTTTTTCAAATACCATACCACAATAAAAGTGAGAAAATGGTTGGTAAGTTGAAATTACGTAATTAAAGACACGTTGCTTAATTTTTCACTAACTAGAATAGAATTACATAGGTACAATGAAATTTGGGGCAAGAAGTGCAGAACTTACCTATAGATACTTAAATTTAAACCGAACTCTAAAAATTTCTGTAAGAAATGTTGAATGTGGCACTCACCTCGAATGGCGTTTTATAGTCGAGGCGGTGAGGCGTTAAAAATTTAATTACAGAAATTGCACCGCTGTAAAACAAGAACAATAAATATACGTATTTAAATAATTAAAAACTTTGAAAACCTCGACGCTATGTGCAAATGAAATTCTGTGTCTGTATTGTGCGCGTTTGTTATGGGCAACGGAGAACTTTAAATTAAACGAATTCATGCTTATTTTAATGGCAACGGCGGCATTAAATGATGTCAATAGCGGAAAATACAGAATCTCACACACTGACAAACAAACAAGCATAAAAAATTTGAATATGTCCTTTCTAAAACCTAGAACTCCACGCCACGCGCCCAACGCCTACATGTGGAAAGCTTCTTTTCATGCGAAGCATATAATAAACAATAAGTTCGAAAGAAACCACTAAAGAAAATAAAAATTAGTCTAGGAAAATTAGGGAGAGGAAAGAGTAAGAGGAGTTTATTAAAGGCGACTGTTAGCACAGGACGGCGAGCAACATTTCCGTCAACGAAGCGAAATGAAAATCACAAGTAATTTGCAATTTTTCACTTGAACAAACTTCCACAAAAAAATAATATATAAAAAACTCGGCAAAATTGGTAGAGCGCAGCAGCGAGTAGAGCGAATTTGAACCTCAAACAGGAGCCCATGTTTTAGTGGGCGTTTCAACCCAGAAAAGCAGAAGCAAAATCGCGTACTCATGTATCCTCCGATCGGAAATAAGTAAAACCAACGTCGTATGCTTTATGGTGAAAGTGACAACATAAATTTAAAAAACCCAAGCCTTGAATGCCACCAGCAGAAATTTTTCAATATGTTTCTAAAGCCGAAGCTTAAATATTTTCTTCCAAACTTTAATTTACAAGTAACGAATACGTTTATTAAATGCGCCGCGCTTTCCAGTGTAAAATAAAAATAAAAACACAAAAAATTAATTTAATTTTCTTTTTTGAGGTAGTTGCGTTTAAATTTAATTTTATTGGCAACATTTTTACAGTGAATTTATTTTTGCATGTTCGCTGTTGCAGCCATGCTGTTCGCTGTTGCAGCTAAAGCAAAAGAAACAACAAAACGCAATTCAATGCAGCACAGCAACGAAAATCCTTTTATCACAAAGGCTTCACATTTCAACTCAACACACATTGACTCACACACACACACAAGTGTTCATACATAAATATGTATGTACATATGTATTCAATAAAACAACAAAAGTTTCTCGTTGGCAGTTGATGTTTGATGTTCACTCTGTCTCCTCTTTTGCTGTCTCACCCTCTCTCTCTCTCTCTCTATCTCTCTCTCTCTCTCTCAATCTCTCTCTCTGGATGTATTTGTAAAGGGAAGTTTTTGTCCGCGAAATAATCTTTTTTTCTTTTTTATGACAAAATAAATTAAAATTCGAACGCATCAGCGTCAGCAACATCAAAGAGGCTTCACGTCAAATATTTTCAAAGTCGCAATGTTGCGTGCGATGGTGGAATTAAATAGTGATGAAATTTCAATTATAGTTGGTGTTGATTGTTACAAAAAGCTAAGTTAATGGCGAAGGAAATCTAGGATATTTTTCAAGGATCATTATGTATGGGTATTTAGTCACATTTAAGTACCTGATATTACCCTGAAATAAGTACAATCATCACATAAGAGAGCCTAAATTTGAACTCAAAAATATCTTTTTCGAGCGTTGATTAGTGCATTATACTATTGAAAATTATTTACATACTTAGCAGCAATTTGGAATGGCAAGTTCACAAGCTAATCAAAGCATTTCGACTACAAAGAGGCCTATCTCTAAAACTACCGAGGAACTACATAAGAACTTTGCTAAGACGAATTTATGAAAAAACCAGTAACTAGTCAAAGTTATAGTCATTTGCGATTAATAACAACCTAGTAAAACTAAATGTAGATGGTCCTTTCATTTTAAAGAAAGAAGTGAATGGTAATGGCGATAAGTATAGTAATTCTCGTTAATTGTATCGATAAAAATGTACCATATTAAAACATTAGAGGTTATCGAAATTAATGCAAAACTATAGCGGAGCCACAGCTATGCTTAAGAAGTCAGAGCTAAGTTGAAGCAGAGTAATACAATAATTTGTCTGCTTCAAAATCCTGGGTTAGACAAAATATATTGGCTATCGGCAGAGATATACCAAAAAGGAGAGTGTTTGATCAATTTGGACCCTTACTTTACTTACTTTTAAAGGCACAACAGCCCATGGAGGGCCTAGGCCGAGTTTTTCGCATCCACTCATGTTGTGCGTGTTATATTTGTCCATGAATGGAAGGGACCTACAGTTTAATGCCGAATCCGTACGGCGAAGTGAAAAGCTTTTCATAGCAATTTTTACTCTTGTAGGTTTGCCATTGCCTGCCAAGAGGTGGTGCTGTGTAGATTTGCCTGTGCCGAGATTCGAACCTCGGACACTCTGCGTAGCAGTCCAATGCATTACCACTACGCCACAGCGACCACTTGGACCCAATTTAGACCCATGATAACAAAATCGGGGTTAAAAGTAAATGAACTATGTATATGAATGAATGTAGGTATATAAATATGTATTCGTGTACTACACACAGTAACACACTGACAAAATTTTACGTCAAGCAAAAGAATATCACTATAATTTTCAATTACCAAGCTCGCTGTGCTACTTGCTTAAAAGCTTTTTAACAGTGCAACTAATTGAATTGAGCGATTGCCAAGCAGCGTTCTAGTGGTAAAGAGAGTGCGAGTCTTTTCAGTTAAATGTGACAATACAGACACACAAGGAGGACGACAGTATCGTGAAAGAGATAGGGAGAATATGTAAGGGTATTTTACTTTATATGAAATGACAGAGTCATAGAAGTTTCGTAGTTGGCTTACTCTATCCTCTGTAACAGTTTAATAAAGTTAACGACTTTATGAAACATGTATTTACATATTATGTAGTTTCTTCTGCTCCATGTACATATAGATGAATGTAGGTTAAAGCTCATTCCAGGTAATACTCAATGCTAACTATGAACTTTCACCAATTATGATTCAAGCCAAGATGTTATTGCAAGAGCTTTGGCTAGATGGAACTGACTTTAATGAATGTGTCAAGCCTGGATCCCTCACTCAGTGGATTCAGTTCGCTGAAACCCTCCCAGCAATTACCAAAATTTAAATTCCTCGTTGGATCGGATTCTCCCCGAACCAACAAATCCAGATTCATGGATTTTACGACGCTTCAGAGAAAGCATATTGTGCAACTCTCTATCTAAATAAAAGGGCGAATCCCATAAGAATGATCAAATCTAAAGCCATAGGCTGCGCAAACCAGCGCAACACGTTGCAACCCGCAGCAGTTAATGGCTCCCCCTGATCAGGAAGGAAATGGTCGCCCATGCAAGCTATGCTTCCGATACCACGCATTGCGGTATTGCCGCGGTTTCCTCGCCATGACCCCCAACCAGCGAACGGAATCGGCTAGGACCCATGGATACTGCCTTAATTGCCTAGTTCAAAGGCATGCCACGGCAACATGCGAGTTCGCCAACCGGTGTAGGAAGTGCTCCCTGGAACACGCTGATCCATCCGGACTCCAGGCATGAGGCAAAGAAAAGGAAAGCAACCAGCCTCAAGTACCGCAACGACCAGCCAGAGCTATCGTTCCTGGACGTCCTGCTTCTAGCGCCACCGTTCCTGCACCTCCTTATATGTCCTCCGCCCGGACAATCCACCGCCGTCTCGAGACATTCCACTACCGGAATCAGAGGGTGAAGGAGCTATTCGGGGATGTCGTTAGAACCCTGCTTCGCCTCGAGGGCGCAATTGATTTTGCACCCATGCAAGGGGGCCGGGATGTTTAAACCACCCTAATGGCCCTCTCCTTTCCTATTATTTTGTTTTTCTTTTCTTACCATTTTCTACTTTCTTCATATATTCACTTGCCTTTCGAATAATTCTAACCGTATCCGTCTATCTTAACTCCTACCATATTGTAATTTCAATTATTTCCTAAGTATTTGATTTCAATAAAGTAATTTGTAAATAATCATAAGCCCGATATCCCGGTGTTTTCCATTTCAATTCTTTCCACTCAAATTCCCCCGATCGAACTCTCCTTCCATCAAGCCACAGAGCTTAAACAATTTACCTTTCAGTAAACTATGTATTCTGCATAATTCTCAAATAAACAATCCAAATACTCAAGTTCAGTGATTGCAAGTTAAGTGTTTAAACAAGATGCTGAGCAGGCTCTTTTGCTTTTTGGGAGGTAACTACTACATTTTCGCAACTACTGAAGTTACCCGTGCATGTTTCTCTCTTTAATTATTAGTTAAGCTACTATGTTTGAGTTGCATCGAACTTTTCCGCCTACCATCAGTCAATGGTAATCTTGACTAGGCTTGGCATGTGTAAAGTTTGCTCTGACCCTCGAAACTACTTATGTGTTAAATTGTCTCCCGAAATGCGGAAAGTGACTACCGCTTTCCTTTGCTGTACAATAAACTACTACACACTATTAACAAATTTTCAAAGTGGTACCTAGAAAGTTATAATAAAAATTAATAGCCACTTTATGTAAGTAAGTATATTTAACTGTGAACAACGCTTAAAACTGAACTACTTTCTTTTAAAGAGAAAATGCGCACAATTTCATTGTGAAACTTTTTTACATTTATTCACTTTACAGCAGAGACATGCGACGTGAAAGAAATTTCGAATCCGTAGCGACTTTCACGTTACGCCGCACCACATTATTACATGATTATCCGTTGGGATTTTTTCGTTTACATATCCGTTTTTGCTCTTTGTTTTTTAGTGCATATTTTGCAAGTAATGCCACTGGCGGCCCATATTCAAGACAGCAGAAACTTTCAGTCCTGAGCGTCAAAACAAAAACATTCAAGCATACTTACTAACACTCACTACTTACGCTGAAAATAGAATAGTTAACTCTATTAAAAAGAAGACAACAATTTCAGTAAAATTGAAGCAAATGCAAAGAAGATACACACAAACTGAAGCACATACACATACATACCCATACACACACATCTATATACATAGCTTGAAGAGAGAATAGCAATATTGTCGTTGTCGTCGGTGTTGTCGTCGCCGCTGCTGCTATTTGCTTAGCTTCATTTAAGGAAATGTCACACGCTTTGTAAACCACCATTGAATGTTGTAAAAGCAAATAGCAAATACTAAAAAGCAACTTCAACATCAACATCAGAGAGTGCAATCAACAGCAACAACAACAGGAGCAACGGATATTAAGAGAAACAACAGAAAACGCAACAACTCAATCGCATGCATGCAAAATGAGCAGCAACAGCAGCAGCCAGCAAGAAAACAAACAAAATAACTGAAGTGCCAAGCGATTTTCCATTGGTAGTGCCAAGGCAGAAGCTGTAAGGAAAAGGCAAGGATAAACATCCAACCATTTTGTTAAGAAAGACATTGCGCTCAAATGCGCGCATCATTACATTGTCGATGTATGTATGTATGTATGTATGTATGAATGTGTGAGTGAGTCATATGAGCCTCGTTCTTTGCATTATATCCTACGTTAAGCAGAAAAATACATTTTCAACTTTAAAACCGCACACAGCTTAAATTTAATCTGCTTTCTTTGCTAAGTTAAAAGAATAACTTGTAGGGTAATATAATTTTTATAGTACCTTATATTTTTTACTCAACCTAAATGAATCGCTGATTGGAAAAACCACATGGGTCAAATCGAACCACATTTTAAGTTAACTGGGGGACCCATTTTTTGTTTAATGACTAAAAAATAGATGAACGGTTTAACTAAAGCCACATTGTAGGTACCATAGAGCTACAAACTCTATCAAGTAAATGAAATATAAATAATTGATTTAAAAATAAACCAATTGCTTTTAAGTATCGAAAATTTATAAATTGATGAGTAATATTGTTCTGCAATCTTCTTCCTTTTTTTTAATAGTACAACAGCTACGGCGAGCTTTTCACATCCACCCATGTTGAGGGTGTTATATTTGTACATGAGTACAAGAGACGTAAAGTTTTATGCCGAATCCGAACGACGAGGTGAAAAGCTTTTCATAGGCAATTTTTACTCTTGTAGGTTTTCTATTGCCTGCCAAGAGGTGGTGACGTGTAGAAAAATTATGTTTTCTTTGATTTTGCCTAATTCAAGTACACACCAAAAATTATATGTCCGTATTTCAGACCGAATCAAATCTGTTCTAATGAACGCTAATGATCTCTTAATATTTGCAAAATCTGTACGCTTAAATCTTGGTATATTGTCCGAGTTTAACCTACGAGCTTGTTGTACAACGAACATTTCTGCCTCAAATACGCTTGCTTGTTAGGTCTGGCAAAAGGGAAAAAATTTGATAGAAATACATAATGCACTTCATAGCCCTTTTTTGTTCCGTCCGTATATAGACTATAATCATAATAACTTTTTACAGACTGACAGACACAATAGAGTATTGTAGAAATCATAACTTTTAAACTTGTGTTTTCAAATCAAAGTTTAAAGATACTATAATCTGTAACTTGTGGTACCAGACTTTCTGGTAGTAGATTAATTATACCATTGTGCGCTTGTGATCTAGCGATGCAACAGAAAGACCAAAGTGTATTTATATAATGTGATACCAGCAGTACGGAAAATTCACCAGGGAAGAAACCATTAACAGTAGACGTTCGTGTCTGCGACCCTAGTGGAGGTATAATTGCATATAATGCGAAAATCGGCTGATGAAAGACGAAATACTTTTTTATTCTCACTGAATGTCGAAATCTGCTGAGGCAAACAAAAAGGCGGGGGAAAATAGTAAACAAGCAATCAAATGTAAACAATGATTTTGATAACTCACCACAAAGGAAAAAGAGGAACGAGTTGCTAGTAACTCTACCATATTAAATTCACCTTAAACCAGACTCTCTGAATGTAACTGCACCACTAGCCACTGAAGTTTTGACCTACAAATCTATAGGCATAACACGCAGCATCATTTTAAGTGCGTTAGAAGAACAAGAACGTATTGTGCTCGTAACAAAAATACACGCTATTGTCTGCACAGAAGTTAGATTGGAGAGATAGCTACTTTCCGCCCGCAAGTGGTATCCACATCTTGTGGAGTTAACTCCCTTTATTTATTTAATTATTGTTCGTAAGAATTTAAAAGCATTTAAATAAAGCGTACGATTCATTTGTTAAGACATTTTTTTTATTATTTTGCAGTATTATTAAATTCTTCCAATGGGTCATGCCCAAAGGTAAACATTGTACATTCACTGACATCAGTTAGAAGACAAACCGATATCTGCAGCTCTTTGCCTAAATGTAGCCTCTGAGTTGGAGCTGTTAGGACTGCTTGATTGGCAGCAGGCATAGCACTTGCGGAAAGTAGCTATCTCTCCAAACTAACTTCTGTGCAGACAACAGCGTCTATTTTCTTGCATAAGCTCAGTTTTTTGGGACTCTTAACCTGCAAGTGCTCATTTCTGTAGAAATGCATTATTTTAATTGGAAATATGAACACAAAAATATCAGTACCAGCTTCAAACCTAACTCGAATTTTTATTTCACCACACAGAAAAAGTGAGTTTGAGAATACGTCAAACTTACGTCACAGCAAGCAAAACAAGGAAGATGAAACTCGAAGAGTAACAAAAAGAAAACTAAGAAACTAATGACATTCGAAATATTTTTCAATCAAAAACGCTTTTCGCTTTGTAAAATTAAAAAAAAAACTTATATTATACATATGTATATGTGTATGTACATTGCGCCCCCCATCCATACTCTGCAAATTTACTCTATGCTGAAATGAGACTTTGCCTTTTGCATAATGAACTCACGAAACATTTTCATGTCTACGAGTATATGTAGAGTTTTATGAACATTTATTCAGATCTGATACATATTTTTATATACCGAGACCAAATGGTCTCTCTCTTTAACTTGCTTCTTCAAGTTCCAATTTTATTCTGAGCTTGTGATTGATCATAAATATACTACAAGCAACTAAAAATGGATCTTGTTGTTGTGGCGATGCACTTTTCTAGTCATAGCAACATAGAGCGACTGTATTCGATGAGATAGCCGTTACACCAATTGAAGCAGGTGCGGAGCCAATGATAAATAATCACTTGCGAAATAAAGCCGCTTTATCTGATCCATTAACTTACATCATTAGAATAACAAGTGTATGGGTCTCAAATACCATTAAATATTAAAACAATAAAAATTAAATTTTACAGTGAATTGAAAGAAATTCAATCGTTTAGTTTGCTGAAATTTTAGCTTATAGGCTTATGTTGTTTTTATATACTACAAAGTCTGGCAAAGGGAAACAATTTGATAGATCTACATAATGCACTTCATAGTCCTTTTTTGTTCCATCCATATATAGACTATAATCATAATATTTTTTTACAGACTGATAGACACAATCGAGTGTTGTGGATATCCTAACTTTTAAACTTGTGTTTTCAAATCAGTACAGATTTAGTAACTAATGCTCCAACTACTTACTCTACGATTTACACTTGCCTCATTCCTTTCCGGTCTTATACTAAATCAAATAATGCCACGTGACACTACACAGAAGGAACCCAATAGAAACACATTAAATTAAGGCAACTTCCAGTATCGTCAACATGATATTAGTTTAGCATTTAGCCAATGGCCAAAAGCAATTTACACTTCGACAAATAGAATGGTGAATTACAATGAGATACGATGCCCTCGGACACAATGTAAGGCGTTTGCGGCGAGGATAAAGGAGGAATGTACAAACGCATTGAAATGAGGAAGGAAAACTGTAGATGACAGCAAAACCAGAAGCCACTCTTTATACTCATATAAACTATATTTGAATACAGGTGTATGCAAAACACATTATAGCGACGTACATGACCTCATAAAAACTGATTTTAGCCAAGTACATACGCAGAAGCGAGCACACACACTCCGACTCAACGATATGTACTTCATGCATATACTCGCATGTATGTAATACGTTTTTCCACATTCACACACACACACACATGATTCGCATAAATAATGAAGTGATTCCGCTAGTACCGAGGCAGAAACATGCGCCGCAACATGTGTGGAGCAGAGAGGCAAGATGAAAAATCGAACCTACATACATATGTAAATGAGATACAATTACAAAAGTTTTGAGCTGTTCCTCACTTCACATATCCAAGGCAACGAGGGGAAGCAGGATGAGGCAAACGGTCTTGTTAAACAAAAATTGGTTATCCGTTTGCCGTTCGACCGATGCTGCTTGTGCAGAAACAAGGGAAGTGCGTAGCACATTGAAGCATTGTAGCGCATTGATTTCAACCAACCGAATGGCAACGACAACGAAAAAATAAAAGGATAACACAAAGGAACTGCTGATGCTGCTGCTGCTACTACTGCCACGACCGCTATTGCCGCTTATCATCGGCAATACGGAAATTCATATACAATTCAAGTTCAGTATTTTCATTGTTGTTCGCCGCTTTTTGCATGTGCTTGTATCGTGATGATGAAAGAATGAAATAGATCGCAACATTCTGTTCTGAAAATGAGTGAATTTTGCTGGCGGCAATTCAATTATTCTGCGACACTGGAAACCACATGTAAACGAGAAAACCAAACGCAGTCAGGGAGCGATTTTGATTGGGAATTCAATAAGGAAAGCGGAAAATACAAAAGAGCTCTTTTTTGGAATTCATGAATCACATACATACATACGTTACACATATGTACACACATGCAGCAATAGGGCACGAGTGTCCTTTTCGATTTTTCTCATTTGAATATTTGAGCGCATTGAGACACACACATACCTGATACTTAAATTGCAAATGCGCTTTAAGATTTAAGCTTACAAACAGATGTCAAAAGTTCTGAACTTTCGTTAAATTAGCCAGATATTTTCAGGGTGTGGTTTGACTTCAATCGCAACCAATCTATTCTCTAATTTGAAATGTGTTTTTACTCCATCAATTTTCTTAAATGATTCATGAGCACCTCACCAAAGTCCGGGGTATAAAACCTTTAACGCCACAGTGTGGGTCAGCCAACTATTTTAATAATACATACATCAAATCTAAAATCACTTGAATGGCTTCATTATTTATAAGCCATATTTTGCTAGAAAGCATCTACATACACATCATTCATTTTTAAATCGCACTTAATTAATTGAATTCTGTGGCAAAACAGTCACAGAATGTGGCATACACACAGCCATTAAATACGCATACATGCTTGCAAGTGTATTATTTCTGTGTGGATTTTAGCAAATGTGGTGATTTAGCTCAGTTAAAACTCATGCCGCCAAGCCATACGATGCGATACAATTATACACCAAATCCACTAAGAGTTTATTACATAATACATTAATACTCAAGCTGACGTTACCACTTGAGTCCTGTCGCCATCACTGCGATAGCGGCGCATCTGCTTCTACACCATGCCGAAAGTGTCACTAGCCTTAGGTATGAATTTATGCATATGTGTATGAGTATGTTTGTATGTATGACACTTAAATCGTGCTACTTAAATATGCGTTATTGCGTTTGTTTGCTCAAATATCTGCTTGCATTCAAGGTGATAAAATTAATCTCAAGCAGATAAATGAAAAGTTTCTCTACTTTCTCCTCTCCAATTAGCTGACGATAAAAGGATTGCATTGAGGGATGCAAAAATTAATATAACTAAGTAAGTAAAGCTAATTTTACTTAAGTCGGTAGAGTTCAGTGATGTGCCAATTTTCTCGCTTAGAATTAGGAGTTTTGCAAATGCGTCGAAAATTTTAAAAGTAACGATAAGTTCCGAAGAAGATAAGCTCACAAATTCATATCTGTACTAGACAATTTTTTTGACAATTTATCGATTCTTAATAGTAGTTGCTGAATAAATGGCTGATCTCTGCTGTACTCTAGCTGTTACCCGATAGTAATTAACCCCAGCAAATTGATCATAAACAAGTTTCTCTCTGAAAGATAGCTCCTGATAAAGCGAATTCATTATGTTAGTATTCTTAAGTTAATAACCAGCTGGCAGATATAATCTCTGATCTCTATTGTCCTGAAATTGACTAGCATTTTTTCCTTCATAGTTTTCCGGCCACTACCGATGCGTATTTGGGAGTATGCTGGACTGCTACGCAGAGTAACCGGGTTCAAATCTCAAAAGTAGAAGTAGCAGGCAAAAATCGAAATGTAGAAAATATAAAAATGTTATACACTGCACTCCTCCTCTTGGCAGGGAATTACAAACATCAAAGAGTAGAAATTGCATAAAGAAACTTTTCACTTTACCGTTCGCATCCAGCAAAAAACTGTAGCTTCGCACAGCATTCACCAGCCTTCTGGAGTGATTACTTCGCTAATAATCGTCTTGAGCTTAGTTCTGTCATTCACAAATCCGCAATTCTTCCGCCGCAAAATAGACAGGGTGGATAGCCTACCTTAGTGTAAGTGTTTGTGTGAAAGCATTCATGTCCTGACAAAAACCGTGAGAGGTTATAATTTCATCCCTAGGGATCAGCGTCAATGTCAACCGACTTTTTCTTGATGTCTCTCATTGTTGCTGAAATTCTGTGAGGATTTTATCTACAACCACTGCACGGCCTGCTGAGTCTTGTCTGACCTCAGCAACTGCTCTTGTCATGATATCTATTCGGCATTTTCTTGCTAGTACGTTTACCGCCTCATCCGATACTGTTCTAAAATCACAACATGCCCTAACTGACGACAACCTTTAAACTAAATCAGGTGGTTTCATGCACGTTTCTACCTCTACCCACTAACACTTGCCAGAAGAGTTTTAATTTTTCATCTTGGACCCCTGGCATTGGGCAATAGTCTTGAAACTGCTAGTCTCACTTTTCTTGTGTTATCGCTTAAGCTTATAGGATAGTCAAGAGTGACTCCGAGATACTTGATGAAGAGGCTGAAGGTTATAATGTACCCAACGACTCTGACTTCAATAGTTTCCACTCTTTTGGGGCTGGTCATCAGAAGATCTTACATTTTATGATCATCTGGCTATAACTCTGCTGTAATATATGTTTAGTTGTGTACTCGTATTCTGTTAGCTTCCTTGGTTTGAGTATATTGTCATACATGATCTTCCAAAACAGTGGACCCAGAGCAGAACCCGCTTATAATGTTGTGCGCTATTGGTCCCTCCATACCTAAGGAAAGTATATTTAGCAACTTTATATTCATTTTATTCCTTTTACTTTGTTTCTATTTTCAACACGTGATGAGGACAAGTGTAAGATTCTATTATTTTGTCCTTTTTTCCAACAATGAACAATGAGTTTTCTTTCTTAAGCGTTTTCTTATGAGCTGGAAAGTCTCCTATAAACATGGCGATAAATCGTAATTTGAAAGTGCCCATAGAAGTGAATTGTGCCCAACACATACACACACACACACACACACACACACACACACACACACACACACATACACACACAGACACACACACACACATTTGTGAATGGTGTTTGTATTTATGTGATTTTTTTGATTTGCCAAGAACTAAAAACAACGTTCCTGAATTCAAATGAACGCTTGGAAGGTATAAAGCTAGCAATTTACGCACAAGAATGAGGCCAATGAGCATTTACGTAGCCAAGCAATAAAATGCCACTTAGCATGTACACCAATATGTTTTTCTAATCCTGCGATCTGCAAACAATAGAAGTAAAAACAAGGACGCTATAAAAACCATTGCTCACAAATGTTATCATAATGGATAATAGCTTACGTGAAATACATACTGTATTCACTTATTTACATGTATATGTGTGAGTGAAGCTGAGAAACAGAGTGAAAGAGAAAGATAGATGGACATATGGGAGACAATATGAATGGCGTCTGTGACAAATTCAACCACACGTGGTGATTCAGCTGCGGTAAATGATGTACCGGATTTAAGAATGTAGTAAGTGGTTCCTCTCCCTCTTATGAAATCCAACATAAATAGGAAAATATATAACTTGAAGCAAAGTGCCCAAAGAAAAAAATCTTAAAAGCAATAGTGCTTCAAAGCAAAGGAAAGAGAAATAGTATGAAGTTGAAGTGGTCGACAAAGAGGGACAGCATGAGTACAAAGCAATAGAAAGATATAAATTTACCTTAGACAATAAGTTTTATTCTTATATACATATGTATAAATTCACAGTTAAAGTAAAACACAATCTCACACATACGTATAAACGTTCAAGGGATATACTTCTGAACACATACATACATATGTAAATATCTCCATCTCACTTTGCCAAAACCACAAACACATACACAGACACAAATAACTAACAAACAACGTTGACAATATGCAAAGGATGTTTCAAAATAAAATTAAAACAAACCAAAAAAAAACGTGAAAAACTTCGTTTTGGCTCTGCTCTGGTGGCGTCAAAGAGATAACGACGTTATAATGTTTTATTGTTGTGTTAAGGATGGAAAGAAAGTCGTGAATGAGAATTGTGCATATGTGTAGGTTCTACGTGTGCTCGAGTAACTGTTTGTAGAAGAGACTGTGTACGTGTGGGGGGAAGGGGGAGGGAGGTTAGTCCGCAGAAGCCACGGATAATAGCATGGCGTCAGCCTTAATTCAAATCCTTTTATTTCGTTTTTGTTTTTGTGCCGCCTTGTTCAAGAGTAAATACATACTTGTATTCTTATTAACACATATACCTACTTACACAGTATGTATAAGTATGTGTATTTTACATACATTTATGTATATACTATATATATGGTAAGTATTATATTAATACTAGTCTTTCTGCAACATATGCCTGCTTCAGCTATTTTGTACACTTAATTTGTCAAGTGGGTCAAATGCACGCTCATGTAACTTTACTGCCTTTTATATTGTGAAACATCCACATACATGCTTACGTACAGGGTGTTTTTTTTTAGAAGTGTGGTTTTCAAGAAGAAATAAAACGCATATAATTTAATGTTATGACCAAGAATTTAGCTTTATTATAAAGATAAGGATTTGTCATTATGTTTTAAAAACGATTTCGGACAAGTGGCCACCGCGGCTGGTTCGAATAAATTCCAGCCAAAAGGCCCAATTTTCGATCAGTTTTTGCAGCAATTGGGGCCGTATGTCAGTTATAACGCGCCGAATATTCTCTTCCAAGGCGTCAATCGTCTTGGGCTTATCTGCGTAGACAAGCGACTTCACAAAACCCCACAAAAAATAGTCCAACGGTGTTAAATCGCACGATCTTGGAGGCCACGACACAGGCTCACGACGCGGGATAATGCGCTCACCAAAAGTTTCCTTCAATAAATTGATTGTTTCGTTGGCTGTATGGCATATAGTGTCGTCTTGTTGGAACCAAAGGTCGTGCTTGAAGCACATCAACATCCTCCAATTCAGGTACGAAAAAGTCATTAATCATGGCTCTATAGCGTTCCCCATCTTTGAAGAAATATTGACCAGTGATTCCCTCTGCCCATAGAGCACACCAACCAGTTACTTTTTGAGGCTGTAACGGCGTTTTAACAATGGCTTATGGATTATGATCACTCCAAATGCGACAATTTTGCTTATTAACGTACCCATTCAACCAAAAGTGAGCTTCATCGCTGACAAAATTTTCTTGTGAAAATCGGGATCGGTTGCCATCTCGTTTTGGTAATAAATTTGCACGATTTGCAAACGTTGTTCCGGAGTAAGTTCATTATGAAATGGCAAACCAAACTGAGCATAAATCAAGTGACAGCCGTCAAAAAAAACAACTCCGAAAAAAGTATTACCAGATTGAAACACTTCTAAAAAAACACCCTTTATATACATATGTATATGTATGAGTATTGTATTTTGAATATGTACATATGTATGTAGCTTAATATTCTGATTTAATTTATTATAGTTTCGTGGAAATACTAATTTACATTTAAACTTTTGAATAATAACACTCTGCAAGTGCAAAATCTAAGCAAAGGTTTTGATGGCTGACCTACTATAATTAGGGCACAAAGAATTCAATCGTCCCAACCGTTTTGTCAAATTTGTCCAGGTTGGCTAGATCATAATATTTTAAATGTTTTCCTTGAAGACTCTTAAGGCTGTACAACGAGTATAAGTATAGTTCATCTTCAGTCCGACCAGTTCTCTTTAATCGATTTGATTTGCTACTGGCAACTAAGACAATGTAAATATCGTCGGACTAAGTCTTTCAGCTAACCTCCATTGAATAATACTTTGTTCCTATGTACACGCAACCCTTCCTAACGCCTTTGCGCAGCTGATTTTTGTGTAAAACAGAAACACGAGCGTTAACACACGGTTCTCTTAGGACTGCAACAATTATTTTTTTTTAAACACCCCATGTAAAACGTTATTTGATCAAGTGCAAGTATTTAAAATTAATTAATTTGAAACTAGTATCTAACCAATAACATTTACACGTTCATCACTATTCAAGCACATTTTAATTATAAACGCACTAAACTGGTTTTGCATGTAAATATATGTACATACATACAATATATGCATTTGCTGCAGACTTTTGTGCTCATTATCAATGTAAATGAGAATAGCTAAAGCAGGGAACCGAAAGTAAAATAACATTGTTTGCCCATAAGCGCAATACACATACATATGTAGGTATACAACGCACGAAGTGATTATGGGGCCAAAGAATAATAACAAAATTGTTATACGATTAAATCATGTATACACTAAGAGACAAATCGTGGCCCAAAATCATACTCAGTCATACTTATTTGTACCTTCTTCTCCTATTACTTAGTTGAACAATTACAACTGAATTTCTGTCTAGTACTATATTATGTGATGTACAGCATGAAATTGTTCAAGCTGCAGATTATTATATATAGGTACATTCATACATACATATGTTCAGATTTATTAGTATCGTGTCAGAAGGAAAAAAATGTAATATTGACACGATTTATGTAATATCGTGTCAAAAGGAAAAAAAAAACCAGTGTTAGTTGTAATGTATACTGGGTTAAGGTGATAATTCGAATTACTCCGAAGAACTGTAAATTCTTATATACTCAATAGTATGTATAACGTTCGGATTTGGCATAAAACTGTAGGTCCCTTCCATTCATGTACAAATATAACACGCAGAACATGAGTGGATGCGAAAAGCTTGGTCTTTGGCGCTACATGTGGTCATAGTCGACACTGATAAACTGAAGTTCATTGTGGTAAAGGCATAACACTTGCCACAATGGCTGCCTATCTCTTTATCGCTGTCCTGTGTGATCACGTTCACTCTCTCATTCTCCCTCCTTCTTCCTCTCACCTATCAATCTTCCTTCCATTCAACACAATGCTCTGCATTCATAGGGGTACAACCTGTGTGTTGAATGTATCAATAAAAAAAAAATAATAATTTGAGATAGCGGAACGTAAGGAGAATCGTGAGAATCAAAACTTTTTCTTTTTGCTGTGAACATCAAACCGAATGGTACATATACACCATAATAGTTCAGTGGATTTTTCTGAAGAGTCAAACCGCGTGGTCAATTAAATTCATTGATTGTGTTCAGGATTAAACATCAGAAATAGAAGGTATAGTAATTAATGGGTGGGCATAGTTTAGAGTACAAAAATTATTTAATTTTAGATAGTATTCTGCGGATCTTGAAATTAATTTTTGTGGCCATTGGTGGACAACATCCGCACAAGCAAGTACAGCGGAGCACCACTACAGTGTGAACCCCACTCTACGTGGAGGCATACGTGCAGTGCGTGTGTTTTCGCTTCCACAAGCTTACAGCATACATTTCCGCACATTTGGGTTTTAGTCCACAGAAGCAGAAACCACACATACACCTTTACCCGGACCTATTCCGCGCATTATCATTACGTGAAATATACTTAACTAGTGTGACTATAGGGTCTTCCAACACGGTTACCTGAGTCTCAAGGTTCATGACGTGATTGCAGGCATACCAATAATAGTCTCACATTTTTAAGTTTAAAGTTTAAGATTTCCTAAATAATTTAAAGGAAAAAAAAGGACAAAAGAATTTAATGTAAATAGTTTCTAGTATTTTCCATAATAATTTGCATTAAATCAAAATGTGTAAAATAATAAGTAATTAATCAGAAAGATGCACCTAGGTTAATTGAATTTTCACCCTGTGCCACTATAATATATATTTAATTGAACCCTAATATTAAGAGTACTTATCTACACATATTTTGGAACAACATTCGTAACCAGTCCTGTTAGCGCAAACATCGATGGATACACGCAAAACATGTAAGTGGAAGTAAAACTATTTTCTTTTCTATTGATTATATCGTAATTTTAATATTTAGTTGTTCAAATTCCATTGAATTTTATATATATATATTATTTTTCAAGGTTTAATTACTTATTCTTAAAATTCTTGCAATGTAATAATTAATTTAAAAATTAATGATAAACCTTAAATAATGTTCAGAATATAAATAGAATTTTAGTGGATCGTAATCTTAAGTCTCTTTTCAATAATGTTAGAGATAGTGCTAAGTACTGTAAATCAGAAAAAACTACAACAACACATATAAAGGGTGTTTTATTTCTTACTTTTTTTGAAGTTGGTCTCTTTGACAGCTGTCACTTGATTTATTCTCAGTTTGGTTTGCCATTTCAAGAATTGAAGCCGAATTGGTGAATGGGCCCAAAACGAAAAACGAGATGGCCACCGATCCCTATTTTCACAAGAAAATTTTGTTCAGCGATGAAGCTCACTTTTGGTTGAATGTGTACGTTAATAAGCAAAATTGCCGCATTTGGAGTGATCATAATCCACAAGCCATTGTTGAGACGCCGTTACATCCTCAAAAAGTCACTATATGCTCTATGGGCAAAGGGAATCATTGGTCACTGAAGAAATCAAAGCTGAAGCCGGTAAAAATTTTACAGTCAATGGGGAACCCTATAGAGCCATGATTAATGACAATGACTCTCGTGCCTGAATTGGAGTATGTTGATGTGGACGACTTTTGGTTCCAACAAGACGGCGCTACATGCCATACAGCTAACGAAACAATCAATTTAATGAAGGAAACTTTTGGTGAGCGCATTATCCCGCGTCGTGGGCCTGTGGCGTGGCCTCCAAGATCGTGTGATTTGACACCGCTGCACTATTTTTTGTGGGGTTACGTGAAGTCGCTTGTCTACGCAGATAAGCCCAAGACGATTGATGCCTTGGAAGAGAATATTCGGCGCGTTATTACTGACATACGGACATACGGCCCCAAATTTCTGCAAAAAGAGGTCGAAAATTGGGCCCCTCGGCTGGAATTTATTCTAACCAGCCGCGGTGGCCACTTGCCCGAAACATAACGGCAAATCCTTATCTTTATAATAAAACTAAATTCTTGGCCATAACAATAAATTATATGCGTTTTGTTTCTTCGTGAAAACCACACTTCTAAAAAAAAACACCCTGTACATGGAATAAAGAGTAGTTAAGCATATATAGCGAATTTGTTGATAGACCGTTAGTTGGATTTGGTTGGGCTGGAGAGAGTAACTCTACTCTGATGGTTGGGAAAGGGAGAGTAGCGAAGCATTAACAGCTGTGCTTCTGCATTGATCGCGTTCTAGTAGTAAGTCGATTTGTTACACTACTTAATATCATCTACATATGTTGACCATCTTCATCTTTCATTTTCCCCTTCTTTTTACTGGCAAAATTGTACGTGCATGAAAATTTTGTATATAGATAGCTCTTATGTGCAACAGCTCGACAGTTGACTGCAAGTACCCACCTCTCCGGCGGGCACAGTACCAGGTTAAAGCAAGCACACTAGCCAAGTCAACCGACATAAGGCAAGGTCTATTACAATTATTGATTTAAGATCAGAATATCTTTAAGTAAGTCCATTTCAATCTTAAAATAAGAACGAGCAATCTTGGTTAAAGTTATAAAAAAAAATTTTAATCACTTTATCAGCATCAAAATAATTTTTTTATTCTGATTGAAAGAATATTTGTTAAAGTTTAATAGACTTTCATCAGCGGTTGGGCTTTGCTTAATATCGCTTTTCCTGAATTCAGAGCGTTTTTCCACTGTTTTATAATTTTACTTGACTTGAACATTATTTGAACCAGAACCAAAAACGTCGCCGGTTCGAAACCCTTTCGATAACCCCTTCGATAAGTAAAAATCTATGAAAATACTGTGATTCCTTAATAAATAAACATATGAAATAAACATTAAAAAGTTGGAAAAATACTTATGCAAAATGCTTCCTTATGAGGGGCATCGGAGGTAGCTGTATAAGGATTACGGTAGGATTCAATCCACAATAAATAAATAGAGGGAAAGCCCATTCAAGGAGATTTAATAATTAAATTATTATGCGACACTTTATCAAACGGGTTTGAAACATCCATAGCGATACGGTTGTTGGTAGTGTGTTAGACTAATACGCAGAATAACTAATACGTAACAGACAAAATTCAAAAAGAGGAAAAATAGTTATTCTATACGGTATCACCTCTTAGCAAACAATGGCAACTCTATTAGAGTCTAAAGTGCATAAGAAAAATATTTACCTTCGCCGTTCGGATTCGGCATGAAACTGTATGTCCCTTCCTTCCATTTATGTATAACACTCACAACATGAATAAAAGCAGAAAATAACTACCGGCCACCATAAGCCTACAAGATTCTTTGAAAGTTTTCAATTAAAATTTCGTCCAGAGATTATTGCAATCATCTGAAATATTATCCTCCAGCTTTCGTTAATCCTCAATAGGAGAATGGGGTAGTCCCTGCAGTTTTTGACCCCTACTCAAACTATTTAAAATGTTGAAAATTACTAGTAAATTACAGTATTTTTCAAACTGAAGTGTTGACAATCCAAAGAATTGCAGGGAAAGCTTTAAATATCAAGGATAGCAGCTGCATAATTATTTATGCTGATAGTCAAGTAGCAATAAAAGCACATGAGAAAAATCAGTTCTAAACTGCTACAAATCGCTTCAAATTCTCAGTATGTTTATATATGATAGCTACCAGGTGCCGGATCACCAAGGGATAATAGGAAACTAAGTTACAGATGAACTGGAAAAACATGCTCGATGGGTACACTATATCCTAATCTAACCTAACCGAAGGTGCATGTAAAGCTCGAAGATACTTAATTTATTTTGGCTTTATCATTACTTCGTAGGGTGTAAATGCATGTACCTACATATACGTACATGTATGCATGATATTACCATTTCATGCGAATAAGAATGGTGTGTATATGAAAGCGTGTGGACTGTGTATGTATGTGCACATTCATCCTTATATTACTATAGAATAATCGGAAGTGACTTGTGTGTGCAGAAATAAATCGTGTTAAAAGGTTAACTTGACGACAATGTTGCTTATCCACACGGGATAAGTAGTACGAACAAAAACAGCAACAACTATAGCACCATCAACAGCAACAGTAGCAACAGTAGCTGTTCAAAAAAGCAACCGACAACTATCAGTACAAAAATAACAACACCCTAATGAATTCGGGTTTTTATGATAAAGAAGAAAAGTGATTGTGTGGCGGGAAAGGGAGAGAGGGACTGAAAAGTTGAGACCTAACTATAACTCCCAGTATAAGTAATAACGTCAACACTATAGTGAACTGCTGCTGTTTGCTGCTGTCCTGGACTCGAACTCCAAAACTCATCTATGAAAATTTGTCGTGCTCACATCTTATGTATGGATATGTACATGTGTGTGTGTGTATGTGTATGTGTATGTGTGCGTGCTTTTATGTTTTTACTAAAGATGTATTACATAGATACGAAATAAAACAAGGAAAACGAGCTATGAAGCAACGAACAAACAAGCCAGTTCAGCATATTTAGTGGGTACAACCTACCAACGACGATACGCACAAGAAATGGAAATGACCGCTGCCTTGGACCGATGATCTCGGGCTTAGTATACATATGTACTCGTACATTCGCACATATATGCCAGCAATAAAGTAGCTAGAGTGTATTATTTAGCTAACAGCGGGATATTCTACATACATATGCACAAGTACACATGTATCTAAGTGTTTGTGTGTGTGTGTATTTGTGTGTTGAGTGGATTTCTATCTTCTTATTTATGCCTTTTCTTTTAGCTGATTTGCAATTCAATTCCGGATTTTTGCTGCAAGTTTTGTGCTGGACGTTCGACCGTTCGTTGTCAGTGTGTTCAATGTCGATTGCTGCTGCGTGGTAGTAATACTCCATGAACACACACAAACCCCCCAAGTAAGCATTTGTAAGAAAGTGCGAGAATATTTATCCCTTCTAAAGTATAAATAATTCCAATTTTTTTCTCATTTTCGTTTATTCTTTAAATCTAATTTTTTCTCAATAAATTCAAGTAAAGCATAGCTTTTTATACGTATGTATGTATGTGCATATGTGCACATGGTTAGCCATAGAGAAGCCAAATGGCCAAATGTGTGTATGTAAATGCGTTTAAGCTCCTTGATAGTCGTGTATTAAGCAAATATTTATATTGATTTTGTGTCAACAGCATTTAACACTTGTAATATTTCTTCTTCTACATTTTTTACAAAATTCCCCTTTTCGTTTTTCATTTTAAGTTAATCATAGTCGTAAACATTTACATATTGATAGTGCAATTTATTTGGAAAAGGAAACGTACGCAGCCCATCCCACAGTAAAATAGCACCAGTTACCATCAAATACGTATTCTTCTTTCCATTGGCCTCAATAGGCTGATAAAGCACTTTTCTTTTATTTAATTTAGTAATAAAATTTATTGAACAAAAATAAATCTTAATAACTATCAACATATTTGCTTTCAATTCAAAAATCTCAGCTCCAGAAAAATACCTTAAACATTACATTGCAACGTATTTCACAGCAAATTTATCTTTTCGATATCTACTTTCTGTGATACACAATTCAGAGCAAATTGTGGGATGCCTAACCTCAGTCAAGGCCATGGAAATAAATTAAGACCCCGTGGAAAAGGAATGATGAAGTAACGAATCCATTATTTTTTAAATGTCTTCAGCAAAGTCTTCAGGCTTTCTTTTCTTTTAACCATCGTTTGCCGCCTGTAGTGATTTTTCGGATAGCAATTTTTAAAGTACATTTTAAACTTTCCCAAAGAAATCACTGCTTAATAAATATTTCCGCATATCCTTTCACATCCACTTTGATGCTGCATTTAAATAGTTTAAAATTATTTGATCTCACTTTGCTGAAAGTCCAATTTAATTATCTCGCATTCGAAATGAGAAATCCATCTAAATAACATAACAAGCTTCTTGTAGAAATTATAACATTGACCAAAATTTCGTAAAAAACTTATGGAGAAATAGGCAAATTTTACTTCCGGAGGATGTGTGGCCCGGTTCCTTCTAAAAAATCCAGACCCGGCGGCTTCACATTGTTCGTACCGTTAGTTTTTCGTGCAGTTAAAAGGTTTAAGGAGCTGGGTCATGAAGGTGATTGTCCAGGAAGAGGCAGAAAACCCACCGGCAATCCTCCCAGGAATCACAACATCGTTCAATACCGGGTGCAGCATAATTCAACGGTTTCCATGAGAAAAGTTGCTCACGAAACTGGCAGCAATCGTGAATCAGTTCGACTTATAGCAAAAACCCGAACTAGGACTCAATGCTTACAAGCTCCCAAAAGACCCGTTACTTACTTAACTGGCACTACAACCGATGATCGGTCTTGGCCGCCTATACAAAGCTTCGCCAGTCGCTGGCGCTAGTTGATAAGGCCAAGTGCAGTCAGGTTGCCCTGCACCTGGTCTTTCCAACGGAGACTAGGACTTCCCCTTCTGCGTATTCCCCACCGTGGTTCGAATAAAATGCCCTTCTAACCGAAGCGCTTTCTTCCATTGGCTCAACATGACCCAGCCAGCGAAGCCGCTGGATTTTTATACTCTTGACTATGTCAGTGTCGGCGTATAGCTCAGACAGGTCATCGTTCCATCTTATTCGATACACGTCGTCCACGCATACTGGAGACTGGCTCCTAACAGCCTCTCATCATTGATGGTCAATGTCCACGTCTCTGCGCCATACATTAGGACGGGAAGGATGAGGGACTTATAAAGCGTTATTTACGGATGAAAATAACAGCGTACGACTTAAATGATGTCGCCTACGTCGAGCCGAATTGGATCGGAAGAAATAGTCTTCACAGATGAGAAGCTGTTTACTGTTGAACAAGCGCATTGCCGTCAAAACGACAGAAGCTGGTCAACAGAGGACTATCCTGGAGTATCATACGCCATTCAACATCACCATAATCCGCAATCCATCCATTTTGGTATGTGGTGGGATTTGAGCAAATGGCAAGATACCCTTGATTTTTGTGGATCAAGGAGTCAAAACCCCTCGAAACCGGCTGAATATATTTTTACTCATGCATTATGGTATCTTTTTCTCCGGTCTGTTTTACGTTTTTAATTACAATAATTTTTTTATGTCGTACTTATACTCGTACACTTATTAATTGTCACCGTGTACAGAAATCTTATCCGGCGCATTTTCTAATAAAAGGCGGTGTCATCTGCATTGAATACAGCTTCGTGCGAAAGGTTGTACTACTTCATGACATCAGCGAATTTATTTATGAATAATATGAGCTACAAGATTTTTGGACAACGACAATTTTCGCTAAATTTTTCCTTAACTACTTATTCTTAAATTTGGTGAACCGTCCGTCATTCAAATCTTTTTACTGACCTGGTCTAATGACCATATGTATATAATACAACCGCTTTCAAGCTCTGCCATTTACCGCACACATAAATCCATTTACCAACTTCCTCATTAAGTTATTTTTCTTCTTTTTTTAATTTTGCCTATCGGCAAATTGCAAACGAAACAAAACGCAAATCAGCTTCATCGATATTGAAAACATGTTGGATAATAATTTTAATTTCATGAGGTATGTTTGTTTCAGCAGCAGCAGTAGGAAATAGCTGCGGATGTCCACTGAATGCAATTAGCAAATTTTGTTAACTGGTGTTTTTTTCTTTTTTGATTTTCAATCATTTTGAAACATTAGCAATGCAGTGGTGTTGCATGTCGCCACACAGTAACTCGTAAGCAGAGAGGGATGAGCATTTGAGGTAGAAAAGAATTTAAAAAAATAGGAAACATGGAGACTAAGTAGTAACAAATGAAATTTAGATCAACCAACACAAGCATTCATACTCGTACATGATTGCATACATACATCGATGGATTTCAATTCGACTAGACCACAAACACAAAATTCAATTTCATGTACGGGTATGCAATAACAAATACACCTACATACATACATCGATATGCATGTTTGTATGTATGGGTATGTTCGTCCCTGTTGGAGAGAATGCCCATCAGCAACATTAACAATGTATTATCATCAGATAGTAACTATCAAATATTTGTGCCTCCTGTCGAAGAAGAAGTGTGGGTGTGTACTAGTACTCATACTATACCATATATGGATTTAAGTCTCTATGAGTGTGTGTGTGTGTATTTGAATTTTCTTATGGTGGATAATTGGATGTTATGAAAATGTGGCAACGTTAACGGCGTTTCATCATTGGCGATGTGTTAGTTTATTTTGACATATTGAGTTGAGTTCATACGAAGCCCTATAAGGAAATGAACTAATTTAAGATAAGTTTAAAATTTCTTCTTTTTTCAACTTTATTCATGGAACGACTTACTTAACATTGCGAGTTCCTACGAGTATGTCAATGGCCACCTGTGAATATATTTTCAACTATTTTACTTTCCACCCAGTTATATTGTATCATTTCGTGGTATAAGAAAAACAAACAAAAATTGCGTACGTCAGTGGGACGCCGCCCTATAGAAGATTACTTCTTCCTTCTAGCGAACGAATTTTTAACGAAATATTTTGAAATTGTTTATTATATAAAATATTCATAATCAAAGCACATCTTGCTACATGTTTATAATTATAATCTTACCATCATCATTATAATAATATCATCAAAATATTCAGGTTATATGATCTCAACACCTGGAAAATTTGCCACTTGCCGGCCTGAGAACTCACGAATGTTATGAGGTTAACTAGAAACTTGTTTTGTTGTTTTCTTTCCACGGAGGAGAGATTTTCATACAAATTTTCAAGTAAATCTTCTGCCCTTCTCTTTTGTTGTGAATCTGGGAATTCGCCCACCTAAATGACTGCCTGATGCTTCAAAATCTGAAGACCTTCGTCGGGACTCAATGACATGAATGTTTATGCACTTATTAGCTTAATTAGTCTTTGCGAGTTGTTTTTCAATGAAATTCGAATTCTGTTGTGCCTCAAGTTGCTAGCGAAGTCAACACCATCATGATCTCTCGGTGCTGGTTTTTTTCGACGAACTCTACTTATACATTCTCGCTGTCTCTCAATAGCAGTTTTTTCTGGAGCTTTTATCGTAACAGAATCGCCATATCTTTGTGCGTCTCGTTTGTTTTTTTTTTTTTGTCATTCTGTACTCGCTAATTCTTTCAGCGCTCTAGAAATTTATAACGATATTGGTTTGAAATGTAAAAATTTTGTTTGAAATGTAAAATTTGACTAAAAACTGATGGGCGGCGCCCTCTATTAATCGAGTATGAATTATATGCGAATCAGCGCCCTCTATCAATTGATAGAGAGATATAGGGATTTTCTATTGATTAATAGAAGGCTCCTCCTAATGATGCTGCCCATCATTTATGTGTATATACATATGCATCCTCCTCTCTTTCATACTTGATTGATAGAGCGCGCTGCGCTTCATTTTCGTGGCAATTGCTTTTACACCCTCGTAAATATAAAACGATTTTAAGGAAATAAACTCCAATAAGCTTCAGTAAACTTCATATATTTTTTTTTTTTAAATATCTATGTATGTATGTACTTATTCTACTTACTTACTTAACTGGCACTACAACCGATGTCGGTCTTGGCCGCCTCTATAAAGCTTCGCCAGTCGCCTGTGCTGCAGGTTGTGCAGTCAGGTTGCCCTGCAACTGGTCTTTCCAACGGAGATTAGAACGTCCTGTTCTGCGTGTTCCTCCACCGAGGTTGGAATAAAATACCCGTCTAGCCGGAGGGCTTTCTTCCATTCTCTCAACATGACCCAGCCAGCGAAGCCACTGGATTTTTATACGCTTGACTATGTCAGTTTCGGAGTACAACTCATACAGTTCATCGTTCTGGACCGTAGATCTTACAGAGTATCTTCCTCTCGAACGCTCCTAACAGCCAACAGCCTCTCATCATTGATGGTCAATGACCACGTCTCTGCGCCATACATTAGGAGGGGAAGGATGAGGGACTTATAGAGTGTTATTTTCGTCGGTCGAGAGAGTGCTCTGCTTCTCAATTGCCTACTGAGCCCATAGTAACACCTGTTGGCAAGAGTTAATCTCCGCTTGATCTCAAGGCTGACATTACTGTTAGTGTTTATGCTGGATCCTAGATATACGAAATCCTTGACGACTTCAAAAGTATAATAGTCAACAGTGACATTTGTCCCAGACGCCGTAACTCTTTGTTTGTTGGCACAAGGTATTTCGTTTTGTCCTCGTTCACCACTAGACCCACTCGACGAGACTCCCTTTCCAGATTGGAGAATACTACACTGACTCTTCGAGCGTTTTTGCCAATGATGTCAATATCGTCAGCGTATGCTAGCAGCATGACACTCTTGTAGAAGATAGTGCCAGAGATGTCGATGTTCGCAGCTCGTATTATTTTCTCCAGCATAAGGTTAAAGAAGTCGCACCATAGGGAATCACCTTGTCTGATTGGGCAAATGGCGCGAAGAGGTCTATCCCAATTTTCATTGCACTGGTGGTGTCAGTCAGTGTCATTTTGCAAAGACGAATGAGCTTTGCAGCGATACCAAAATCAGACATTGCGGCGTACACGTGATCCCTAATCGTGCTGTCGAAGACGGATTTATAATAGAGATAATAGGTGTCAATCTGTGTTCCTCGGGTCTTTTCCAGGATTTGGCGTAGTATGAATATTTGGTCGATGGTGGATTGACCAGGCCTGAAGCCACACTGATAAGGTCCAATCAGTTTGTTGACGATGGGCTTTAGTCTTTCGCACAGTACGCTCGATAGAACCTTATATATAATATTAAGAAGGCTTATCCCACGGTAGTTGGTGCAGATCGTGGAATCATCTTTCTTATGGATTGGGCAGAGTACGCTGAGATTCCAATCACTTGGCATGCTTTCATCCGACCATATTCAGCATAGAACTCTTCGAGCTCTTCGCCTCCGGTCTTAAACAATTCAGCAGGCCATTTGCACCTGTAGCCGAGCGATGGCTGTTAAGACCTCCTCATAGTCGGGCAGCGGTACTTCAACACCGTCAGTGATTGGGGTTTCCGTCTTCATCCTTGCAGGAAAAGGCCCCGGTCTTCAAACCATCAGTCAGGCGTCATATTATTTCAAAGAAATTTCGGACTTCGTTTCTGTCCCGCAACATTTCGATATCATTGAACTCGCGTCTTTCTTCATCTCTTTTCTTGCGCCTGAAAAGACGTTTCTCCTCCCTCCTCAACTCTCTGTATCGCTCCTTAGCAGCTCGCGTTGCAACTGACTGCAGGGTGTTTTTCGCTTCAGTAGCATCGCGACACTCTCCGTCGACGGTGGTAGCCTAGCACCTCTTGGGCAGCCGTACGCATAGAGCGGGAAATGTGCATCCACTGCGCGCACATATCAAAAAGTTGAGGGGTGTTTTGCGATAGGAAGGGTGCAAGTTGGTTGGCGAAGACTTCGGCTGTCTGTTGTGAATGCAGCATTTGGACATCCAGCTTTCTCTTTGTACCTATCCGTACACGTTTTGCTACACATATACGCGTGCAGACCTTGGCTGCAACCAAGTAGTGGTCTGAATCGATGTTTGCACGACGTATTGTGCGTACGTCTAGTACATTAGAAGCGTGCCTTCCGTCGATCACAACGTGATCAATCTGGTTTCGTGTGTTTTGATCAGGGGACAGCCAAGTGGACTTGGATATGGATATCTATGGATATCTTTATGTTGGAATCTGGTGCTACCTAACTGTCATGCTTCGTGCGGCGGCTATGTCGATCAGTCTCATACCGTTATCGGTGGCCTCGTCGTGGAGACTGAATTTTCCGATCGTCGGACTAAAGAGACTCTCCTTGCCCAGCTTGGCATTAAAGTCGCCTAACACGATTTTAATATCGTGGCGGCAGCAATGCTCATAAGTTTTGTCGAGGAGCTCGTAGAAGTCATCTTTGGTCGTTTCATCCTTCTCATCCGTCGGGGTATGGACACAAATTAGGCTGATGTTGAAGAATTTTGATTTGATGCGGATAGTGGCTAGGCGCTCGTTCACGACCGTGAACCTCGAGACTAGATATCGCCGTCTCTTCCCAACCACAAATCCAACACCAAATTCGTGACTCGACGCATGACAGCTGTAGTAGATGTACTTATTCACTTATGTATATTTTTGTTCAAATGAATTATATAAGAATTCATACATATTAATTTAGTCAAATATAATTATATAGTATTAATTGCATAAAGTTTACTGGGCTTAAGCCAGTGGTTATGAATTATGGAGCATAGGTTTGATTAGGTGAAATAGATGAGCATTGTTCGTACGGTCATCACACGTATGTAGTGAAAAAGCAAAAACAAATTCTCTTTTTCGCTGTTTTGTCGCTGATTGCCGCTGCCTAAACGATTCAGTGTACAGGTCAGATAACTATCACGTGCGTACGTTAGTATATCAATTATATATTACAAAAAACATAAGCGACAGAGCAAAAAACATAAGCGACAGAGCAAAAATGTTAAACCAAACTGACTGACACCGCGTATAGTTTATACTAGTTTTCAATAAGTTTTTTTAACAAACTGATTGCTTTATTCCAATAGGGTGGAAATAAAACGACATAGAGATAGAGAGAGAGAGATAGATACAGAGAAAGCAGAAGATATGAAATCCGTACATGAGAAATTCACGAATAGCAGAATGGAGATAAAATATTTTTCATTTGTAATGGAAGCTTGTTGCATCGGTATTTTGGGCATCAATCAATGGGATGCCTATTTATGTGTATATGTGTGGTTACCTTTTTTGACTCTGAACAAGAATTTAATTGACAAAATTTGATTTCGATATTGACATTTTTCCTAGGGGCATTTTGCATCAGCTTAGACCATATACATATGTACTCGTATAGGAATGCTAGCATTTGAGGAATTATGACTTTATATGATAGAATTACCATACTATTGCACACGAGATATATCATCATTCCGGTTTTTAATACGAATTTTCTTTGACTACTTACATATTTTTGTAATAATGATACTCGTACTTTATTAGATTTTCGTAAAATTAAACTGCATCAGTTAGCAAGCAATTAATGGAATTAATTTCTGTGGGATAAAAGTGTATTTGACATCAAATTATCACTTGATGAATTTTCAAATGGATAACGATAAACGATGACGGGGTAATTTACATCTAAATTAAGGTTAACATTTACAAAGGAAGAGGGCATTTCACAAACCAGTATTGATTAAAGAAAGACCACGGACTGCGAATTTTTTTTTTTTTTGCGTTTTGCCACCGTACTCGATTTAGAGCTTTGGTCAGTTCCACTGGTGAGCAGTGAAATCAAATGGCTTAAATGTTTAGGAAATTATGATCATCTTTTCTGAATTAATATACTCTGCATAACTAGTCAATCTATTTTTGCAGAACTCTCCCATTTGAATACGGACCTTTCCTGTATACAATTTCTACAGCCTATATGCCTATCTTCTGCACATCTCGACACGATGGTTGCCATCTATGCAGACGATGTTTCAGGAGTATCTGTATGCGTTAGAAGACAAGTTCAAACCATGAAACATATGCGTCAACGGTGGGAAATCTATTCTTGTAACTTACTTTACTTTACTTTTAATGGCACAACAGCCCATGGAGGGCCGTGACTGAGCTTTTCGCATCCACTCATGTTGTGCGTGTTATATTTGTACAATGTAATATTGTACATGAATTGTAACTTATACGATAAGAAAATGTGCCTGTCCAGACGTTCGCTAGAACAGAACCGCCATTCCTCAAAAATATATCGCTGCCTTGGCATTCACCTTGAAAAGCGCATAACCGGAAAAGACCACATTAAAGCAAAAATGAGGCATGTTTCATGTAAAACGAAGAAACTCAGAATCGCGGAAGCATACTGAACATCGCCAACAAGCTGTTCTATGCAAGGTCATTATAATATTCACATAGTCCAATGGTTTCCAGTAACCTAAATTTGTAAAAAAAATGTTAAAAAAATCCAGTTGTTTCAAAACAAAATGCACTAAATACTGGCTAACATGCCCTGATACGACCAAAACGTTACAATCCACTGCAAATTAAATGTTAAATTCGTCAATGATAAAATATGTCAGCAGAGCATACAACTGCAGACCGAACCAGTACTACAACCTACTGGCCATCAATCTTTTGGGCAACAGACTATCTAGCGCGGAGGCGACTCTGAAATGCTAACACCCGCTGGATCTACCGTTGAGAGGTTGATCAAAAATTATTAAATTTTAAATCGCCTATCAACCTCTGCCAGCTTTCAAAATGCTAATACTCGATCATCATCACCATTTTATAAATTCGGAATTACAGATTACACAGTCCAACAGTATTTCTGCAACAATGCGATTGCAATACAACTTGTCTGAAACTGGCTGCATTGAAGTTGTCGAAATTTTTACTGTTCACCTAACAAAACTGCGGTGACATAATCAATTAATTTATACCTTGATCTCTAATTGATGCCAGCACACTAGTGCGTAACATACATAGAATCCTCAATGGAACTCAATTCGTCCCTCTCTTATAGCACCACATAAAGTTAAAAATATTCAAAAGCGGTATATCAAAAGACAAAGAGGTTTTCACTATGGGCAAATACTTAGCTATTAAAATAAGCCTGAGACCAACGTATAGTATATCTACCCTAACACAGCGAGCTACTCACAGCATAACCAATCATAAATCCTATTCTAGTGTAGATAAAAATGAAACAAATAAAAATAACTTTAAACGCAAACAATTTTCATGCTTTGTTCAACTTGACATCAAATGGAAAGAAAAACTTTATTTTTACATTCAAATGTACATATTTATACTACTACATTCATACATACAAGTTTACCCAACGGACAGAAAAGGACTCCATAATGCCTTTCGGAGTGTTAGCAAGTCAGCTGTAGGATCTGGATCTAAATATGCCACACCATTACGTTTTTAGCATTGCATGTCATTGAACATGGGATAATCCGTTTACGCTCCTTTTGTTGTGTTTCGATCGTCTTCTCATGCAATCTTTATGTCAGAGTTTGCTCTTTTTTGCTCTCTACTTTACACTTTTCTTCTTCTTCTTTATTTAGTATTTTTTGAAGTGCTTCAAAAGACCTCTCACGAAATCTTTGCGTCAGTAGTCCATTATGTTTTAAAATACTTTGTTTTAGATAAATACTTTGTTTAATCTGGCCGTCGTCTGTTTGATTTTCGGTATCGAGAGTGTTCGTTAAACAAAAAAAAAAAAAAAACAACAAGTGCTGACCTTTTACCCCTGGGTAAGAGGTTAGAGCCAATCACACACATCCACACACAAACACACACACTTACACAGGTCTAAAATTTGCTATCAATTTCATGCCAAGTGCGTTTTTTTGAATTTTAATGGAAATTCTAATTTTTGTCCCAACATTTTGGATCGAACTTTGAGTTTTTACGGTATTATGTTCGTTGTGGTTGTTGTTCTTGAATGTAAAGTTTCTTCTTTTTCTGGTTTTTGTTTTTTTGCTGTTGTTTCTAATCGCAAACGGAAATTTGAATGCAAATTCGGTGGCACATTCTCGCACATGCGGTGCCTGTCACATCCGATTATAATTTTTATTTTGTGTTCTTGTTCCTTCATGATGGCGGCCTAAACGTGCAGAGTGCAGAGCTGAGCTTTTAAAATATTTCGTTTTTTGTTTTTTGCTTTTGCGTTTATCATTTGTTGTATCTATGTTGGTGAAGGGGTGATTGGTGAAGGGGTGATTGGTGAAGGGGGGATTGGTGAAGGGGGGATTGGTGAATGGTGTGAATGTATGTGTTTGTGTGTGAGCAAATAATGTTGAATCGTTTTTGTGTTTGACTGGAATTTAAAATATTATTACAAGGTTCTTAAGTTTTTAAATGATAAACGCATATTTTACACACACACACACAGAAACACATTCACATTTACATATATGTGATGGGAGTATATACTATATACATATGTATATATTCAAATACTGTATACGCCCTCACAAATTGTAAAATGTGGCACGATAACACACACGCACTCTTTTATGCTGATGTGTACGAGCATTTGCAAATGACATTATCTCTCATCAACGAAGTATTTCCTATTTCATTCCTTTCCCACATTCTGTATTTCTTTCCACATTTCTCTAAAAATGTATATTTATCATCGTTACAGTTTTCGTAACGCACGAATGAATTTTTAAAATATTTCTTTATTTCGGACTTTACTTTGTGTTTTTTTTTTTTTTTGGTCTGTGGTGATGCCAGTCATTCACATCTCTGTTGCTATCTTTTAGTTTGATAAGGGTTTACCCTCAAATGCTGGTTTCAAGTTATGTATATGTACCATATTTTCACTGACGATGGCGATCAAGAGATGATGGTACAACCATGAATATTAGTGTAAATATTCGGTAAAACGTAGATGTGTTTTCTGGTTGCGGTAACTCTAATATCTAAAATACTTAAATATTGTTGAACGTGTCAAAACTCAAACAATACATTTTCTATATTATTTTATTTCTCAAAGAAAAAGAGCAGACATTCTTGCACATCAATGCGGTAAGTAAGATACAAATTTCAGATATTGAGTTTTGATCCTCTTATAAATCGAAATTACCCACATTTCCCCTAATCAAAATTCTTCCTAACTGACAATTATTCAAGCAAATATTCAAAAACCACCCCACTTGAAAACCCCTTTTTCAGAAGAGGTGATAAGTATGTATGTATGTATAAGATGACTGTCCTGAACTTCGCCTCATCTAATGGCACTGGGCACTTATGAAGAGAAGTTTGAAAAAGGTAAATGTAATTTTTTCAACGTAGATGAAGGTGAGGTGTTCCAAGGCATAGTTGCAAGGCATACATACATACATTATAACGACAAAGCTAATGAATATGGCTATATTTGGCTCAACATTACCACTTGAACAATATAAAAACTACGCGAGTGTACCAGTGACAAGCTGCAAGCACAAAACCCAGCAGCGATCTTCAACGGTGAGAAGGCTGGCCAAGCAAGTATGACCAGAGTACAACTCCAAACGCTCCAAGAATCTTATATCTTATATACATAAAGTGGCGGCAGTAATAACTGATACACCCTCAAAAGACTTCTGTGGAAACTGTAAAGATGCAGAGGAGGAGGGGTCAATCAATCACTACCTACGTTTCTGCTATGTAGAAAAAATACGCTAGGTTAATGCTTCCTATATGACCTGTCCTACTTGAAGTCGGTTGACTTAGTGGGCTTACTTAAATACAAAACAAAGTCCGAAAGGTTAGAGTAATAATACCCCTTCAAACGGGGAGGATGAGACACTCACGTGGTATATCAATGTACAATTTTTGTACTGTTTCCTGATGGACACAAATAAGTAATACTATTTCTATGGTTTTTGGTATCTGGCAGAAGATTATTTTTTAACAAATTTTGAAAATTTTATAAAGATTGCCAAAAAACATTTGAAATATATAATGTTATAGAAGGATTTCGTTTTAGGTACCCAATGAAAGATCTTAGAGTAATATTATCTAGAATACTTCTTAAGTGAATGATATCGCAATTTCCAAATTACATTTTCATCCTTGAACTTCCTTGGCAATATTTTTTATCGAAATCCAATCGAGTCGAGGTCAGTGCAACCCAGTGAATTGAATAATCAATATACAATAATCTTCAACATACTTAATTCAGGTGCATTTTTTTGCTACTTGGTTTTTGACGTTCACGCGTGATTCTTGATATGTGTTTAAGTAAAAAATGCTCAGTTTGGTTTGTCATTTCTCCATGAATAGACTTACGCCTGAACAACGTTTGCAAATTATTGAAATTTACTGTCAAAATTCATGCGTCCATTTTATGGTCGTCATAATCGACGGTCAATGGAGAAAATTACCGTTCGATGAAAACAGACTCTTTTTTTTTGCCAAAAATGCAAGAATTGGACTCATGTGGACATGCGGTACCAACAGGACGGTGCCGCATGCAACATGCCACACTGCACCCAAAACCAAGCATCAATTGAAAGGCGAATTTGGTGACCAGTTAATCTCACGTTTCGGTGCAGTCAATTGGCCACCAAGATCGTGTGATTTGACCCTGTTAGACCAATTTTTGTTTGTTAAGTCTCTTGTCTTTAGGGACAAGCCAAGCCCGATTGTTGCTTTGGAAGCCAACATTGAACGCGTCATTGCGTCATTGGTGAGATTCCGGCCGAAATGTGTGAAAAAGTGTGCCAAAATTAGACCTTCAGAAAGGACCACTTAAAGCGTAGCCGCGGGCAACATTTAAATGAAATTATCTTTAAAAATTAAATGGCAGGAATTGATTGATGAAAATAACGCTCTATAAGTACCTCATCCTTCCTGTCCTAATGTAAGGCGCAGAGACATAGACATTGACCATCAATGATGAGAGGCTGTTAGGAGCGTTCGAGAGGAAAATACTCCGTAAGATCTACGGTTCAATGTGCGTGGACGACATGTATCGAATAAGATTTAACGATGAGCTGTATGTACGCCGACAGTAAAATAGTCAAAGGTATTAAAATCCAGCGGCTTCGCTGGCTGTGTCATGTTGAGCGAATGGAAGAAAGCGCTCCGGCTAGAAGGGTATTTTATTCGAGCCACTGTGGAGGAACACACAGAAGAGGACGTCATAATCTCCGTTAGAAATACCAGGTACAGGGCGACCTGACTACACTTGGCCTTATCAACTGGTGCCAGCGCGCGCATAGCAGAGGCGACTGGCGAAACTTTATAGAGGCGGCCAAGACCGATCATCGGTTGTAGTGCAAGCTAAGTAAGTACCATAAGTAAGTATAGCTGGTTAAATGTTTTCATTAACCTTGACTTTTATTTTCTTTTATTCCTTTTTCAGACTTTTTAAAGACGAAAACTAGGTAATTTGTTCCAACATTTTGAAATGGGACACGACTGGAACACCAATAAAATTTAGTCTATCACAATCGAAGTCAGCTAATAGAAAATCATACAACCTGCTGCAGGTCAAGTTCCCGGAACTTGATAATTAAACTTTAAAAATAAATCTTTAAACGATTAAAAATTAAAGGGTAATACAATTCAAATATTGGTCTGGCTTAAGAATGACTATAATAATTTCACATATAGGTTTTCAAAATCAATTTATTTTTAAGCCGACAAATGTACTGCAGCACTGGATAATTTTTCTAATGTAAAGTGAGACCATGATTTATTTGAATTATAAAAAAAATATAATAATAAAATTATGTGAAATGTGTCCTCTCTTTATGATATTCAACGCCCGGAGGGAATATTATGTAAGATCGACAAGTTACTGAAAACCAAACTATGGTAAATAAATTCTGCAAAAATTACGTTTTTTTTTGGAATATTCGGAAATGAATAATGGGGATTTTATGCGCAAACAGGCAAAACTTTAATGCGTATTTTGCATAAATCCATCAAAATTCAGAATATTGTGTAATGAATGCAAAAAACTTTTTACAATACGTTAAACATTAGCGAATATTTTCGTGTGTACATATGTGTGGTTGTGTACCTATGTATGTATGTATGCATGCATGTATGTGTGTTCTTGTAGGTACATGCATGTGCATGTACACGTACACAACCAACTAAAATGCTAAGAGCGATTTGTATGGATGCGAGCATGTATGTGTATATGTATTTAAGTATGTAAGTAAGTAAGTATGTATTTATGAATTGTAAAATATGAGCAATAAGTAACTTTACTCGGTTTCATAATGTTGGCTCCACATCCGCCCCCTTCTTTATGGTAAACCATTCTCCATCTTCACACACACATACTACTGCATTACATATTATGATGTATTGATGCCAGGCAGGACATTAATAATAGGCTTAAGTCGAAAATTGCTACTGGCAAAGATTTATTATGGTAGCTTTCCTGCATACATACACATCTACCTATATTTATATACATATATCTGCATACATATGTGCATGTAGGTAGATACATATGTATAGTATGTATTTGTAACTACATAAAATATGTATGTATGAATGTTAGCTTTAAATATTGTTCTTTTTTAAGTATTTTTTTTTTTTTTTGCTGCGCCATTGGATGATTTTTCTTTGAAGGTGGTTAAGGTTAAAACAACTGATATTGTCGTTGCCAAGAAACAATTTCTGTTCGTTTTTCATTCGACTTTTGAAACTGATTTTAATCTCATATTTGTTAAAGCACTTGCCTGTACTAAAATAGAGCAACGTGCTTGATTTTTTACTGGCGGCATTAATATTGTTTATTTACTTTTAGTAAAGAATTTTGTGTCTTTGTGTCACCATCGCCTCTATCGCTCTCTATGTTGCATTCATTGCCACAAAAAGTTTCCAGTTCCATTTGCCCAGTGTTCGAACATACTTAAGTAAAAAGTCAGTGGCGCACTCAAGTGTGTCGTCGGGTTTTCTAAAATGTTTTTAATGGTTTTCATAAGTTACATCTCCTGCTCATATGGTTTTAGTTCTTTTTTTTTGCCCTGTTTCTTTCTTACTTTGTGCCTCTTCACACCCACATGCGTTTTGTAATAATATTTGTGTTCTCTTCCTTGTATCAAACTGTTGAAGTTTAGGTTCTCTTCATTTTGACACATTTGTTTCCTTTTTGGTTTGCTTCATTTTGATTGATTGAGATTTTCAATTAAGAAATTGAATGTGAATGTGTACGAGGGAGCATGTGTGTGTGCTTGTTTGTATTTATATAAATGGATTTTGTAATTATGTTTGGTGTTGAAAAACTAGAAAACGAACAATTGTGTAAATTTGCTCGTTTCGAAGTCATCAATTAATTTTTCTGTCGTCGACTACAATTTAAAATTTGTGGCTATAACTAATTGGGTTAAACATTTGGAGTGTTAAAGACAGAGCTTTATTTAAGATTGTTCATTTTGATTTATTTTACATTCACATATATTTATACATTTTTATGAGTTGAAAAGGTAATCACATTTAATTTGATTAAATTTTATTTATTCTTGTTTTGGTTATGCACCACTGCTCAAATATTACTTATATAAAAAGGAATAATAAATTAAGTATTATTTCCGGTTCAGTGTTGTACTGAGCATTACAATTTGATCCGTGTTCATTGCTATAATTTTATCAATTGGCTTTGTTCTTGGTTGTTATCACAGAATTGGTTAGAAAAAACCTATAAGATTCGCAAAATTATGACTCCCTTGGAACGTAAGTACGATTTTTCTTCCATTTGGGCAAACCGTTAAATGAGTCTCCAAAAACAAAATAGATAGAAAGAAGATGAGTATCTACGAGTATATGATTATGAGGCAACCGTGGCGGAGCTAAGCCTGTTAGAACTTGTAGCCCAAAAAGACATTTGCTGCTCTTTTACTCACGATCTCATATAAAAGAAGAAGAAATGAAGCGAGAAAATAAAATGAATGGAATCAATCGAGCTTTAGTTCACAGTAAGGCCGTGGTTATGTTCAGATTTTGCTCAGCGAACGCTATGAAATTGATGTTGCACCCAACACGAAGAGAGAGCTTTTACTCACTCTCATAACGAACACGATATGCTCGATGAAGAAAATTAAAAGATAAAAGTTCTACTTGGAATACTATGTTTATTATCCAATGGACGAACGAATCCCAACGGTCCGCCCAACCGCACGAGGGGCACATCCGTATGTTGTACGGATTTGGTGACCGATTAAATAACACTATAAAAAATGCTTTGCAAACTTTTTCAAATGTTAAGGAAGCAAAATCTTGTTGGCTAGTGTATGTAATTACATAAAATTTAAAAATTACATTATGTACATACAAACGTTTCACAATTGTGCATAAAAAAAGACTAAAACGGATGAGAGGAAGTAAAAAGCGAAGTCAATTGCGAAACCACGCAAAATGTAAATAATTTATGCAATTCCAATTTATTTACAATAAGGAGGAGTTATATTTCAATAACGAGTAAAAATTGCGAACAGCTGCCACTAAGTCACGGCTACATGCTCACTATGCAAGAAGCAGGGGCGGTCCCAGAGACAAAGGCAAACGCTGTAGACTATGGCAGTAGCAGCAAGTGTGACTGATTTGAATTATGAACACAATTTTAAAAACAGATGAGCCACAACAATAAAGGACAAAGAAACTGGTAATTTAGGAGCTACAGCGATTTAAAAGCAAACATTTTGGCAATGAAAAAGGACAAGAGGGAAATGCTAAACAACAAACAAAACAAAAAGAAATTATATACTAAATAAATTATCATTCATGGCCATGAGAAACTTGTTGCCAACAACAATACTAAAATTTGTGTGCAAAAAACTTATCTGCATTTTTATGATAATTTGATTATCTACTTTAATAACATCCATCAGATGCTAAACGCGACAGTTATTATCCAAACACAGATTAAATAAACGCAGCGTGTACGTAAGTAACGCAACGTAACCCAGTACACTTTATACATAAACATATCGTGTCATGTACCCTGTGCTTATAGTATGAAATAGCGCCAATGGAAGTAAGTCAGGAAATGGCGACTGAGGGTGGGTAGCAAGCTGATACCATTGCAAACTTTTTTCACTCTTCATAATTTAGCAACTTTATTTTTTTGTGCTCATGTTCCTTTTGTAACATTGTATTAGCAAATGTAGTAGCAAATGGACGAAAAGTACTGAAGTGAAAAACGCAACGTGTAACAGTGGCTTTTTCGTTCACTGTTTTGTTGCTAGCATTGAATGTACTAAAGTCAAAAGTACTTTAATATCCTCACTAAGTATGACTGTGAGGCATGACTGGGAACTTTTTTGTTGTTGTTAACAAATACGCGCAACGCTTGCAGCGAGAAATTTTCACTTTTGTGCACTTTTTCAACACTTCACACACTTCTCAACAACGTATCGCTCTTCCAATAACTCACTTCTTTAAAGTGCTCCTCTTCTCATCTTCACTCTTTTCTTGACTATTAATCAGAGTTTTAGCGTGTTAACGCCTAACTGTAATGTGCATAAGCTGGCTTAACTTACTGTCAAAACTGAACGCATATCCTGTCAGGTGCTTAAGGAAATCAGAATAGACTTTTTGGTAGTTATATTCTACTGACAGGAACTATGTAGCCCCAGTTGAACATCTATGTGAAAATCTTATTTCTCCCTATATTTAATAAATAAATGAAATTTATTCACAAAAAGTTATTGAATTACATTAATTTTGATACTTGAAACTAGTGATGGGAAGTATCGAGTACTTTTGTGTATCGAGTCCTTCGGTATTGATACTTTTAAGAATTGGTTATTTTTTCAAAGAATCGGATACTTTATTTACATAGATTTTTATTTAGACTTTTGTTTTTACTTCAGCAAATACTTAATATAGTTTTCACTATATTACCCAAAATAGATTTCAATTTGGCAGCACTTTCTCACTTTTACCAAACAGATGATTTTTAACGCATTTTTGGGAAAGCGTGGCTGCTATTGCTCCAATGCAAGATCAAACACATTGGAGCATAGTGGTGTAAGTCCCCTTTTCCGCACGGCAAGTTTTCTCGAAAGCAATTTAAGTTTGAAGGCGAGAGAGGAAAGACGAGAGGGACGAGTACACGCTTGCTCGTACCGGCAAGCCATTTTTTTTTTGACATGTCAGGCAAAGTAAAAGCAGAAGCGATCAAGAAATCTTGCTGAGTGAAAAAGCAAGTAGTAAGACTAAAAGGGAATTTAGGAAAACTTGCCATGTGGAAAAAGGGCTTAAAAACTTTTTTTAGCTTTTGGGTTTCATAGAGTTTCTCAATCTTACTTACTTACTTAGCTGGCACTATAACCGATGATCGGTCTTAGCCGACTCTTAGAGGATTTATTTGTGAATATTTTAGCGTGGTGGGTTTGAAGCCCGGCGCACAACCATTCATTCAAGGCCACGGAGAAGTCCGCCGCAGACATTAGTTAGCTCACTAACTGGTGTCAGTTCGCTATCCAGGGGACGCCACGAGGAGGCTGTGTTTCGATTGAAACATAGAAACGCAAGGATCGAACATGGCCGTACCTGCAACTGGCACGAACTTTACCTTGTTTCCTGCGCCCCAGGCCCTATCAGTCACTTTCCATAAAAAAGAATCATCAGCATCGGCAAGAAGAAACACAATCGACGAATGAGCAAACTAATGTGAAATATGGTTACATTTTGATGCGCAAATTTCTATGTGATTCACGAACACTAATCCAAAAACTTCTAGTGAGCTTTTAGTGCAGCAATATTATTTAGCTTAACCAAAAGATTCGGAAGTCGGCTGGAATTTTTGAAAATACACAAAAATAACTTTCCACTTTTATACTAACTTGCTGCAAAATATCTTTTCGTTCCTTAAAACAGATACCTAACCAAAGCTTACGATCTTATTTCTGAAGAGCTGCAATTGTTTATGGACTTGGTATGTTTGTACATACTTACAATAAATTAGCCATAGATTAGCTAAAATGCTAATAACATTTTTTTGTTTTAATGAATTGAATTCAATGTAGTAACTTTGTTTTAAGTTAAAATAAAATCTATACATTTACGTACAACGTATTACTTTAATTGTCTATGGCTTGATGGATGGATGTGAAGAAGGCCGAGAATCTGACCTACTAGTGCAGGACAGTTCCTCAAGCACTCAGGATATGTAGCCCATTGTACTTAAGGTCTAGGAAAGGAAGAAGGGGTGACAGCAAGTAAGGAGTTAAAAAAAAAGAGGGAACAATTTGAAAAGGGTTACAGTGGGACTACGTTCTCTTCCGCAAATTTTCCGGATTCTGTCACAAATCTCAGAAGATCGCAGAAGGGAAAGGAGTGAACTTTGTCCATTCCTGTGACATCTAAACCCAAAATGCGCCATCTCGTTCTGGCAAAGGCGGGACATGTGCAGAGAAAATACTCTGTGCTGTCCACCTCCTCCAGACAAGATGTGCAGGTCGGGTCCTCGGTGATGCCGATGGTGGTCATATGTTGGCCCCATGCATTATGTCCTGTGATGAGTCCCACCATCCGGCGAAGGTCCTTCCTATGGCATAAAGAGAAATTAGTAGAAGTATCGATTCAATACTGAGCACTTTTGGGTGCTCAAAATCGATACTTTCTAGAATCGAGTAGTACCGATTCTTTTGGAAATCGATTACTTATACTTACAGCTTTAGATAAGTTTCAATTCTGTCTATCACTACTTTAAACAATAAATATGAAAGTCTTTGCTTATTTTTTATTATTTTTATGACAAATAAGAAAGGATAATTATACACTTTGTACTATTCGTGTAATTTATGAGCAAAAGTACTGGCAAATGCAACAGCGCAATATTTTTGCTGCTTCGTCCTCCATTACAAATATATTCTTTGTATATACAATGCACAAACAGCTGTTTCCGTGCGGAATGTGCGATCAGTTTCACTCTTTATTTAAACAAATGATGTTTTACGGAACTTTTTGCTAAGTACATTATAGTTGTCACATACCATTTATGTGTATTCGCACAGTTGCTTAAAATGTCTTAAGTCAATGCATGCAATTTAAAGTAAGGTCTTTATGTGTGCGTGAGTGAGTTCGCTCTCTTTGCACACGCTCTTGTAATAAAGAATTTTATTTTCCTGTTTCATCAAAGGAGGAGCTTTGAGTAAATATTAAAAAAGGAACAGGAAACTTCTGTTTTGTTTTTTTTTTTTTTTGTTGTTTAACATTTTTTGCTGTTTTTACATATATTCTTTGTTACATTTATGGTACTGCGCCGCAATTGTTTCGAATTATTTCATTCAGCACCCAGTAGGTACAGAAATAACTGCATAAAAACAAAAGATAAAGCATGCGAAAGAAGTAAGACACTTTATTGACTCAAGATCTAGTGGAGGAGGCGCGTGGAGCAAGGCGTTTGGCATTATATAATATTTAAAATAGAAGACACAAGGCACGTGCATATGTTTCTATTTCTATGTGCATACGAGTAGATTGTAGTAAAGTCAACCCTCGTTACCGAGAACGCCCACTAACCTGAAAATCCACTAATAGGAACATTTTTTTCTTCCATTGACTGACTGTTCTAAAAGGTGAGCAAAGCTCTAAAACGTGGAGAAAATTTCTTATAAAAAATATATAAAATCATATTACTTGAGTAACTTTTACTCCTTACTACAATATTCTGTACTTAATACCATCTTTTACTTTACTTTACTTTTAATGGCACAACAGCCCATGGAGTGCCTAGGCCGAAATTTCGCATCCACTCAATGTTGTGCGTAATATATTTGTACATGAATGGAAGGGACCTACAGTTTAATGCCGAATCCGAACGGCGAAATGAAAAGCTTTTCATAGGCACTTTTTACTCTTATTGCCATTGCCTGCCAAGAGGTGGTGCCGTGTAGAAAAATAATTTTTTTCTAATTTTTGATTTTGCCTGTGCCGAGATTTGAACCCCGGACACTCTGTGTAGCAGTCCAACGCACTACCACTACGCCACAGCGACCACTTAATATAATCAATTAGATAAATATAATAGTTCTTATTTTGAAGAAGTTTCCTTCTGCCTTCCCCCGAATTTCTTCCTCCCACCTATCAATCTTCCTTCCAATCAACACAATGCTCTGGATTCATAGGGTACACCCTGTGTGTTGATTGTACATATAAAAATAAAAAGAAGAGATTATAAGCATTCGTATGTTTTTATAACATACATCCCTAGTTTTTACTAGTTCACGGTTTTGAGAGTTGACTGTATGTATGTAGTAACACTAAATCTTGTATCAGTTTATTTATTTTGCAGCTGTCATTTTTTTTTTTTTGTTGTTTTTGTTATTTTCTAAGTGCAAAATATGCGTTTAAATTTTTATACATATACTTAATACCCAAAACTCACACACACTCAAACAAACAGACCCTTCCCTTGTAGATTGTAACCGCCTATGGGAGTGGGGTTAAAGTGAGCAAATCGTGAGTGGCAAATTTATTTAAATTTTTATTTCGGGCTGCCAAAGGTGTGTAAAATATTAGCAATAGTAAAACTTTTCCTTTTGTGAGTTCTTTTTTTCTCGGGTGAAAAGTGAAAAATCTAAATTTGTGTTTTGTGGTTTTTCAAATTATCGTATGCAAATTTTTAATGAAAAAGAAAATCCAAAAAATAATAGCATGAAAAAAGTGCTCACATCTTTTTTACAATAAAAAAATACTTTACATTAGGGTGGGTAAAATTTGTGTTCATTTTGTAAATAAAATACAATACCAAGCAGCGTTACTGAAGGAAGCGTATTCTCTCAGCGCAAGCTTGACCCTGCCGGGAAAATTATGAAACTACACTTTTTGTAAGAAAATTTTTTTTGAGGAATATCGCAGAGTACAATTTAAAATTTGTCTCTTACAAATGGTGCCTTCGATTTAGTAAGCCTACTACGACTTAAGGTATATGTAAATTAGAAGTCGGCTGGTTCAAATTTAATTTCATATGAAATATGCATATTTTCCTCTACCCCTCTTGTGAGCTTTAGGCTTATACAAGGCCTAGTATTAGTTGCGTTAATCGCCTGCTTTTACCATCTGAGGAAGTGATTGGCCAACCTCAAGCGATCCTGAGTTAATGTAGCTGCCATTTGCTTTTGATGTTGCCAGGGATCAACGGTAGCATACTGTGCTGCACATCCGGTTTGTATCAAGGCTAATATTTTATTGTATTTACAGATCAATTTACAGATTTACAGATGTCATTGTTTTGTATAAGTATCCACCATAATGGATGTCGTTACTGCTCCCATGTTCTTTAGTCTGCCGACTGGCATTTCGCAAAATAGCTTTTTTGGCTAGTGGTCATAATACACAAATTTTAAATATCATAAAAATATATTATTTAAGAAAAACTTACGGCCGTGCTCTTGCCTGAAATCAAATCCTATCACACCGCCACTAGACCATCGTGGCGACAGATATACATACGAACATACTTCCTGCTTTCAGAAATTTAGAGAAATTTTCACCACTTCCTGTAAAAATTTGTGAAAAGTGAATTACGAGTGTCATCGTATGTGGATCGTATGTAGGTTAAATTTGTGCCAAACAATTTGACCCACCTTACTGCACCTTGTATTTTAACTCAGCTTCGCATTAATATCCGAAACCACATTGGTTTTGCGGGAAGAGATAGATAAATCTCCTAAAAATCATAAGCTACTAAGTCTGTTTATTATATTCAGAATATTGCCCAAAGAGATTGTAGAGCCTGACATGAAACTCATATTAATATAACGTAACAGCTCCCCATATATTTTGTGGCCAAATTTAACAGATATTATTTTAAAAAAATTATTAAATTTAGATTTGGAGTTTTTGAGGCTTTCTAAAAAAATTTCGCCGGGCAGAAATCCCTACGTACCCACCTCAACTCAAGCCAGTGTAGGGGAAGGAGAGGTGAACCCGACACTGTAGGGGAACGCGACACCTCCCCCCCATTATATTGAGAACGATAAGACTTACGTACATGACCTATGTTTTAGTCACTTACAATTTAGTAGGAGCTTTGAAGTTGATTCGTTAGCTTTTGTCCTTGCTAAATCTTCGTTAAATGCAAATTTTGTGACGCATCAATTTATAAGTAGCAATAAGATTGTGCTTAAGCCAGCTTAAGCAACTGCGCGAGTAAATATAAATGGTATGTGACAACTACAATGTACTTAGCAAAAAGTTTCGTAAAAAGCAGTAAGCAATTTTTTAATTGTATATAAATAAATGTAAACTCAAGAACACATCATTGTAAACTCAAGAACACAAATGTTATATTTCAGAATAAAAATCACCCAGAAGAAGCTGAAAATAACGCAGCGAAATGTTGGAGAAAACCCAAAGTTAAACTTACTTTTTGAATTAACGATCAAAAAGAAGAGATGCTAAGGAAAAGTAAGTAATTCAAGTTTTGATTAATCCTTAGTGACAAACAAAATGTTTTTCAAATTATATATTTTTTTTTTTTTGCAATAGGCGTAGGGGTGAACCTGACATGAAACATACGAGTCGAATTCGACCCCATAAGACCAGGGAACTCTGCTGCATAACCGAAAATAAATTTTAAAATAAAGTTAAAAAAATACAGCAACAACAGCAATGTTGCTGCAGCAAAAGAAAAACCTCAAACGCTTGGAAATCGCCAATTCAAGAACTTACTGCGAGTTAAGTAGAATAAACTCAGGTTAATTTATCATGTTTACCAACGTTTTTTTTTACCATGATATGACATATGAAATATCTATCGAAAAATATGCGTTTTATTTAATTTGCCATTGGAAAAGGGGAAGGTGTCAGACTCACCTCAGGCGGCGTCGATCTAGCCCCATATTTTCACTCTCAGAAATATCTCAGCATAAAGCAAAGGATGAATAGCTGAGATTCATACTCATAATGCACTAATACGAAAAGAATTCGATTATATCTTTGTTCAAAAGTTGTAATAACCAAACTTGAGTTGGATTCACCTCGTCTCCCCCTATCAAATACTGCGGCAATTAAAATTGCTGCAATTTGTATTTTGCTTTGTTGTTAGAAAAGATTTTCAATAATACCTGCATAACACTGTTAAATTTTCTAATTGCATTATTTATTTGAACTTGTCGATTCCCCTTTTGCTTATTCTCCTTTTTATACTTTTTTGCATTTTAATATAATTTAGCTTTTCATTTTGATTTAAAATTTATTTTCTTCTATCTTATTTTTGTTGTTGTTATATTCTCTTCTTCATACTTATTGAAAATCAAAAGCTGATTGTATTCCGTAGTCAGTAAATCTAAACGTCATTCAGTGCTTAAAATAGGTATGGAAGAGCAGAAGCTACACAACCTAGAACGAAATGATTGCTGAAAAAAGAAGCCCAGTGCGCCGCCATCTTGAGGATACACTTTTAACTTCCTCTTTTCACTCTTTATGCACACTGCTCAATCCAATATTTGATTTGCGCTCCTTTTCTGTTGCTGTTTCAATTACAACAGCAACAAGTCATCAAATTACTTGTACATACAACAACTTATAATAGATTGCCCTTTTTAATTTTTAATAGAATCAAATTGGAAAAAAAAAAAACAATAATGTCCCCATATACTACCTCCCAGCTTTTCACTCCACCTATCACTCTCTTATCTATTGGAGAGGTCTCATTCAACCCACGCTCAACATCTGTCGGCCCACCGCCTACCTTCTTTCTCTCCGATGCTCATTTCTCTTTTTTCAATTGCTTATTTAATTTAAAATATTGACTTTACTTCTTCAATGGCATTCTCTTCTGGTATTGTTGCTGTTATTGTTGTAGTAAAAAAATACCGCTGTCAATGCCGCCACAACTGTCACTGCACACTTTAGTCTCATATCTCAAATTGGCTGGGAAAGCCAATAAAAAAAAGCATGACAATAAAGCAAAACAAAAAGGTACTTTAAGTAGAAATTCAATTAAAATTCATGTTATGAAATTTAATGCTACATTTTTTTACATACTTACATACATACTTGCTAATGCTTTTGAGAAATTAAAGATGACTTAAATAACTTCTGAGCCATGGCAACGGTATTGTAATTTTAATATTTAGGACAGAGAACGTACTTAGTCCTTATGAAAGCACTTTGTATGGAAGGATCAATAGAGATATATTTAAATACGGTTAGCTGAAAGTATTATTCAAATATTTTTGCCTCAAGCTCATTTACCCGTCCTCCTTCTCTTCCACCTACCCAACCCACCTCACCCCACCCCATCCAAGAATGTCATCATCTCATTCATTTACACTTAGTTGGAGAAAATTAAATAAATTATTACGTGTGGAAATGTCTTTCGATATGGAATCAATTGTTCACATCAGCGAACTTTTTTAATTATAACAAATACGAAGAAAATCCTGGAGACAAAAAATAGAAATACGTAATTCAGAGCAACAACACACAAGATAATGTTGGTGGAAGGAAAATTAATGTGTTTGTGTATATATGAGCACCTTCAATGACAACAACTTTTGTGCTCCATTAACAAAGTCTTGACATTCCTTGACTGTAAGGGAATTTTATACTTGTACATTACAGCAGCAAATGATAGTAAAAGGATATGAATGCAGGAGGAAAATATAAGGGACAAATAATCTACATTTTGTCTTAATCGAATTCAAGATTCGCTACAGTTGTTAGATAAGTAATAATCACCTATAAATTTAGTATTTTTAGTTGATTTTCAAAACTATGTAACTTCATGTCTCCTTACCTTTTGGTTACTTTTGAAAAAAGTTTACAAATGTTTTTTTGACGAATTATCAAAATAGCAGTCAAAAAAATAGTAAATACTGGCTTGAAGACTAAGCTTTTGTGAATATTTCAAAAATAAGGGGAACTTAAAATAAACATTATTTCTTCCTTTTGGGTACTTAATTTCACTCCAGGGCTCTCTGCCCCAACGCTGCCAAAACTCAAACTTGGAGATTACTGGAACAATTTTTTTCAAAATTTCTGTAATATGGAAAAGCTGGTTACTTTTTTTAACATTTATTTATTCATTATTACTTATGTAGAGAAATTAAGAAATCGTTCGCTCCATTCCAAAGCACTTTTACCAACATCGGCTAAAATATTGCTAAAAAAGCTGTGAAAAGTGTAAAATTACAAAACTGATTACAAAACTGATCTGAAATGCTGATGACAGCCATCCCCGAAGACCGAAGAAAATTTATATTTTATGTATTTCACTCTTCCTCGTACGTGAACCCTGTATTCTCCGAGTTTATCGCTTTGATTGGAAGATGACGTCTTAAGTATAATGATAATGTTGGGAGTATTTAAGGGGAACCCATTTTAAAATACCCATGGTCCCATATGTAATATGATGAAATTATGTCGGATCATGGGCTGAATAAGCTGAATGAAGTCAAACGTATAATATACAAAAAGGCGACTGACGGAACTTAATTGGTTCGTACAGCCGGGGAGATAATCGCATAAAAATTATTTTTTTCATTTATTAAATTATATAAATTATAATCAGACAAATCTTATAATCTTCCTCTTCTTTAATGGCACAGTTGCACATTGAGAGCCTAGGCCTAGCTTTTCACAATCATTCATGTTGTGTATGTTATATTTGTACATAAATGGAAGAGACCTACAGTTTTATGCCGCATCCGAACAAATTGATAAGCTTTTCTTGGGAAATTTTTACTCCTGGAGGTTTGCTGTCGATAGGTGGTGCCGCAGAGAAAAATTGCTTCTTCTACTTTTTGTTTTTGCTTGTGCCAAGATTTAAAGCTAGTCCAGCAGACTATCATCTACACCAAGGCGTCCATACAATCATCACACAAACATATATTTATAAATGTATATAAGTACTTAATAATTTTCTAATACATCGGACCAGAGCTGGAGCGAAGTAACCTCAAAGTTTTCCTGCTCCAAATTACTTTGAAACCCAGATTCGTTTTGGAACTGCTTTAGAAGCATCGATGTAAATGGTTGACACTATAATAATATATCCAGGCATTCATAGTGTAGTGCAAAAAAATAATGAATAAAATAAAGAACATAAAACTGAAATTCCTTCGAATATTTTATCGAACTAAAGAAGGCATGGAGAAAAAGAATGTGCGAAAATATTTCCTTGAAATGATATGCCAGAAGAATGGCAAATTTCGCTACCACCAATGCAGTTGTCATTACACATACATATTATAGATGTTGCTCTGTAGTTGGCTGTTATTGAATTCTTTGTTGTTGGCATTGTCAGTATAAACAACGCCAGCAACAGAACACCAAGAAGAAGAATACGAAAAGCAAAACTGCCAATGCCTGTATGCATATTACAAAAACAAAAGTGAAACGTAACGTACTGAGACCTTCTGGAAAGTATTTACAACTCGCAGAACAAGTTGAAGTCGTTACGTATCCTGCTGCCGTTACTGCTGCCATCGCATCCATTCATTGCACGCCGAAGCTGTTGCAGCCATCATACGGAAACGAGAACGGGTATGGAAAGGAGTGAGGTAAGTATGTACATCGCGTATTTGGAAAAGTCGATTTCGAATCATTATTTAATTTTATCATTTGCAAGCAGGAATGTACATCGTTAATAATATTCACATTTGCATTTTAAGTTATTGGTTAAATATGCGTGCATGTAAATGTATATTATACGAATTTGTATGTGTGCGTGGTTGTGTTCGTGTGTTTGTGTCTGATATTATTCTATGTGTATGGTACATACACAAATACATATGTGAATTTTTGTATTGAAATTATTTTTTTGCTATTGGAGAATGTAAGCAATTGCGAATGCATGTAAAGTGCGCAACAATGATATGGAAATTAATTTTCGCTCGTTTATGTATTTTCATAAAATTTGTTTCTCACCATGTACATATAAACAGGTTCTATTTTAATATTGAATTTGTCTTGATTGTGAACGTAATTAATATATTTCTCCTTGAGTAAATTTATCAAATGATTTTGATTATTTTCATAGGCAGGGAAAATTATTCATTGAAAATGTAAACTGAATTCCAAAAGAGCAAAATTACTCAAATATGTGCTATGTAAAATATTTACTGCATATAAGTATATTTATTATGTACTTCCTACATAAGGAAGAAAATAAATATTTCTTATGTTTGCATTTGTCTTTTGTATTATATTAGTATTAGAGCCCTAAAGAAGAATAAAATATTCCCTTCCGCCCGAAAGAGGAGCACTCTTCTAACTGAATTAGACTTTAAATTTATATAAGTATTAAGCTTTAACGCCACCCGAAGTTATTGTAAACTTTATAATCAGAGATAGCTTAAGATTTATACAATATTCACCCCTATTCTAGATTTCGTCGCAACGGTTACGAAATCATAGTCCCTTTAATAAAGCCCAATCAAATTTTATGCTGGAATCGAAAACGGCTTCAACTGATCGACCGATACTGTTTTAATGAGGCAACAATTAAAATTGGGCTCCAGATTACAAACAATTTCTACACATTCGTAACTGATACGACGGTTTCTGGAATATGAGGTATTATTAAAAAAAAAAATGGTTGTTTAGCGGAGCACATCTTGTCCAAGAGAAAGCAGGAGGAAAAGGCCTAGAAGGAGATATGATATGCCTCGCAGTTTCATAATCTACTAGATGTAAAGATTACTCTTTTATATCGTTCCAAAGAAAACCATTAACTGTAACGACCAATAGATAACAATAGATCACACAGATACTGAACTTAGATCTATCTTTACTTAGAGTCCGGCCAACATTTCCACAAGCTTTGGAGTACTGCACGACTTTACGATTTGATTTCACTACAACCCTTTAATTCATGTCGTTTGAAAAAATAAAACGAGTGCGCTATAAAATAGAGTTGGTGGGACGGTGTAATTGCCCCGAATAAAGATCCGTGTTCAAAAATATGCGAGGAAAACTTTCAAATTTTTGGCCAGAATATACCCCTAGAAGGATGAAATTTAAAACCGGCTTCCTTACTTTACTTACTTTTGATGGCGCAACAGCCCATGGAGGGCCTAGGCTGAGCTTTTCGCATCCACTCATGTTGTGCGTGTTATATTTGTACATGAATGGAAGGGGCCTACAGTTTAATGCCGAATCCGAACGGCGAAGTGAAAAGCTTTTCATAGGCAATTTTTACTCTTGTAGGTTTGCCATTGCCTGCCAAGAGGTGGTGCCGTGTAGAAAAATTATTTTTCCTACATTTTGATTTTGCCTGTGCCGAGATTCGAACCCCGGACACTCTGCGTAGCAGTCCAACGCACTACCACTACGCCACAGCGACCACACACCGGCATCCATTACTCTTAAATCTCCAAAATTATTCCTAAACATACTTACCTCCCATCTCCAATCCTTAAATAGGCCCCCATACGAAATTTTCTTTTCCACCATATATTGTAGTTCTCTCTTCAACACTTTCTGCGAACGTACTTCACTTCTTCTCTAACCCTTCAGATGGCTTCCATACAAAATGAAAGTACAAATCACCTGAAAACAATTTGAATTTTATTTTGTATGGGGGCCCCCATTAAGGATTGGATTCTATTCACTTAAGAACGCTGTTGGTTCCAGAGCAGATGTCAGCTCCATGAAAGTCTACATTTCACTATCCTATCCATTTCGACTAGGGAATATGCATCGGCAGCCTTTGATAAACGAGTACGTTCTCAATGTATCTAATCAATAATTTAGTAAGTTCTGTGTTCTAAGAAATATTTCGATACGATACAAAGATTCGAAATTCATTTGCAAGTAATATAATAGATGCATTGCAGGTGGCACGGTAGCACTTTCAAAGCGAGCTCTTAATCACCCATTACTATCTTGGGACCTAGTGTCAAACCTCTCCCAGCTGTGCAGTCTAGCAACTAGTATCGATGTGGTATTTCCCAACAGGGCAATGAACTTCCCTCAACTATTGAATAGAAACAAATTGATTTTGGGATAAAATGAAAAACCTGGAGCAACGGTGAACCAGGGGAGCAGACTTTTGACTAGAGCATAATTTGAAATTTAAGTTAGTATCAAAATTTGTAAACGAAGTTTTGACGATTTCCCTAAAGATATTGATTCCATGTCTTAAAGACGTATTCTCATAATTTTATTAACAAAAATTATAGTTTTAGTTTGGCAATAAAACATAGCCAGTTAATTGGCATAAACACCATACATAATTTTACTAAATTATAAATATTTAAATACTCCCAAAGTGTAATGCTTGAGAAAGAGAGAGAGCGAACATCAAAAACATTCTAACAAAGTTGCAACGCACTACCACTACCACGAGTACATATGTATGTATGTATGTATGTATTCGCATTCAAAAGTATCATTAATTGTAGAACACAAAATTTAAGCTTATAAATAATGCAAAACTTCTCTGGGCATTATACAATCAAATAAGGATATGTGCTGGTCACTTATTCGTTCGTACTGTCGGTCATTCAAGTGTAAGGGCGATGTCATGCATAGCATGTACTATGTAAGTATGTACTATGTGCAATGCGAGTATACGAGTGTACTAGCAACTAGATAGATGAGCATGCGATACGCCACATTTATCAGCCATTTAACCCGCATCAATGTTCAAACGTAATAAAAATTGCCACTCTAATGAAATGCATTCGCCAAGTGAAACAGTGTTAAATTGACGATAACGACAACGACGGCGACGACGAGAATAGCAGCATCAGCGCTAGTGGCGCCATTCACACTGACAAGCGCACACTGGCACACTTACACAGGCATACACACATTGTGCATACATACATACATATGTACACACATTAATACTTACTTGTTGTGGTTTAAATCTTTGAATCAACAAACTAAACCAAACTAACTATTACGAACTCTTCAACGTGCACACAAGTAGAAGTAGAAACTTATGTTAGTACTCGTATGCTTTAGTTAAAAAGCACTTGAAATGGATTGAATTCCATTTTTCTTTACTGGTTTTTTCTTCGTTTTAGCCCTCATCCATTTACACTTTAACTATGCTACTGTATACCGTTGGTCGGTCGCACAATTTTCCGTTCCGTTTCCGTTGTCGTACACAATTTTGTTGCTTTTTATCACACAAATACACACACACTCACACTCGTTTTATCTTTCACTTTCTCTCTCCCTCTTTTGTAGGCGACCTCTTGATATGCATGCGTGTGTGTGTGTGTATGTGTATGTACTTATTCTTCTGTATTTTTCAAATAAGCGTTTATTTGTTTTCACACGTGTGACCAGATAAATGAATGTATGCATGTATGTACGCACATATATATATGTATGCGTGTATGCGTTTATTTGTTTATGTGCTTTTCTATTGTGGTTGTTGTGATTGTCAATTGCTACTGGGCTACTGCTACGTTATCCTTACTGCAACACTCGCTCTTTTGGTTAATAGTTCTTTTGTTAAAAGTCAATGAATATTTCATTTAAAAATAGAAAAAAGAGAGGAAATGAAATTGAAAGGGTATGGGGATGGAAATCAAATGGAATTAACTTTGGTTTCAAGTGTTATTTTTGTTTTGTTATTTTGTGAAAATGTATTGTTATTGCTCGTGTTGTATGTAAGTATGGAAAGTTTCAGCGCAATATAATGGAGGATATGGTTCCAGTGTATTTATATAATTTCCGTAGTTCATTTTACAAAGCAATTTGTTAGGACATTAATCCCTTTTTCTAGAATTTATTGATATAATGTATCACACACACACAAACTAACAAATACTTGATCGATTTTCAATAAATGTGATCTTTGAACGGTTTTTGAATGGGAATAAAATAAAATGGAAAGTATTTTTGCCTTTTTAATGGTTTAACACTTGAATGACGAAAGGTTATATAAGTACACTCTTACGTATTGTAAGTATATAAGTACTGAAATATTTCCTTTTGACATTGTAAGAATTCAAATGAAATTGATAAATGTATTTCTCTGCTGCAATGAAATATTAAAATATTTAGTTTTCGTTCTTGGTTCATAACTCGATGTCTAATTCTTGTTTAGCCAAAGCATCAGCTAACTTGTTCTGTACACAACCATCGTGTTCTGTAACCCAAATGAGAGTTACAACAGTCATTGAGTTTCCCAACACATTCCTGCACCACGATCAAATCTTCGTCTTCAGTAATCTTCCAATTACCCTGATTCTCCTCACGGCATCAATTTGCTACATGGATTTCTTTATCTTTACTACACCGAATTTATGCCAAGTACTACTGTGGGCAAAAAGTAGTAAGACTTTTTAATTTAAATTTCGCGCGGAAACCCATTCATCAAAATATTATTTTTTTAAGGTTGGTATGACTGTCGGTGACATCTGTGCCAAATGTCACATCAAAATAATCATTAGTGTTTAGTATACGCTTGTCTTTCTGAAGTTTCTGCACAAAAAGTGCATTCGGCGATTTTCACAATGAGTGAAATTATTCAACATAGAAGTTCCATTAAATTTTGTGTGCGGAATCAAATTTCTGGTGCCGAAACGTTCAGAATGTTGCAAAAGGCCTTCGGTGATAATTATATGTCGCGAGCAAGTGTTTTTGATTGGTACAAATTGTTCAAAGATGGTCGAGAACGCGTTGACGACGAACCAGGTCCAGGACGGCCATCCACATCAACTGATGATCAATACGTCAATAAAATCAAGGAATCGGTGCTCGAGAATCGACGATTAACAGTCAGAGACCTTACTGGCATCGTTGGAATATCGGAAGGATCAGTGAAAACCATTTTAAAACATCATTTGGGCCTAAGAAGAGTGAATGCACGATTGGTTCCAAAACACTGCATTGGTTTTACGAGACCATTTTGCCAAAAATTCGACTGATATCGTTCCGCAACCACCCTACCACCCTATTCGCCTGACTTAGCACCGTGTGACTTTTGGCTATTTTCTAAACTCAAAAAACCGCTTCGTGGACACCGTTTTGAGTCAATTGTCAATTGAAGACATTAAACATGAATCGCTAAGCGCATTGAAGGCTATTCCGGAAATTGACTTTAACAACTGTTTCGAGAATTGGAAAAAACGTTGGCACAAGTGTATTGGGGCCGGGGGGGATTACTTTGATGGGAACGAAATAGATTTGTAAGAATGAATAAAAAAATTTGAAATTATGAACAAAGTCTTACTAACTTTTGCCCACAGTAGTAGCTCTCCTACTTATACAGTGAAAGCTGGCATTTTCATTGTAAATAAATCCATAGAAAGAAATTGTTGACAATTGCACCTCTAATTGCACTGTATCAAAGTCTTTGGACCAAACTGCCAAAGCATATGTCAGCAGTGGTCTAACCATCATAATCTGATGCTTTCTGAAATAGGCATAATAAACCAATAGTAATAACTTTCTATTCAGTATACTTATAATGAAGGAAACTTCTAGGTATTAAGCTGCTGCACTTTTTTAATTACTAATTTTCTAATACAAAAAAATCACCTACCTACAATAAGAACGACCACTAAAATTTCCAAATCTCTGGAAACAAAAGCGCAACATACACGGTAGACTACAGGCCCACCTGGGAGATAAGGGCCTCTCAGCAAAACATGTGAAGAGTGTATCGACACAAAGCGCTACGCATAGCCTGCTCATACACAACTGTGTCTGACGATGCAGCAAGCGACATTGCGAGCAAGATACCAGTCAACATCAGAGCGTCAGAGTCTATTAAGCGGACGCACGGCGGCCTTAACTTTGAACTAACGTAGTTAGTTAGAGGACAAGGATGCTTTTGGCGCTACTTTACCGCTTTAACCTAGCATATAACCCGAATTGTTCTAATTGCCATATAGAGGAGACTTCAACGCTTGTACATACATACTATGCATATGCAGCCGTTTCAATGAAGAATGAGCTGAACTTAAGCAAGCTCTTGGTAGGACACAGACAATGACCAACGTCATAGATGACATGTGTGAATCAGAAGGAAAGTGGAACGCAGGATGCCTTCGCCATGAGGTGATGAAAAAGCTTCGGAAAGCATATGTATCGCAAAGAGCTGTGGACAGCTACGGCCACAGGCTTTTAATGTTTCCTCCTCGTAAAATATACCACTAAAATTTAAGAACAGTTTTCAGTTTAATTACAAATCCGTTCACCTCCATTTTTATGTATTTATATTTATTTGTAAAACTAAATGATATCGTATCATAATGAATTCTAGTCCCCGAGCGTTCCCGAAAATCCACTGAAACCAACTAACTAGTATATGTACATTAAAGATCCTTTAAAGAAAATTGGTTGTACTACACCCTGCTAAAAGTGAACCTCGGTTTATTTTCTGGTAATTGCCAAAATATTTAGCTCTTGCGATATCCGTTCGTGAACTGGATATTTGTTGTAAAAAAAAAAACATTTTGCATGGAAATATTTTCCCACTATGTTCCTTAAATAGAAAATACAAATTTTTTTAGTCTGAAATTTAGACCTTGTCGAAAATAATTGCTCGATAGTTCGAGTATGTTCTCCAATTCCTCACCCTATTTCCTTAAAAACTCACGTCTTCATATCTTACAAGTAACTCCGTTTTGAACTAGGTTTAAGTGTTGTTGTTCCCATATCGAAAGGTTCGTGACGTTGCTTATCAGTGGTTCAAATCTCGTCAGAGGCAAAATCAAAAGGTAGAGAAAACAAATTTTTTACACGGACCGCCTCTTAGCACGTAATGGCAAACCAACAAGAGTAAAATTTTACTATGAAAAGCTTTTTCTTCGCCGTTCGGATTCGGCATTAAACTATAGACCCCATCCATTCATGTACAAAAATAACACGCACAATATGATTGGATGCGAAGAGCTCGGACTAGGCACTCCATGGGCTGTTGTGCCATTAAAAGAAAGAAATATGAAGAGTTAGACTACTATTTTAGTGAAAAATTTCATGCAAATGCTGTTACTTAAAATCATCGGATAGGGTTAGTAAAAACGCCCACCTACCCATTACCAGCCAATTTCTGAGACTGTAAAAGATATTTACATTAAGTTCGGGCGCTAAATTCCAGACTCGTATTAATGTGTGTTCGGGCAATCCACTCGAAAATTAATCTCAGAGTTCAGATTTAGAACACTTAAAGTGCAAATAACTTTGTGGTCTAATTGAAGAGTTCAAGTAAGGGAGAGGCACACCAAAGGCACACCTTTAAAACCACTTAACTTGAGCAAGAGATTTGAAAAGAAGCCTAACCATGTAGGTATTTGCAAACATTCGTAAGTGTTTAACCAAAGAAAATCTTAAATGTATTCGTGTATGTGAGGCCTGGATTTCAAGTGGGTTAGTCAAGTTTTAAAATGCTCACACGAACTTCTCACTTTCGTCATGTTTCAAAGAAATTGAATGCAAAAAAATTTAAGTGTATAAGCATAAAATACAAAAAAAAAGGGCCAAACCAAAACGAAAAAAACAAGAAATTTGTTCAACTAGAATGAGTTTCACTAGTAAATTGTGGTTAAAATCTGAGAATCAGCAAAATGTCATGTTAAATTATGGCAAATAAAGTCAATGTAGAGAACGTGAGCTGTAAGCCTTAACCTCAGCACACACCAGACCAGCGTGAGCATCAATAGCAGCAGCAGTTGAAGAAGTGTTTTTGGATTGATTGGGTGACACGAGAAGTGAGTGATTGGAAGTGAGGAAGGATGAGGAGGGATGTGAGGCAGCGAATCAAAGTGTGTTCAAGTATGAATGCAATGTTTCCGCAATTTATTTATTTTGCTAGCAAATTGCTTCGACTCAATCAAGTTGTCTATTACAGCAAAGTAACAACAGCAGCGGCAGCATTCATCAATACACAAAGAATAAGAAAATACACAAACATAGTGGAAATTGTACGCTTAAGTGAATGGAAGGCATACAAATATGGTATACTACATACACATAAACGTTAGCATTACCACACAATTATTTTATGCTCCATGAGTTGTCAAGTCCATTTAACAAATCAAAGAATTCTATCAATTCTTCTATTCAAAGAAACAGTAGACGAAACCGAATGGGAGGGGAGTGCGCATAACAATGGCACGAAGCAAACAAAAGTGTTGATCTACGCTATAATAAATAAAACATTCTTGCTTCCCCCTCCACCATCTCAACCTCCTTTTGTGTCCACAGTACATATTTCATTTTAATTTTCCCGAAAAATTCTTTTCTAATTTCTTTTAATTCCCGCTGCAATTAATTACAACTTCTTCACTACCGCAACTTTTATCCATTCACTCACTCTCTTCCACTCGCGTTCACTTAGCACCCACCATTGCTCCCTACACTTTACTCATTTTAATTAGCAAAATTCAAGTTAAATGCAATGTGCTTAAGTTCTCCCATGCGATTTATTTGTATTCATTCCCTGCAAGTGTGAGAGAACGAATTGAGTAAATGAAAATAGAAGCACAAGCTAAACTTTTCTTTTGCAAAACTTTCCCGTTCTTATTTCTCATTTTTATTTTATTTTATCGATAACCGCAACTCATACCGCCTGCCCCCTATTTACTATTCATAGCCAATCTATCTGGTACTCGTATCTTTTGTGTACGCTGAAAGTTTTAACGTAAAATTCCACACAGCGCGTAGTGTTCAGTTGAGTGAAATGGGTAAAAATTTACTTGCCTGCAATTTCCGTTGCCTGCGAGTGAGTGAACTTCACTCTGAGTGTTAAATTGATACAATTTTCTTGTTTGGTTGTTGCTACATAAATGTATTTATTTTATTATTTTATTGGTAAGGAGAAAATATTTTTATTGTTTTTAAAATAAATACATTGTATTTAGTTCAAATTATATACATTAAGGCGATTTCAATAACAGCTTCATTTGCCTACGACGTGCCTTAAAGATTTGGTAGCGAAACAAACAAAACGACTTCGATGAACGATGTCACCAAATACCAAAATAAGTTGTATAAATAATGATGGAGCCTTGTCATCAAGCTTTGGAATTAGTCCCCAAACAACAGGCACAAAACCAAACACTCTCTGAAAGCTTAACTTGGAAAAGGATTGAGATGCCGGTATAATGTGGAGAGATTCTGCTAATGAATTTTATTTTTTTATCATTATTTTGTTTTTAACGACGAAGCCCACCCGTCGAGAGACGCATCCGCATAACGAACGAATCGGTGCCCGGAACAGACACAGTAGGGACTGCTCTGCGAAACGCGATGAGTGAATGGGTGAAGTAAATCAAGTTTCCAAACTAGAGAGCCATAGTAGGAGATTCTGATGCAAAATTTCGGGAAAAATATTAATAATAATAAAAAAGTAATATTATAATAATTCCATATTATGGTAATTAGTTATTTTGAGTAATAGATTTTTCCCGAAATTTTGCATCTGGATCTCTTACTATGACTCTCTAGTTAGGAAACTTGATTTACTTCACATGGACATGCATGAAACACCTGGTGTGGCCGTGGCAAATTAACTCACTAAACCCACTGAATACTTTGCCCAGCATACCAGGTATTTCATCAGGTCTATGATCAAGGTTATTTTGAATATATGTCCTACATATCCTTGACACACTTGTTTTCTCAAATCTTAATATACATAAAGGATAGTGGAGAGGAAAAACTTATGGACCCCTTATTTTTCAAATATGCTTATCTTCAATCTTTATGAATTTTACCATTTCTTAAACATCTGTGCGATTTCTCGAATTTGGTTTTTTACATAATTCAATATAATAATTAACTTTGCCCAAAAGCAAATTTTTACATATTCTGGCTTTCATATTCATATTTAAATTATTTAAAATTATTAGGTCTCACATTTCGAAACAGCCAAGTAAGCAGATTTGTTTGGAAGATAGTTTTAAAAATCCACTTAATTTATATGTAAATTTAACTATATTGCATTTGAAATGAAAAATTCTTCTATACAAAATAACAAACTTGATACAGAAATTGTAATTTCTCAAGTCCCCATACATTTTTCAGAGTACGCAAACAAAATTTTATAAAAAAAAACCACTGAAAAATAGTCAAATTTCAAAAGAAGAAATTTTCCAAAAATGTTCAAGTTTTGCTTTCAAAGGCCCTAAAGCACGAGCCTCTCTAATAAATCTGGGACGGACAAATCTCTCGATTACTCAGGCTTGAAAATCTCTCGTATGTTGTAAGTGTTATAAACCAAAAAAAAATTGTTTGATTTAACTATACAGAAATAAATATTATCTTGTATAAAAAAAATCATAACTATCTTATGAACTCTTTACATGAGAAGAGTTATCAATTGTATGGGAGTGATATGTTTAAATGCTATTTTCTCAAAATTTATGGTTTCTGGAGTTATAAAAGTTTTTAAGCACACAAGCGATATAAAGGCTGATGTTTTTGCTACTTGGTTTTCGACGCTTATCTTTCTGCCAGTCCACACGTGATTCTTGACATGTGTGAAAGTAAAATATGCTCAGTTTGGTTTGCCATTTCATCATGAATAGACATACGCCTTATTTATTATTATCAATATTCGTGATCTGTGAAAAATGTGTTACGTTCTTCATAATCGAGACTTATTTTTGGCTCAATAAGCAGAATATATAGAATGTATTTGAAGTGAAGACCAGCCAGAGGCAATTAGGCAGCTACCAATGCATCCCAAAAAATCCACTGTTTGGTACGGTTTATGAGCAGGTGGCATTATTGGGCCATACTTCTTCGAAGACAATGAAGACCGCAACGTTACGGTGAATGGAGAAAGGTACCGTTCGATGATAACAGACTTTTTTTTTGCCGAAAATGTAAGAATTGGATTCGGCCGACATGTGGTTCCAACAGGACGATGCCACATGCCACACTGCAGGCGAAACCATGAATCAATTTAGGGGCGAATTTGGTGAGCAGTTAATCTCACGTTTTGGTGCAGTCAATTGGTCACCAAGATCGTGTGATTTGACCCCGTTCGACTATTTTTTGTGGGGCTATATAAAGTCTCTTGTCTGTAGGGACAAGCCAAACACAATTGCTGCTTTGGAAGCCAACATTGAATGCGTCATTGATGAGATTCCTGCCGAAATGTGTGAAAAAATGTGTCAAAATTGGACCTACAGAATGGACCACTTGAAGCATAGCCGCGGGCAACATTTAACTGAAATCATCTTTAAAAAGTAAATGGCAGGAATTGATTCATGGATCCAAATAAAAATTTCATTCACTTTTGTAAAATTCCTGTATTTTTTGCATTTTCTTAAACTAAGCTTAAAGCAAAAATATTGAAATTATTCAAATTATGCATGTACTATAATCATTATGTATGGTATAGCAAATACCAAAATACTTATTTTCCTTAATAATAAAATTTAATATATACTCGTAGCTACGAAAAACTCGTACGATAACAACAGGTAAAAATGTTAAGTCTCATAAAAATTATATTTTCTGCATGTAATGGAATTTTATAGATTTCTAGTTCCATACACACGCAAAAGAGATGCGTGATAATTCTTCAAATAAGCGTAATTCTCAATTCGGTTTAGTGAAAATGCATGAAGTTAAAAAGAAAAACGAAAAAACAGCAAAAGCTGAGATGACAACCACGGCGACGATGATTATGTTAAATAACGATGAAAAATATCATCAGCAAGGAAAAAAATATACATACATATATACGAGTATATGGTATACAGCACAGTATATATGCATGTGCTTATTTTTATATGAAGAAATATATTTTTTGCTTGTATCATAGCAATAACGCAGCAGCAACTTTTATACGTTCTATTTGCTATTCTTTAAATAAGGTAGACAGACAGAAAGGCATAAGCTGCGTACATAGCCACAAGCACATGCATACTTACAGTACGGGAACCAAGATATTCCTCCAATGCATAAAGTGGAAGAAAAAAATTGCTGCGGAAATGAAAATTCCAAAAATTTCCTTTATAGCATATCGCATGAATAACAAAATTTTATAAGCGAGGTAGATTACCGACAGAGATACAAAAGTATGGGAATATGAAGGAAGTTTTTCTACATATTTACTTTGCTCACTTGCTTAGCCTTCAATAGAGCTTGTGAAAGAGAAAGTAAAATTTAAATGTTTAAGAATCAGTATGAGAATAAATAAGTAGGTTCCTACATATCTATGTATATATGTATAAAAGAAATCTACTTACATTCTATAGATACACTATGTATGTATGTATGTATGTATAGGGAAATATAATAATTATACGCTTCAAATCGCTTTCGAATCAAATCGATGATAATGAAGAATACCTATTTCATTCATTTCATATGTTCAGTGGCGTAGATAGGATTTTGGAGTGGGGAGAAATTTATAAATTTTCTTTTTGATTCTATACAATTTTGGAAAGTAGGGGTAAATATTTGTTTTTTGATTTTATAAAGGGCGTTTGTTTTACTTAGTTTTTGACGTTTATATTTCTGACAGTTTGCGTGATACTTGCTTGACATGTGTCAAAGTAAAAAAAATTTCAGTTTGATTTGCCATTTCATCATGAATAGACTAACGCCTGAACAACGTTTGCAAATTATTGAAATTTATTATCAAAATTCGTGCTCTGTGAAAAATGTTTTTTATCGCAAAATTGTTTTCAGCGACGAGGCTCATTTTTGGCTCAATGGATACGTGAATAAGCAGAATTGCCGTATTTGGAGTGAAGACCAGCTAGAGGCAATTTAGCAGCTACCAATGCATCCCGAAAAATGCACTGTTTGGTGCGGTTTATGGGCAGATGGCATCATTGGGCCGTACTTCTTCAAAGACGATGAAGGCCTCAACGTTACGGTCAATGGAGAAAGGTACCGTTGGATGACTACAGACTTTTTTTCCTAAAATGCAAGAATTGGACTCGGCCGACATGTGGTTCCAACAGGACAGTGCCACATGCCACACTGCACGCGAAACCATGCATCAATTGAGAGACGAATTTGGTCAGCAGTTAATCTCACGTTTTGGTGCAGTCAATTGGCCACCAAGATGATTTGACCCCGTTATACTATTTCTTGTGGGGCTATGTTAAATCTCTTGTCTACAGCGATAAGCCAAACACAATTGCTGCTTTGGAAGTCAACATTGAACGCGTCATTGCGTCATTGGTGGGATTCCTGCCGAAATTTGTGAAAAAGTGTGCCGAAATTCAAAATGGACCACCTGAAACGTAGCATATTTAAGTGAAATGATCTTTGAAAAGTAAATGGCAGGAATCGATCCAAATAAAAATTTGATTCACTTCTGTAAAATAACTGTGTTTTTTTGAATTTTCAAAAACCAAGCTCTTAAAAAATCACCCTTTACAATGGTTCATTAAGTGTTCCTATGGTGGGGATATATTACCCACTTGTACACGCCTACCCATGGCTCTGAATATGATTATTCTTTAAGCATCGTCGTACATGGGTATCTTAAATATTTATTAATACACAAATGCTGAGCGGTAAAGAAGCAATGACAAATGAAACCTATTTAGATCACAAACGGATTATATTGAAAGCCCTATCTTCTTATAATATGTCTATAATATGTCCTCCCTTTCGCCAGAAAATGTCCCTCCATCGTCCTCAAAAGTAGAATAGTGCTCCTTAGACGCTAAATAAATCTCTTAAGAATATATAAGTAATATAGTATAATTCAATGTTGCAACTTTGTGAGTTCAAAATGAGATTACTTTTAAACACATTTTCGATATTCTGACTATGAATAAATTATTTAAAGAAGGGTATCTGACATAAAAATAAAAAACATATTCCTTTTTTTGATGATTTGTCAAATTTGTGTCATAAATTCATGAAATTATTTTGTTGCGTTCAGAAGTGCATTTTATGAAAGAGTTTTCTTAAGCAATTTTTACCTGTCTTTGAAGTATGGACATGTACATACATTTAAAAGTTTTATGTACACTCCGATTTCTTAAAAACAAATTTATGTATGCAATTTATTTAGTGTGAGGTAACAACAAAATCTTCCTACAAAACAAGTGGTCCTCCAGAAAGGGGCTTAAACGTTGGCAAGCCTTAGTGCGACGGATGTAAAAGCTGACTGATATTAAAATGTTATGCTCTTATTGTGATAAACACTGTTGAAAAAACAACAATTTCCAAATGAGTGCGCATTTCTATGCGTTCCAGTGGCTACTCTCTAGTACGTTTTACATTGATATTCAGATAAAAAATTTGTTAAATGATTTTTGTTCAAAATCTATTCTACTCTACCTTTTCCTGGGCTAATGCCCATGCTACATACCCAAATGTCATCATTATGGTGGTGTTATGGATGAACCCTTGCAACGTGCCACAAAACAAAAATGTTCACTGCAGAATAATCAAACGTAAACATCGAGCCTGAGTGGAATATTAAATGTGATTATTCAACGAAATGGTAACGAGCAACTACACCCAACCAAGAAATATCAACAAATAACAGTTTTTCCTACTTCTGCTCGGTTCTCATTCAAAAACATCTACAGTATTCACATATTTTCATCCACCTAGGTAGCGTTATCCATCTAACGGAATCACCACTAGTCGTTGTAAGCAAAATTTCACTATGCCACACAACAGTTCACTCTTTACACGCTTCGCATTTCGTTTCCGATTCCTATTTTGAGAGGGGAAAAAAAATTAATAGGAGTATACAAACACACAGGCTGAGGCTGAATACGTCCATAACACGTCATGCTTTTTTGCATTAGGAAACAAATATACATAAACACACACACATCCACACACGGTATGCATGAAATATTTCCTTATACATTAAAATCAGAGCATGCTCAAAACGTTGCGCTCGTATAAAATTAGTAGCATTTCTTTAGACGACCAAAATTGCTCTACCAACGATGACGTTCTGCTAGTTTGTTGCGCAAGGGCAGCAAACTGACTTCGTTTGTGTGGAAGTCATCTACCGACATAATCACAAATACGCATACCTACTTTGTTATTGTTCGAAGCGAGGAAGCACTCGTGCCAAAATGAAATCAAGAGAAAATTGTGAACAAGAAAATCGTGTTTCTATGGAAAAGTAAAAGGATAAAATCATTTGATATGTTTGCTACCACAAATGATGCATGATGATGAATGAGACAAATTAGCTCAAAGCTCAAAAAATGTCAAATTCTACCTAAGCAATAAAGATTTTATCAAAGACTTAAGTATGTAAGTTTTATTGATTTATTTATTTACTTATTTATTTTATTTTCCCAAAATAATCGTATTTGAAAACCAAGTGTAACTTAATCTCTAATGAATACGAGATTAAGTAACACAGATCCAAAATTAGATTAGGTAATTGGTTTAAGGTTTTTTTTTTTTTTTTTTTGATATGATTAAAGCTTAAATTTGCCGAAACTCAACTTAAATAATTTTGCGCATAATTTTTCGAATTTTAAATTATTCGAACTAAATGAAAACAAGCCATTTAGGGTTATAGTATGTATGTAATATTGATACGCTGCAAATTGCATCAGCAATTTTTCTCTATCACCTCTAACTTTTCAGGTTTGACAAGTTTATCGGAAAATTGTATTTAGCTATCCACTCGAAACCAAATTTAAGCTATTTAGAAGACTTTGGATTTCGCTTCTTATGTCTGAGAACAACATAGAGAAGAACTGATACCGATAAACAGGCTTCGGATTTTGTTGACTTGTTGTTTGCTTTTTTACATTATGGGAGAATGCTCTAAGTTGTATATAAATTCCGTTTATGACCTTTAAATTCAAAGTCTATAAAGTTTTTTGGTAAGTTTTTCGTAATTTTCGGGGACAATATTATCAAATTTTGAAAGTGGATGTCTACTGTGAAGTTAATGTGACACTTTTTGATGTTTTTACTCAAAATTCATTCTTTAACAATAAAAGTTACTAAAACATATTATATATTAAAAGTTCTTTCGAGTAAAAAATAGTAAATCGATTAAAAATGGTAAAAAGTTTAATGTTAACTTGCAGACCTGTTAATTGTTAATTGTTAAAATTAATTGTAACTGTTACATAAATTTTGAATTTTACTGTACTAAAAATGCAGTGGAAATATTTTCAATTGATGTTCTTTTGCATTCCAATGGTCCAGTGAGTAGAGCACTACAATTCACTCAGAAGGTTCTCCTGCAAAACTTCTATCTCATTTTTCACTACCTTACAGTTTTTCATGCTTGCGCCAGTGTAAACATCCATATGGGTAATTTTAAATACTGCCTCCACATTTCTGAGATCTTATTGTCAGATTTCTAACACATAAAACTGATGCTTACTCTCTTTAGACTAAACTTCTACTATGCTTAAAAATTTAACAAAATTGTTTCTTGCCATTTCTTTTTTGATTTTGCCTGTGCCGAGATTCGAACGCCGTACACTCTGCATAATAGTTTCACACACTAGCACTACGACACAGCGGCCACCAAATGCCTAACAATAATAATTTCAAAACCTAAATTAGATTTGACACTCGAACTAAACCAAACTCGTAGTACAAAAAATAAAACTGAGAAAATTATTTATGCCAATAGGGAACCTCCCGCCCGTAGGGTGTAAGTGAAATTTATCTTTATCGTAGTCAATGAATTTCGTTTCTGTTGTTGTTGTCATTTTGCATCAATATCGCACGCTTAACTCGCTTTGTTTTATTTTACTTGGCTATGTGTGTCGGCTTCGTTCTGGCTCGTACTTGTTTACAACTTGGTAATAAAATTTGAACGATAATTGTTCTTTAGCTGTTTCCTTGTCTTGCTTTGCTGATGGTGTCGTTCTCATTAAAAGATCTCTTCTCCTTCTGTTAAGTATCGTAAAGCTCCAACGGCAATTTCATTTCAAATGTGGCGGCGACAACTGCGACGATGAAGGCGATGTCAGCTTAAGGAAGCAGTAGAGCTATGTTTGGAGCGCCCAAACATACGTGCGGCTCCTTGAATGCATAAGGCTAGTATATATATTAAGTGTAATGCCATGTGTTGCAATAACTTTTCATTTCATGTTTATCGGATAAATACGCAATTACGTTAATGCCAATGAGCCGAGCCAGGACAATGCTACTATATTGTGTGATTTAGGATATGGAATACGCAGGCAGATAGGTAGGTAGGCATAGGCTGGTGTCCAGCTATGTGGTCTTGGGTGAATGTTTCTGCTGTGTCGTTTAGTGGAAAATTCGAAATAAGTTAATGGATGCATTCATTATCAAAAGTAGAAACATTCCTTGTACAAAATTTACGGCGCGCCAAGATTTATCGTACAAATTAGTTATATACAAGTACTCGTATATACATACTAGTATGTATGTGTGTATTTCTGTATCAAGAACGCAATAAACTCTTTTGTAGGGCCGAAATTAAATAAATTATATTGAACAATATATAAATTATAAAACTGCTCCTATTTAGTCTACATATTTATAGACAGATGACTACCATATATTTACATAAATACATGTGTACATATGTATAATGAATTATGTTTTTTGATCGTAACGTGAACACCCGCTAACGTGAACTTAGTGGATGTTGACACTGAACACTTTTTTTCTACCATTGACTATTCTAGAACGTGAACAAAGCCTGAATGCTCTAAAACATGTGACAATATTTTTCAGAAATTTTGTATCGAATATTTGAGTAATTTTGGGAATTCCCTAGAAATATTTACTTCACTATTCTGTACTTAATATCTTAAATTACAGAAATACCAGGTGTACAAGTATAAAACCGATAATGACAAACCAAATCATTGATGCCATTTCTACGCATTTAGTTCTGTCAACAATAGTCAGTTCATAAATAATCAAGTTTCATACAACAACATTTTTTTTTTCGCACTTAAAAATGTCGAAATTTTGTACCTTCAAACACGATTTGATTTTTCATTGATTTTCTGTTTCCAATTGAAGAAATCTGCCTTGGCATATCATCGAATGCAAAACCCAGTACAACGAGTGGTTCAATAAGTTTAAAACAACTTGCGGAACAATTATGGCAAATGTGACCCAACAATGCATATCTCAAAAAGCCATGTTTAAAAGCCATGGGATTGGTTTTGAAGATGGAAAGATGGGTGCCGCATGAATTGACTACAAGACAGCAAGAAAATCGAAAAACCACCTGTGAAATGTTGCGCGCCAGATACAAAAGAAAGTCACATCTTTATCAAATTGTTATCAATTGTTGGCGATGAAAAATGTATCTATTTCGAGAATCCCAAATGTAAGCGATCATATGTTAAGCCCGGTACAACGGCCAAATCGACAGCAAAGCCAAATCGCTTCGGAAAGAAGACAATGCACTGTGTTTTCTGGAATCAGTGAGGCGTTATCTGGTTTGACCTTCTGAAACCAGGTGAAACAGTTACCAACAACAATTGGCCGATTTGAACCGTGCTTTGCGCCAAAAACGTCCAGAATATCGAGCTAAGCAACACAAATTGGTTTTTCTTGGTGACAATGCACCATCACATCGAACAAAACAGAGTCGGGAATTGGTAGATTCGTACAGCCTTCCCCCATGCGGCTTATTCACCAGACTCGGCTCCATCTCACTACCACTCATTTTCATCAATGGGGCATGGGGCACGCACTTGCTGAGCAGCACTTCGATTCGTACGAAAATATGAAAAAATGGCTCGATGACTGGTTTGACTCAAAAACGAACAGTTTTTTTGGCGAGGCATTCACAAATTGCCGGAGAGATGGGAAAAATGTGTAGCTAGCAATGGCCATTACTTTGAAGAATGAATGTATAACCATTTTTCTTAAATAAACGTGTATTTTCATAAAAAAAAATTATCGGTTTCATACGTGTACACCTGGTTACGTATGTAGTTTTTAATTTTTTAAAGTTTACCTCTGTGGTAAGATTATAAAGTTTCAGATATTTGTTCGGACAATCGCAAACGTGAACACCTTTGTTTTTCTTAGTTCACGGTTTCGAGCGTTGACGGCAACTATAAATGAGTCATTTCAAACAGAATAATTAGGTATTATGTAATAACTAGAGCTAGCTAACAGAACTTACATTCTGGTATTGCATATTTTGGCTTTTTTGGACGTGCACGATTATTTTAATATTTTTTCTATCTATAAAAAAATTACCCAAATTCACTATAGCAAAGTCTACGGGTTAGGCGATTGAACTGTTACCTATTCAAACGACTATATTTTTTTTGTGCGAAAATATTTTTTTCTATTCAAATTACAAAAATATGTGGAAATAATAAAAATTTTAGAATCCACTTTAGCTCGATGAGGCCACCTTTTGCCTTGACTATGGCCTTCAAACGGTTAAAAAATGAATTGCATGCTGCACGAATATTATCTTGCGGAATTTCCCATACAATGGCTTTCTTCTACGCATCCATACTGGCATATTTTTTAGTCCTCAACTTGCTCTCCAAAATGGACCAGATGGAATAGTCCATCGGATTTGCATCTGGCGAATTCGAAAGTCATTGTGGACGAAATGAAGTGTGGAACATGGTTTTTTAACCATTCTTGGTTCATATGAGTTTTATGAGACGGTGCCGGTGTTGGAACGTCCATGGTGTACGACCGAAATGTTTGCGTGCCCATGGCTTTAAAGCAGCACCAGGGTCGATGAAAACAATTGGACAGCGTCCATCGGAGGTCACAGCAGCCCATACCATTACTTGAGATGGAAAATTACTTCGGGTGGCCGTTCGTAGGCTCAAATTTTCGGAAGTGTGTTCAGTTAAGTAAACACGATCATTTTGAGAGCATATGATTTGCTCAATAGGGAAATTTTTCTCATCAGAGAACACAATGTTTGGAAATTCGCCACGTTCAGGAAGCGTAAAAACTCCTTTGCTCTTTCGAGTCTAACTTTTTTTGCTTTGTTGTAAGATCATGTGCCATTTGGAACTTGTAAGGCTTTATCTTGAGCTCATTTTGGATTATGCGTCGGATGCTACGCTGGGATATTTTCAGTTCTTTGGCCATTTGATTACCAGTACGACATGGATTTCAGGCAAGCCAAACCATTTCAGGTGATGTTACTGATTTTTTTCGTCCACCACCATAGCGTTTGGCAATGCTGCCTGTATCATTATAACGATTTATGGTGCGATGTGCAAATATTTTATTCACTTTGAAATGCCTGAGCTCACGAACAATAACTGGTTGTGATTTTCCACTCAAATATAACGTAATCACACTATTACGTTTGAATTACTTTTCGAATAACTTTTGTTCTATAAATCTTAGATGCAAATGCTTGTGGTAGCTTCTAAATAATATAAACAGCTGACATTGGTATGAATTTGACATAGCCAGATATACCGGTGTGAAGTTAGTAACACTTCAATCGCCAATCAAGAAGCTAATAGTGTCCTAGATCAATTATTACTTTTTAAATAAAGAAATTTTAGTGCAATTCCGATAGAAAATGTTCTAACTTTTTTGCACTTTCTTTTTTCTAAATTCAAATATGGAAATATCTCTAATTAATGACGTGACGGTGAAAATCTGAGTTCCCACGAATTATATAGAAATTATGTATGAGGAGAAATTATGTCTGACGCAAATATCGTGTTCGGCAGTATTATTTAGTTTAATGAATACATTTCAATATTCTCTTTAATACTCTCTGCCGTAGAGAAAAATTTATTTATCCACTTTTTGATTTTGATAATGCATACACCTTCTTAATCAATACAAATATAAAAACACCGAAAGGTTTAATATTACTTGAGCTACTTATACACAAATATTTATAAGGCGCACTATAAATGTTTCCCAAAAGTATCGAGTATGCGATACTGACCAGTTTTCCAAATACCGTGTTAAATACTCGTGATTTAAAATAAAAAACTACTTGCATCGAATCAAAAGCATTAAGTATTTACTCATATTTACTTTTAACGAATTATCACTAATCAAGCTAAAAACGTTTAGTTTTTGTCATAACCCAAAAATAAAGACCTTTAAGCAAAAAAAATAAAATAAATTAATCACATTCGAATAACCTTAAATATGTAAATAAACTTTTGGAAAATTTAAGAAGTTCATAATTGACTTTCCGTAACAGAAGAGACATAAGAAAGAGAACTTCCTATTTTTTTGTTTAACTCTGATTTTCAACATAAATTTAATATATTTTGTTTATTGGTTAATTGGTTTTTGTACCATTACAAAAAAAGAAATTTCTTTTTGTATTATATTATTTACTTTTAATTTTCAGATAACAACAATAAAAACAACAAATCCGAATGGCGAAGTAAAAAGCTTTTCATAGCATTTTAACTCTTATTCGATACACGTCCTTCTACTTCAAAAGTATAATTGTCAACAGTTACATTTGTCCAAGACGCCGTGACTCTTTGTTTGTTGACATAAGATATTTCGTTTTGTCCTCGTTTACCATTAGACCCACTTGACAAGACTCCCTTTCCAGGTTGGAGAATGCTGCACTAACTGCTCAAGCGTTTTTGCCAATGATGCCAATATTATCAGCGTATACTAGCAGCATGACACTCTTGTAGAAGATAGTGCCAGAGATGTCGATGTTCGCAGCTCGTATTATTTTCTCAGCATAAGATTAAAGAAGTCGCACGATAGGGCGTCATTTTGTCTGAAACCTCTTTTGGTATCAAATGGCTCAGAGAGGTATTATTGGAATCGGCTTCAATCAAGTCAGAATTCTGAAGTTCTAAAAGTCAGGGAGTTTCAGCTTAACATTTCGGCCTGGAAAGAAAATAATCAACGTCGAATTTTAGAATTGGAATTAGATTTACTTTTAATTTTTGATTTTGGCCTGTGCCAAGAATCGAACACCGGACACTCTGCGTAACAGTCCAACGCCCTACCACTACGCCACAGCGACCACAACATTGAAGCACTGTGGCGCCACAAAGTTTGTATGATAGAATGACTGTGGCTGAAAAAGAAAAATACAGAAATTTTATTAAAAATTAGGTTGATGTTGTCCGGTAATAGAAAGAGCGAATATTAGAAGTTCACCTTAAGTTTATATTGCATTTGACTTAAATTTTTAAAGATTTTTAACTTTATTGTTAAATTTTGTTAGAATTTGTGAAATTAATTTCTTTACTTCCTTTAATGGCTCAAGTAGGGCCTAGGCCGAGCTTTATCGTTTGTGGAACTACTTTTAAAAAAGCTTTAGCTTTTATGCAAGTTTTATTGTAATACCAGCGGACCCCATGCAGTTTATATATAATGTAGAACTCTATGGTAAACCACATTTTTAGTTTTCTTATTATCTTGGCAATAAATGAATAATACTGATGGTTTGCCTACACGTGAACAGGCTACGTATAATTGTCCATGAGAAAATACTGGATATTCTAAGTTGATACCACAAATTTCCAAAGATTGACCTTGCGCTTTATTAATGGTAATTGCGAATGCAACTCGCACTGGAAATTGTACACGTTTGAATTTGAAAAGCAGATTTGATTTTTGGAATCATCGGAATTCGTGGTCTTAACACGTCTTCACCTTTGAATTTTCCAATCAAAATAGTTGCTATATTAACATTGACCATCAATTTTTTCGCAGCAAGCCTCGTACCATTGCAAAGTTTCGGTTGATTCAAATTACGAAGCATAATAATAGTCGCACCGACTTTCAATTGAAGGTTATGTGGCGGTAATCCGGGTAAATCCAAAGAATTCAATAGTTCTGTAGGATAGTTAACGTCATCTTCTTCATTGGTAGCAGTATCAATAGACTTATACAAAACCAAAACAACAGGTATTTTGGATTGTATAGCAAAATTTAATTCATTGACATCGTTATTCTTGGCTGCCAAAATGGCTCTTTCGCTTAAACAATTATGATTTTTGTATTGCTGTACTATGTTATGAAATACACTGTTAATCAATTCTTCTTTCGATGGTATAATACTACAATAGTTATCCGGCAACGTAATCAATGCCAGTCTCATCAACTGGCATTGCACCATTTCCAATTGTCATCAATTGATTTGAAAATTCAACAGCTTATTTTACAATTGAACACGAACATTTGTTGTTGTTGATTATTTACATGGCGATCAATTCGATTCACTTGCTTACGACGTTGAAATTCTTTTTTTGTTGAATTCCATGTAAAATACAATAACGTGCAAATTCATCAGTTTGACACAACGTGAAAAATGCTGTCAATGTCGTTTCTGGTGGCGTTTCCGCTCTTTGCGCTGCATTCTCCGACGTACAATACCCACGCTGTCCGTTTTCAAGATGAACAGCTAAATGCTGCACGTTTGGGTAATGTTCATGTATCGAAAATGAAAAACAAATGATTTCGTTAAAAAATATGACAAGAAAAATATGAAATAAAAATACATTCCATATGGATGTGTTTTCAATTTGAAGTGAATACGTTGAGGGGTTCAAAAGTTGTAGGCATATTACTAGTGGGCGGATAAATATCCTATGTCCGTCAGGAAAGCTTGTACTTTAACATGAAAGTTGAATTTTTAAAAAAAAATCTAAGCGTTTCCGAGATTATTCATCACACACATAACATATATTCATTTTTATATATATAAGTAAGTAGATTGGTTATTTTATTCTCAATATATTTTGAAAGTAAATTAATGGAAAGCCAAGTTTATTTATTGATTTGGCCTCATATGGTTTCTGCATGAAATTTTCTGTTTAACTGAGTACATCCAGTTTTATAATATTAGTATTTTCACAGCAGAGAGATTATAACACTAACTCTTTTCGTATCATGAAATTAAGAGATATTTGATAGAAACTGTTTACTTTCATAGATCTGCTTTCACATGAAGTTGAAATTCAACTACTTATAAAAACTTCTACTAGTTTTACAAATATGGGGTCAATTGATAAACGAAAAAGTGAGAACTGAGTGAATAGGAATAATAATTAAATCAATGGAATGAAATAAAAAGTATGCAAACGGTCTTTTGAAAAGTTAAAAGAAGGTATAATACTTACTTGAGTTTGGATTGTGCAAGATCTGTTTGAGTAAACGCCCCATGAACCAGATGGGCATGGCTTTCCTTTTTGGAAACTGAGATTTTAATATTTGTTACTGATACTACACTCAAGAAAAAGCTAAATTAATTGAACTTGGCACGCCCGTTACCCTCTGTGACCTCCTTTACCAAATTCTAGAGCTCTTACAACGTAGTATGAACACAATTTGGTTGATTTAAGAACGTTTAGTAATTTTAGCATGTCAATACTTAAGCAGAAACATTAGCAATGGAGTTAATCAAAACGAAAATATACACTTTGAAAAATCTGCCTATAACTCGAAAACTATTCACTGTAACTTATTAATGAAATGCTGACTGGTTATTGTTGACTTATTATTTTGTTCCTCTATTACTTTAGAATACCCGATATGTAATCTTTTGTTTACGTAAAAATAAAAGCGTCATACCATTAAAAATAAAAAATCAAAACACATTAAAATATCAAAATAAAAAAATAACAAATAAAAATGGTTTATAAATTTAAATTTAGTATTTATGTACAGAATAATTAACTACAATTTTACAAATAAAACTTGCAATTGCCAAAAAAAAAATAAGATTTTTCTTTTCTCATTTCTTATTAATTAATTTACAGCAAAAATCTTTAGTAAATCTTTAGTATATTTGTTTTATAATATTTAGGCATATATGTAAATATGTAAATTAAACACTTAAAATATGTTATAGCATGTAAATTTTTAATAAAGCGAATTTCTATGTAGAAGAAAAAACAGAGTGTACACTTAATGTGCATCATGCGCGTGTGTTGAAACTGCTGTGAAATGATCGCAAAAAATAGTCGTACATATAATTTATGTAAATAATTCGTAAATCTTCAAAATTAAATAAAAATACAATTTCGATGACATCCAGCTCGATCGTGCAGTGCTTGTTTTTATTAAAACTAGTTTTCTTAATTGTTCATGTTTGCTTTATTTTCACTAAAGCGCATGCAGAATTATTCGATCATAATACGTTCGTCTTGTTTATGTATCAATCTACGATCGCAATGATGCCAAACGCGACTGCATTTCCTGTAAGTCCTCCTCATCCTCATCATCAGCCTCAACCTCCACAGCAGCTGCGGCGGTACGTGCAGGTGTTTTGTCTTTCTCTTTTTCAGCGGAAACACTGCCTTCAGGCGGCAATGGCGCCTCACCCAGCTTGCCATCTGTAATTTCCCAAAGTACCTTATCTACTTCCTTAGCGGCTTCCTCTTCCATTTCCTCAGACTCTTCGAATGATTCCATTGTTTCGTCGAGCATCTCTTCGATAATACCAGCCTTCATCATTTCCTTGGACATATCGCGCATGATGCCCGCCAATTCGGGATAACGTACAAGATTTTGCATAGCCTGCATTACTTCTGTGGATTTTTGAAGGGAGCCGGCAACACGCAGCGTAGCTGCAATAAAAGAAAAGTGATTAAAATTCATTCCAAAACATTTCCAGTTGCTTACATAATTGATTTTTCATTTGCAGATTTATCGAATTAAGATGCGCTTTGGATGTGTATATGCGGTTGATAGCTTTTCGCGCATTTACTATCTCTTTGGCGAGAATGATGCAGGTGTCACGATCACTTTTCGCCGCAGCCTGCTTCAGCGAACGCTTCACTTTCTCTTCCTCACGCTGTATGCTGCGTATTTGCCGATCAAGTTGATTGCTCTCCTTGCGTATTTTATGCGTCCATTCCTGAACCTGAAATCAAACGTAGAAATGTATGCGATGATGTTATTATTCGTAAAAGGGTGACGTAGTCGTTTGCCATCATTTGGCCGTGAAACGATACCAGTTTTCAGGGATGTTGATGACAACATCTAGCTGAATTTTTTGGAGCTTACCTGCTCTTTAGGGTCTTTGGTATGTGTTTTACCGAATAATCCCATCTTGCGTTTAGCTTAGTTTAATTTACTTAAAAATTTTTGTAAAATGTTATTAACAAAATGACTCATTGACAACTTTTTCTGTTTTGCTTATTTTTGAGTGCTTCTTCTTCTTCTTTTTAAGTGTTTGTTTGTCAAATTTTCATGTTTTGACTTTTGCGCAGTTGCGCAGAGGCAGGCTTGTACGCAGGGTTGCATATTGACTTTATAATTTAACTCCGAAATTTGAGAATACATTTCAGTTGACGAGCTAAAACTTAATTAGGCGGAAACTATTTTCCTACTCTATTGCTCATTTTGGGTTTGTTAAATATTTCATAAACGCTAAAATAATGTGTACTACCTAACACCCAAATTAAATCAACCTTGATAAACTGAGGTTAAATAGCTTCAGCGACAACTGTTTGAAAAATGTTACCATTGAAAATCAATATAAAATGCTTATCTATAGTAAGTCTTTATGATGACAACAACATCCTACCAATCGAGAATATATTTATCGGACACAAAAAAGAAAAACATAATAATTTATGGCAAAAAATTGGGTTGTAGAAGAGTTGCAAAACTTTGACATCCATGCGACGCATGGTATTTTACTGAACTAGTAAGAACGCATTAATACTCAGAATATCCACCATTGTTATTGATGGCTTTTCGGTTCTTCTGGGCATTGACGATATCAACTTCCGACAGGAATGTTGTACCAACTTTTTTGAATATTTTCCCATAACTGCGTTTTGTTTTGGCGTTTAAGTTCTCCCCAGAGGTTCTCAATAGGATTTAGATCTGGGGATTGACTTGGCCTTTGACTTTTGGAACCATGCTTTGACAACTCACGATGAATGTTTAGGATCATTGTCCTGCTTAAATTTCCACAAAAGCGGCATATTATCCTCGGCATATGGTAACATTACTGTTTCCAACAAATCCTTATACACGAATCTATTCATAACGCCATTAACTTGATGTATCGGACCAATACCTTGCCAATAAAAACAGTCCCATACCATTAAGCTGCCCCTCCATGCTTCACTGTTTTCTTTGTGAACCGGACGTCGAATTCTTTGCCTTTCGGGCGACGAACGTTTCTTTCCGCATCATTACCAAACAAATTTATTTTTGTTTTATTGCTCCAGAGAATATTGCGTCATTTTTCTCCCTGTGAACCGCACCACGTTTTATGAACTAATGCAAAGTTTTTTCGCTTCCTCAAATTTGCAGTTCTAAGCAGAGGAACTTTGCCAGCAATTCTACCGGGTAGATTTGCGCTTACTAATCGTCTTGGAACGGTTCGTGATAATACAACATTCGCAATTTCGCTTGCAATTGTTCGGGGCAACTTGAACGGGTCGCATTTAGCTAATGTAACGATACGACGATACGATTGTCGGTCACTAATGAAGTTTTTTAGGTGCTTCACGCGTTTCAATAGCTTTTTCTGGCTTGAGAGCATTTGTAACGAAATTCTGAGACCGTCCCATCGATCTGGCAATGAATTATATGGTTTTACTTTGTCTCAGAGCTGACGAACAAGTCTTCTCTCCTCTGTACAGCAATGAACTTCACGACTCATCTAATATTATTACAAATTATAATTAAACCTTTATTTAGTTCACTTCCATCGAAATCTTATCTTCTGGAACTAAATAACGCTTTAAATTTATTCACTTTTAATTTTTGCCAAAACACTCCTATTTTATTGTCCAGATCAATTTGAAGGTTGAACAAATAAACAAGCCGCAATATTTATCGCGAAGATAAATTTCATTCCAAAACAGTCCCACCAAACTTCCAAATTTGCCTTTTGATTGTAGACCATGCCAATTAATTTTTTTCGTTCATTTTAAAAAATGTTGGGTTCACACCTATTATTTTGTCCAGGTGTGTAGCCGTAGAATAGAGTTATGCAAGGCAGGTTTCGACAAAAGCAATAAGACTGGAAACAGGCATGAGTTCGAAGCAATTATTTATATAGGAGGCACTCAAAATCGAATGTACGCGCTCAACGGAAAGTCCAACATTTCTTTATTTTGCGGTCGTTTGCAAACGAGTATTGTTATAAACAAAATGGAGAACGAGACCTAGAAGAGAATTTATCTTTCGATTTGGCTAAAAATGTTCAACACACACATCCAAATCACTACACGCACCAAAACTAATATATTTGAGGCAATATTCTGGCAAATTAACCACTGTGCAATTTTGATGTTCCTCTTATCTAAGTTGAGGTTAAATACGTACGATCAGCTGTGCAATTTCTTTTGTCTAAATTTTGACAATTAATTGCATCACACGCGCACGTTTTGTGACGATTGTGTGGTGTAAATTATTCGGCGTTTTATTAGTTACTATATTAGTTTATAAATTAAAAAATTCTCTAGTACATGTAAACTACTAAAAATAAATTCGTAAAATGCAAAATTCGCGACGCGGCATCAGTTTACTTTGCTCGGCAGCACACAATCTTAGCTTAAAGTCTGCCTCAATATCATCATCACAGTCTCACGTCGCCTCAGCGGCAGGAGCATTTGGGGTGCTACATAAACACATACACTTGACTGGAGGGTGTTTGCACTCACGCAACAAAAAGAATGATCCGGCAAATGTTTCAGCATTATTCAAGCCAGTTGCAGTGCGTCACATGGCAGAAGATGAGGATGTCGGCTCAGAGTTAGTGGGCAAATTGGATAAAGCAGAGCTACTGAAGATTCTTAATAAATTCACACAAAAACGAGAAATCAAATTACTTTGCTCAGAAAACGGCCTCGACTGTAAGTTTAGGCATAACAAATTTACTATGTTGAATTGCTGCTTTAATTATAAAGATTTTATAAACATTTTTTAGCTTACCTCCAACAGCAAGCATTCGCATCGTTTCGCCGCTTTTGTATTGAAGCTGACAATTTACCCGTGGACCTACACATAACCATCAGCGATATCAATAACAATGCTGGTCACATCGATGATATATATCCTTATTTTTTACGGCATGCCAAGACAGTTTTCCCACACTTAGACTGCATGGATGACCTAAAGAAAATTTCAGATTTACGTACGCCCGCCAATTGGTATCCAAGTGCGCGCGCTATAACTCGAAAAATTGTTTTTCATGCTGGGCCAACGAATTCAGGCAAAACTTATCATGCCATGGAACGCTTTCTGACGGCAAACTCGGGCGTATATTGTGGGCCACTCAAATTACTCGCCACAGAGGTTTTTAATAAAGCTAATGAAAGAGTAAGTGTATAACTGAACTTATAAATTAAATAAATCGATCATGACCATGGAAAAATATGTAGGGAACTCCTTGTGATTTGGTCACTGGAGAAGAGCGAAAATACGGCATCAATGAAGAAACACCTGCAAATCATGTCGCATGTACAGTGGAGATGACATCAGTGAGTACGCCATGTAAGTTTAAAAGAACTCAAGTCGAAGCATAATTAAATTCTATTTATATGTGCTGATTATTGCAGATGAGGTGGCTGTAATCGATGAGATCCAACAGCTGCGTGATCCTCAACGTGGCTGGGCGTGGACACGCGCATTTCTAGGACTTATCGCTGATGAGGTACATGTGTGTGGTGAAGCCGGCGCTTTGGAATTGCTTCAGAAGATTTGTGAAACTACAAATGAAACGGTAGAGGTGAATAACTATAATCGTCTCACTGAACTGACCATTGAAGATTCTGCACTGGCGACGCTAGATAATACAATGCCAGGCGATTGCATTGTATGCTTTAGTAAGAACGATATTTACTCAGTGTCTCGTGAAATCGAGGCAAGGTAAGCGAGTGAGAAATCTAACTTCGATTGCAATCCTCATTTGTATATTTCATTCACAGAGGCAAGGAAGTGGCTGTTATCTATGGCGGGTTACCGCCTGGTACTAAACTAGCACAAGCTGCAAAGTTCAATGATCCCGAAAATAGCTGCAAAATAATGGTCGCCACCGATGCAATAGGCATGGGTCTTAATTTGTAAGATTTAGATTTTTAAACATAAGTAACTAAATTTATATATTTATATTTTGCTTTTCTGTTATTGCTCAGGAGTATACGTCGCATCATATTTTACTCTTTAGTTAAGCCCACAATGAATGAAAAAGGTGAACGTGAAATTGATACAATTTCAGTTTCATCCGCACTACAAATTGCCGGTAGAGCTGGACGCTTTCGTACTCAATGGGAACATGGCTACGTGACCACATACAAAGCAGACGATTTGAAAACCTTGCGTAAACTGCTAACAGACTCACCAGAACCACTCAAACAGGCAGGATTGCATCCGACTGCAGACCAAATTGAGTTGTATGCATATCATTTGCCCAATTCAACATTGAGTAATCTAATGGTGCATTTTACTTATCACTACTTTAAGCTATCACAACTTTAATGTCTTCATTTTATACTTGCAGGATATATTTGTAAATCTTTGCACTGTAGACGACTCGCTCTACTTCATGTGTAACATTGAAGACTTCAAATTCTTGGCCGAAATGATACAACATGTGCCATTGCCATTGAGGGCGCGTTATGTCTTTTGCTGTGCGCCCATTAATAAAAAAATGCCATTCGTGTGTTCTATGTTTCTAAAGGTATTTATTGCAATAACCTATTTCAATAGTTCATTCATATCTTCACTCATTTATATACGAAACAACAGCTTTCTCGCCAATATAGCCGCAACGAGCCCATCACATTTGATTTCATTAGCAAAAATTGTGGCTGGCCTTTCAGTCTACCAAAGACAATACTAGATTTAGTGCATCTCGAATCCGTTTTTGACGTTATGGACTTGTATTTGTGGCTGAGGTACGTACATTTATGCTTTTCCATTGTTCTGACATTTTTATTCAATAACTTTATCTAAATCTAAAAATTCGTGTAGTTATCGTTTCATGGATTTATTCCCTGAAGCCGCAGCTGTGCGAGTAGCACAAAAAGAACTCGATGAAATTATACAACAAGGTGTTTTCCAAATAACGCGTCTACTCAAAAATACCGAGGCCAGTCAAAGTTCCGCTGATGGTGAAACTTCTTACAATATGCGGAGAGCGTCGCATATGAAAGGTACTGCTTGACATAATCTTGTGAAATCAATTACTTTATAAAAATATTTAAACTTCCCGCAGAACCACGAATTCCAAGCTCATCACGCGGTCGCCTTACAGAGCGTTTGCTCGCTCAGGGTCTCCTAACACCGGGTATGCTAAGTGAACTGCGCAAGGAATGGGATGCACAGCAACAATCACTGGAGCAAAGTCCAACAACTAATAGTCCCTTGGATGATGACGATGAAGTAGCAAGCAATAGTCTGTACAAGAAAATTCGGCGAAAACGTAAAAAATGAACTGAAATGCCGGACCGTTTATTGTTAAATATTTAGCTAGATTGTTTCGTTTATAATTTTGTAAATACACAGTATATTTGTAGCAACAGAATTTACAAATTTGTTTAGAAAATCTAAATTATATTCTATAGATTTAAACCATGTTTGATAAGCTTGTATTAAAAACATACGATATTAATAATAAGAAAATTAAGAGGTGAAATCAATATCCTTAAAAAAAAGTATGTATATTTAATTTCTTTTAACATTTTACTACTGATTTCCAGCTCTTTCTATTTATAGCTTTAAAACATTTACTTCATACACCCAGGGCCATGGAGAGAAAAAATACATTTTATATACATTTTTAAAAGTAAACAGCGTTTAGTTCCTACATATACTGGCTTCCATTTCTCATTTAAAAAATTTATAATTTTCTTGGATCTCATCTCTTTTAAAGCCCAATTGAAAAAGACACGAATGGGAAATCAACCTAAATTAGTAAATTTAATATTGCACTTCAAAATCAGACGCCTCAGCAGATGTCCTTTTAATGTTTGTCTTTTATCTTGCATGACCAAGCCATTTGTGTCTTTGTGATTCTAAGAACAAATAACATTGTGGTCTTCGATAAAGTTCTCTAGTTCGTTATTATAATATTCAAGTATTTCTACAAATGACTGCATATCTGATTCTGAATTTGCAGATTTTATGAGTTTGAACACGAGATGCAAACACATCTTACTCCAGATCACACCAGATATCACATCAAAAAGATCAAATAAGAGCTCGTTTTGAATGAGAAACTTACAATCTTTGTTCCTAACAGATACTAAATTTTTTTTTTTTTTTAAATATTTTTTTAATTTCTTTAGTATACCACGACATGTAACTCTTCAGGATTGCAAGCTAGATTTTTTTACCTATTCTGGATATGAAGAATTATTCGAAATCTTTTAAAGAGATTATGTTGCGAGTGAGTTTATGTTGAAATAATAACACTTTATAATTTTTAACGCAGGATGGAACATTGATGAGTTCTGTCTCAGTTGCGACGAAACCCACATTGATATTGACCTAATATTTCGTCTGTTAAAATGTTTAATCCCTGATATAGAATTTTAGTGAACATTTTGTAAACAACCTTTTAATAGCGATTTTCCAGGACAGTTAGCATCGGATGTCTTGTGTCCGTACAGGGTCGATAATTAATACATTCATTGTTTTTGAAGTTTAGATTATAAAAGTGTTGGTCGCTGTGGCGTAGTGGTAATGCGTTGGACTGCTACGCAGAGTGTCCGGAGTTCGAATCTCGGCACAGGCAAAACCAAAAAAAAATAAAATAATTATAATTTTTCTACACGGCACCACCTCTAGGCAGGCAATGGCAAACCTACTAGAGTAAAAATTGCTATGAAAAGCTTTTCACTTCCTCGTTCGGATTCGGCATTAAACTGGAGGTCCCTTCCATTCATGTACAAATACAACACGCACAACATGAGTGGATACGAAAAGCTCGGCCTAGGCCCTCCATGGTTTGCTGTGCCATTAAAAGTAAAGTAAGTAAGTAAGATAATAAAGTAAATCTACGTAAATATTTGAGAAAACACCTCTAGAGGGTGTTTTTGTTACTAGAGTGGAATTAAGTGTGGCTTTCTTCGATTTTTGGACTATAACTTCTAAAGGTTTAAGGCATTTATATTCACTGTTTTCAGCATAGTTGTAGCTAATATCTTTGCGCACTACTCTGTAACACAGAAATTTTCGAGAAAACACCTCTAGAGGGTGTGAAGCCTTTTACTGATGCACAAAATTCCACAAATTATCTAGTAGATACATACCAAATTTAGTAAAACGACATAGTGTTGTTGTTTTGCATGTGTAGTTAGTTTCTCTATTTATTTATTTTTCTTTTATTGGCAAATGTATTTTGTATTTCTCGTCTTTACTTTGGGCTATACAGAAACTGTATGGTTTTTTTTTCAAGTTTTTTTGTTGAGTTAAAATTTAAAAAATTATTTTTTTGTAACAATAATGTTTTTTGTTTTCATGTTTTATAAAATTGTTTATTTAGTTAATTGTTCTCATATATTTCTTTTTTATGTGCAAAATATTTAATTTGGAAAAAATTCAATCGAATTTGTGTAGTATTTTGTAGTATTATTTTGGTTTTATTTTATATTATTTTTTTTTATGTTTCTTAATTCATATTAATTATAAAAATGCCTTATTTCGTTATTAGAAATATTTTGTTATTTGGATTTTGGGGTTTTAAAATATATATTAGATTTTATAGTTGCAGTAGGGAGATGATGTCATAAACAAAGCAAACGTATTTCGTATTATTGATATAATCAATAAAACTCTTTTTCCCCTTTTTCTTTTTTGATATATACTAAATGCTGCTCTTCAATTTCTTTTTTAAAACTTATGACAATTTAATTTGAATTTAAATTACATTTCTTTTATATTTTTTATTTTACGTTAAAAAAAACTCCCAATTTTATTTCCAATTACAATACAGTCTCAAAACAGAATATCAGTACAAGTGTAAACCCCAAAGTGGGTTCGACAAACGGCACACTCTATATGCATCGAATTTGCATATGGGAAAGTAGTGATTATTCTCTTATAAAATTAGTAGTATTTGTGCTTGTGCAAGATTAGTTTCCGATGAATAAACCTAAAACTGAATGAAACAAGACAGCGTAATTTTACAATTTAACTGAAGTTCATTGTGGTAAAGGCATAACACTTGCCACAATGGCAGTCTATCTCTTTATCGGTGTCGGTGTCCTGTGATTGCATTCCCTCTCTCATTCTCCCTCCTTCGTCTTCCCACCTATCAATCTTCCTTCCATTCAACACAATGCTATGCATTCGATGAATCTGAATTCAGATTAAAGAGAAGACTTGATTAACTGGTCAAGATAAAAGTCAATTTGAACTTTGTTTGCTTCGAAGACAACAAGTTAGCAAAATAAAATAGCATATGTACCCATACCAATCAATCAGGCATCGTACACCAATCACCCTGTACATGCACATGTTCATTTCTGATTAAATATTTCATGTTTCTTGCCAAGCTTATAGGTATATTAAGTAGAAAATTATTTTCAAGATTTAAAAAATAGATTTTCTCCATTTGTGTAGCTTTTAATAGACAATTAATAATTTTGTTTCTTTCTGGTTGTTAAGTAGTTAGTTACATACATTCAAAAACAAATGCTGAAATTATTAAAGGGCATATTTCTTTACAATATACCACACTTAAAAACATTTAGATATTCGCATTTTAAAAAACACATTTATAAATTTATATAAAAAAAACAAATATTTATAAAAATTCGTTAGAAAAATTAGTTACTTAATACAATTTTAATTATCATTTATATTCCATATATATAAATATAATTTAATACATAACATTTAACATCAATTTGTATTTAAAAGTGTTGAATTAAAGCTTTTCAATTATTTGGTTTTCTTTTATATAGCATTTAGTATTAGAGTTGATCGAGTTGATTTATGTATGGAGTGTCGCCGCCTCAAACAGGCACAACGCATCTCGAAATATTCAATATTCAATATTGTTATAATTTCATTAAGTATATGTATGTAATTTGAACAATACTTTCACAATACTAGGTATCATCGCATTCCATTCATTCAGTTATTTACTAGACTGCATATTTTAACATGTGATATCCCTGTCAATAAATTTTTTCCTTTTTCACATTAACATTGCATTTTTATTAATGCATTTCTAAAATACTAATTCTGATATATTTCCATAACTAGACACAATTTTTGTATGCCATGGCATGCAATTGATGTACACGACATAAAAAAAATGGAAATCTTTTTATAGGGGAGTATAGTCTTGGAGACACTCTTCTAAATTCCAATGTCTCTAATTTTTTTTGGTTTTAAGAAATTAAATATTCGTCTGTCTGATCGATTGTTTGCGCGATAAATTAAAAAAAAAAACAAACAAACCAAAACGTGAGGAAACAAATTTAGGAAGGGGTTAAGTTCTGAAATGCAAAAAAGTAACGAAGCAAATTAAACTAAATTTGTTACATTTCAAATAGCCAAAATGTCAACAACGGGAAAATAACCAATATTTCTTTAATTATTGATACGATTACTACAAATTTCGATATTACATTAGGACGGTAACCTCGCTCACAAGCCGATCAATGCAAGGATGTGTTTTATTAATTATTAAAAAAAATTTTAATTACGATATTAGAGTTTCATACATAAAAAATGTAGCAAAATTATTTTTATTTCGAATATTTTTAATAATTTTTACAAAAAAAAATTGTGTTTTACATACTCCATGAGGAAAATATGTGAATACATCTAGTTTGTTTGTATTTCTTTATTTCTTCTTTACAGACCATGTATATAGATAGGTATATACTCGGTTCTAAATTCACAGATCTTTTTCAGATTATTCAGTCCCCGATTTCCAAAGCACACTAACAACATGCACCTTTTGAGCTAATAAGTATTATATACATATGTATGTACGCATGTACAACATATAATAACATTATTAATTTTTTATATTTCATTTATTCCATTTGTATATGTATTTCATTCTCAAGTTACCATACTACTACCATACTTTTATTTATTTTATTTCAAACCAAAAAAAAAAAAGAATAGGTACTTATTTTCTTTCTAATACTCGGAATAATTGTAGTAGGAAATATGTAGTTAAATTAATTTTCATGTCTCGGATGAAAACGTACTAGCCATAGGAATAAGTCTTGGGGAGAAAGACAAGATTTAAAAAATTCATTGACTGTGACTGCTTCACGCATGTGGCAGGCTTTTTTTCTCGACATATTTTTCCTCTTCTGCGGTGGTCATGCTAGTGATTTTTTGAGTAGCTAATCAATGTTATTGAAATTAGTGAAACATTAGTGACCGCGTTGATGGTAAACTAAACCGGAAGGCAGTCATTTTGCAACGGAAGTATTGAAACGGAAATATGTCAAGAGATGTGTTTGAATTTGCCAGCTGTTGTGCTGTTGTGCACCCTAAAAGTATTCTGACTTCTCACGCCACAGTAACATACAGGTGGGCAAAACAATGTGTGCGAATGAGATGGACATATATGTATATCCAACACCATGTATGTTTTCACTTTAGTGCACACGGTTTCATAAAATGGTATTTGTGTAGAATGTTAGTATCGATGCATCTACATACTTGGTAGATGGGGAGAAGTGAGAGAGACGAATGAAATGTGCATATCATTTACTTCTTTTTATTTTTACATTTACCACACATATGATGTACTCTCATACATATATGTGGATATCTGCAATGTGACGTTGAAAAAATAGTGTTGCTGTAGTAAGAAGTACAGAACGGTCAAAACTTAAAGTATATTGATAATTTTGTACGTAAAACATACGATTTTTTTTGCTGCATTTTTAAATTTCAGTTTACATTCTTAAAAACTGATAATAGATTTGACAAAAAATATTACAAAATGTGGTGTAGCGTGGTTGATCTGGAGGGAGTTGAAGAATAACTTAAATGGCTGTAAAATACTACCAACGATGTTTCACTTTTATCTTAGTGCACTACGTCGGTCATGTTAATTTTTTTTTGTTTACACACATTATTCATTTATGAAAATTTATTCAAAATCTACAAACCAAAAAAATTGTAATGCAATTCATGAAATTTAAGAGCATACTATACATATCCCTTCTTTTCAATATCAAGATTTAATAAAAGTTGCAGTTGGATTTTTGCACGAAATTCATTCAATATGTATGCAAATATTAAGGTAGTCAATTAGTTTGGAAAAACATTAATAAATGATTTAGTAATGTGAATATTTTTAAAAATGGATACAAGAACTACTACTTTTTGTGCGTAAGAGATTTGTTTAATACTTTCTTTGACATTTTAAGGTACCACGTTGTAATTAAAAACTATATGTAACAATAACCTTTTTCTTTTTTTTTTGACACTTCATCTATACACTTCATTTCACTAGTTAAGATTTGATGACAATTTAATGTTTTAATGTTTCCTTGGAAATTTCTATGGCTTTAATAATACATGTAAGTAGCACTATCACGGATTTCCAAATTGAGCAAGAGGGAGTCGATATCTTCAAATGTGCGCCGAGAAAAAATAACTCATTACTGCTGATAGTTTCTATTAAATTATTCATATTATTCATGCGTTGGGAGTAAACATTTCTCACTATGCGCACAAGTACACAAGATCAACTCCTTTAAAGCAAACTACATGTACATGAAAGATGTACAGAGGAAGGATGCAAAAACGAAATAATTAGATTTTCAAATGGACAAATGGAATTAAAATGGACAATACTTTCACCGCTGCCCAAGTTTTATAGTTTTATAGTGGGGTAGCTGATATTATTTTCATGTCTATTAGAAAATCCGTAGGCGGCTCACGAAATTGTATCAATATAATTAATTAATAATATGTATGTACTATGTGTGTATTTTCATGCTTATGTATTTAATGTTTTCGTATAAAAAGATTTTTTCTTAAGGCTTACAAAATATCAAATTTTAAGACAATAATCTGAATAATTTATTTGTGTGGTGTGGTAAACATTTTATGCATTACTTCATTTTTCTTTTTATAAAAATAATTTAAGTTTTCGGTTTCAATAGAAGAATAAAATTTTAACACTTCATTTTGTTTTCATTAATTTTTGTTTTAGATAACATTATATATAAGTATGTGTGAAGGTATGTATGTAGTAGTAATATTTTTTGTATTTTAGTTGTATTAATTTCATACGAAAATTATTAATATTTTTTTTTTTTTTATAAAATTTGTCTATACTAGGCGCTAAGTTGATCGCTAAAAATGTATTTTCTTTTAGTACTTATTTGTATTTGTTTACTACTTTATAATACGTTATTATTGGCTCATACAACATATATTCAAAACACTTCAGAAAAACTTAGTTCTATAGTCTTATGTTCGTTTCAAAAGAGTTGCTATTTATTACGTGCATAAAAAGAAAATATTCCTTCCAATTTCTTTCCATCGCAAAGAGATTAAAATCACTTTGTAATTGTTTTAGCTTTAAGCATCAATCTCGATAAGAGGAAATGCCATTCAAAGTTCATAAAAAATATCAACTCTTATAAAACGAGCCCTAACTTGTTCCCGCATAAAAACCAGACAATGTGCAGCATTTTTCCTTTGACTGTTAGCTGGTGACTCAAAGAATTACACAGCTATGTTATCAAATGGCATCACAATAGCCAAAGTTGAGCCAAGTTATACTCTTTGAAGAAACTAACAAGATTGGTACGCAAGACAGTAAAATATTTTGATATACTCAAGTATTCATTTTCACAAACAAAAGTAATCTGCGAAAGATCAGTAACGGCTCTGCATTTATTTTGTTATATGTACTTCAAATAACAAGCACTAACAAACTAAAATCGTAAATATTTCAGCATTAAAAGCATTTCTGATATGAAATCGTTCCTATTTCTGCCGTAGTACTAAGTGTTTTTAAATTAAATTAAATTTTTCACCACATACATAATTCATAAAAAATTCAATAAAATGTCCCAAGTGAATTTTTTTTTAAGATATTTTGGTAAATTTTTTTTTTTTTAATTAGTTTTTGATATCACAAAGTGTCCAAATATCCAAATGAAAACAAAAATCCATTTTAAACAATTTTCTTTTTTCAAATCGATCGTCTTCAAGTATAAAATTTCAAAAATTCTGTACGAAATTTGTGTATCATTTGCGTACTATATGTACTTATTGTACATATACAAGTACACACTCGTACTTCCATTATTATATAGGTATTTTCCATATATTTATATATAGTATATTGTATTTTTACTTAATTCTTTTAATTCCAAAATTGTTGTGTGCGTAATTTAAATTTTAGTGATAAAACTTTTCTGTTTAACTTTTCAAGCTTGTTTGAATTTACAAGCATTATTACAAAAGGCAAGAGTCTTGTGATTTACCACAAGCTAAAACTTCGTACTATTAAAACTCTATTTATTTTAAACAAAGTCAAGTACCAAACCAGGTTCAATATCAACAGCAACTGCATCCGCATCCGCATCTGTACCTTTAGCAGAATTGCTATCTTCTTTTAGCTTTTTAGCTTTGGACTTCTCTTTCGACGTAGTAAAACCTAATATACTCAGGCCACTACTACGTCGTGAAGAGTTGCCCAACTGTTCGAATCAGGAATCCACCAGTACGTGCCAACGTGCTAGTAATTCACCCTTTTCCATTTCACGTACATCCAACCAATGTTGAACTTCTTCTGGTCCCGAAGAGTTTAATCCGAGACTAAACCATCCGACCATTTCGTTCTTCTTCATATTGCGTTTAGCGTAGACAGACACCATTAACGTTACATCGTTGAGTTGAAAGAGCGCCACCTGTTGTCAATAGAGATGTAAATTTATTTTAACAAACATTACTAATAAATATGTTTATTTTACCTGGAATACGAACGTCTCTTTGAATAATGGATTCGGTTGTGCTCTCCTCGTTGACGTTTTGGCGCGTGATATCTCCTGGCCTATGCTGCTCACTAAACATAATTTCACATATGTATCGGGAGCTTTATTCAGCGACAAGCAACGAAAATGACTGCCCTTAACTATTTCAACTGTTAGACGCCCAGTTGTTCCGTTATAACCTAAGCTTAAAAGTAGCTCTGGCACACCTCCATGTTGCATTGAAGTGGTCGAGCCGGCACTATCGGATCTAGCTAAACTCAGTAGATCGCTTGATGATCCCAAAATCTAAAAAACGTTGCAAGCAAGTTTATATTGCTTCCCAAGTTTATATAGCTATGAAATTGTTATTTACCGATGATGTATTCCTTGGTTCTAATGGTAGCCACAAATTTGTCTCCAACTCTAAATCAATAGTTGCAAAACTAACATATGCCTCACCAATCAATCGTTCTTTACGTAACCGCTCGCATCCGTAGAGGCGCACTCTTAGGCCCATATTATTAACATCTTCAGGATTAACACGATGTAATAAGAAGCTTTCCATGTATTGTGGATTCTCACCGGAGCGTATTTTAGTTTTGTGTTTTTGCTTCTTGTTGGGTAGCATTAGGAGACGTACCTGCAAAGGGAAAATGATTTCGAATTGTTAAATGTGCTGAAAGGAAATTAAATTAAGGCTCACCTGAGTATGTGTTTGCTGAGTATTTCCTAAATTCGGTAAACCTCTGGCTTGTAGCACATGCACTGTCATCTTCCGCATTGGAGCATCATATAGCAAAGATATTTCAATACTCCCACTTTTACCATAGCATTGATTTTGTATCGATATATCATCAGATTTGATCGAACGTAAATCGCTTGTGTCAAAAAGTGGTTCCTGGTGTTTTAAAGTACATGGACTTGTATACTCCTTGCAGTTCATTATTTCATTTCATACTTACATCTTCATTAACGACGTTATTGTTGTTGTTGATGTTGTTGCTGCTGTTGTTGTTATTGTTATTGCTATGTAAATGTAAATCAGGCACATCATCTAAACTGTCTTGACGCTGCTGTGAGCTTGTGGAAATCTTCTGATATTTACTACTTGATTTTAATATTGTATCTGTGCTGCGATTGTCAATGCGTGTCTCCTTCAACGAAGATGAAACGCTACTGCCACCACCACCTTCTATTGATTTAATACTTGAACCACCACCACTTTGATGGCGATCTGAAAAAAGAAATGATTGAAATCCATTGCTCACTGAAAGATATTTATGTACAATGTACATTCATCAAATTGAAATCCACCTTTCTTTTCGCCCGTTAATATACCAGTGTGACTATCAATAGATGCTTCGACGGAATCATTTGAGCTACATTCGCTATGCGATGACGGTGCACAACCAACTTTCCCTCGTTCTGCTATCGCCAATGGATCTCTGGAAGATTCGCGTGGCGTCACCGTAACGCGTTGCAATTCACTGTGATTGTAATTGAAACTTTGCGACAATGGATTATTCAATTCATTTATACCATAACTGGGCATAAATTGGCCACTTTGGGAGGCGGAAATATTACGAGATTGCTGTAAGCGTAAGCGACGTAATATATCTTCCTCAGAATCGGAGCTTGTATTGTCGTAACGTCGCTTGCGAGCTATTAAATAATATCGAAGAATAAATTATTGCAAATCATATTGTATAAAATTAAAAGCCATCGCTGCTTACATATTTTCTGTACATATTTGGTTGAAAGATTCTTTTCGTCGCAGCAATTTAAACCATGACGGGCATGAAAACACCACTTACGATTAACATAAAGAAAAAATAATAGCATCAAAGCTATAACGCCAAATAACGCTACCAAAACTGTGGTGATCTCAACGGTTCCTAAATAAAAGCAGTAGAAACGAAGTTAAAGTTAAGAAATTAAAAAAAAATTTATAATAAGTATAAAATTATTATGCTTTTACTTGGTAATGAATTGAAAACATTAAAAGTTCTGTGGAATATTATATGCACAACTGAGAACGTGTGACATATACTCGTAAATACATATATATCATACATAAAAATAAGTTTTTCAAACCCACTTCTAAAAGCACACTTTCATCTGTCGGTAAAAATACATAATTCCAATTGAAAGTGATTGAAGAAAATCAATGACGAATCCATGAAACTTTAACAGTGACAGTAATGACGCATTGAATGCGTGACATTTTCAATGCCTAGAAACCGAAAAAAAAAACTATCTTACGCCATGCAACTATAATATTTACTTACATGTGCGCATATATTCGAGTATGTACACATGTACAGGTGTAAATTATGTACATATATATAAGTAGTTTCTATGTATATCATTGAACGAATGTTCAATTAATTAATATACAAAAACAACGTTTGATAATAGCTAATTCCCATTCCTTGACTGATTAATTTTTTTAATGTATGTAAACCTTAATTTAGCCTTGATGCAGAATTCTATTTGCCTAATACTAATACCAAGCTTGGTTTTGCAATCAAAATTCTCATGGCCAGCACAACGAATCTGCCCAACATTATTTATTCAGACAGCCAACCTACTCTGAAAAGCTATACTTGCATCTTCTTCTTGGTTGGCCTAGGCCGAGGTTCTCGCATTCATTCATGTTTTACGTGTTATATTTATACATGAATCCACGTAGAGTTTTTTTTTGCCGAATTCGAACGGCGAAGTGAAAAGCTTTTCATAATTTTTAGGTAGGCTTGCCATTGGCTGCCAAGAGGTGGTGCCATGTACACAATTTTTTTGTTCTACTTTCTATGCTACCTGTGCCGCACTCTGATTGGTCGCTGTGGCGTAGTGGTAGTGCGTTGGACTGCTACGCAGAGTGTCCGGGGTTCGAATCTCAACACGAGTAAAATCAAAAAGTAGAAAAAATTAGTTTTCTAGACGGCACCACCTCTTGGCAGGCAATGGCAAACCTACAAGAGTAAAAATTGCCCTTGAAAAGCTTTTCACTTCGCCGTTCGGATTCGTCATTAAACTCCCTCCATGGGCGGTTGTGCCATTAAAAGTAAAGTAAGTGCCGCACTCTGCATAGCAAGGCACCGCACTACCAACTTCGTCTCGACAACCACAAAAAAAAGGCGTAAAAATATACTATAAAGTATAAAACGGTAATAAAATACTTCAACTCTCTTTAAAATCTTGTTCTAAAACTACGCTATAACTCTGCTGGATCCCAAGACATTCTGATATAATGGAAAATGAGGTGGCGGACAGACCATATCAAGAAGCTTGCCTTGAAGAAAAATGCTGTAACCATAACTCTGTTTACATTATCCACCATTCGACAAACAACTTTCTTCTACTTCTAATGGAAGATGAAATAGCATAAACTCATCACGTATATTAAAACTTTTCTGGCCCCAACACTCTCATACTGAAACTAAACTTTTGCTCTCACTTATTCGCAAAAAAAACAATTTATTGATGGATATTATTTTTGGGGGTAACATGCCAAAGCGATTGGTTTGGTGAAAACCCACCTATACAGGACCTTTTTTTTAAAGGGGTACCCCTATCAATGCAGGGCTTTGTGTTGATTGGAAGGAAGACTGATAGGTGGGAGCGATTGCTTTAAATTTACAAGGGTTGACTCTGTAAAGCTGCACTGCCTCTGTAACTATGGTAAGGAGAAACACATATTAAACACATTCTTCGCCATTGTCGCACACCATCTATCTTTCCCTAAATATCTTAACTAGTGAGAAATTTACTCTTTTAAAAAACTTTATACATACATATGTACTACATATCGTTGCCCTATTCTGCTAAAGCTATATCATACAATTTTTCAAAATCGAATCTTTAATGGTCCTAATGATTAAGCAGATCCATCGTAATCTCTGTCATCTTCTTGTGGAGCCATTACGCCTCTAATTTATGACTTTTTCTTTCACTTTAAATTTCAAATTCTTTAAAACTATATAAAAATTGCTATTTCAAATTTAGATTCTTTCACTTTAAATTTCAAATTCTTTAAAACTATATAAAAATTGCTATTTCAAATTTAGATTCTGCTTTGAGTGTTTCAACTTAACTAAGCGTTCGTTTTAGAAGAAAATTATGAAAAAATAATTTATTTACGTGCAATTATTAATATAAATTTTTTGAAAACTCGCATTAACTCGAACCTTCAACACCTTCAAATGTGCATATTCATCGAAAAAAAAATCCTTACCTTTACACATCCCGATAGAAAAAACTTTCGTATAATTCAGAAATTTTTTCTCTAAGTATGTCAATGTCTCTATTGTTTATGTATAGTTTTCAAAGTTAACCTTTTTTTTTTATTTCGACGAATCCCAGCGGACCCTTCACCCGCGCTATACGACTGTGGGCCGCATCCGTATCGCACGCGCTCGGACCGGAACAATCACAGTCCGGACTGCGATGCTTTTCACGAATCAGGTGGAAACGTCAATAGCAGCTACAGAATTGGCTTATCGACAGCTGCGTGGAACATTAGTTAGTATTAATTTAAATGAGATAAGAAAGATTGTCTAAGGGTATTAAGGGGATACAAAAATCTATTAGCACATAAAGATTATTGAAAACATTGCACATACAACGCACAGGATTAAACAGTGCATAATTTGTTTTACAGAGACTTAACTTGAGAGGTATAAGGTTTCTAGAAACGCGACTAGGAACACCAATGTACAGCTCATTTAATAGATATGGAGAGTCTGTCCATCCATTCAACAATTTGAACACAAAACATATATAACTCTCCGGCTTTCAAGTGAAGGCATATTGAGTAATTTTAAACGATCTTTATAAGGAGGAAACTTCGTTAAAGGGTTCCAGTTCAAATTTCGCAAAGCAAATAAAAGAAACTGTTTTTGAGCAGACTCCACGTTATTAATGTAACAACTTTATTGCGGACACCAAACATTCGAAGCATATTCTAAAATCGGTCGGATAAGTGAAATACATATTTAACATTTTAGTAAAATAAGGATCGTTAAATTCCTTTGACCATATCTTAATAAAAGCTAAGACACCTTTGGCTTGTGTTTATATTGTTTACATGTGTTTATATGTAAATATGTAAAATGTATAAAGCGAAGTTTAGGGTCCATAGTCACCCCAAGATCAACACAATTGAAGACTCTAGCTAGAGGTTTAGTGCCAATATAATAATTTGCCACCAATGGCACCCTCCGAGAAAAAATCATAAATATACATTTATCCAGGTTCAAAGTCATGAAATTTAAAGAACACCAGTCAGAAAGTGAAGTTAAATCGCTCTGTAATAGATCTTAAGTCGCGGGTGAATAATGTGGTAAAAAAAGCTTTACATCATCCGCAATGTCGCCTCATTTTCATGAAAGTATTTTAACACTTTTCACTTGTTAACGAATTGTAATCACAGTTTCTTTTATAGTATGTTGATACTCAAATTGACAATTTTTTTCCGATCTTAAATTTATATTTTTTAAAGATTAGCTTTAATATTTACATTTAACCAAATGAATAATCTTGAGATCAAAGACTAGACTTTTTTAAATTACCCGGTTAAGTATTAAGTTTAAAGCAAATTTTCCACCTTTCGATCATAATATCTCCTACCATAAGTTTAGGAGGCATAAACGATTTGATCAAGTAATTTCGAATTATAATGCCAAGAACCAAAAAAAATGTATGTATATACTATGTAAAACAGGTTAGTACTTTGGAAAATTATTTATTAATTAAAAAGTAATAAACATGAATACCAATAATTCATTCGCATGCACCCCATAACTAACTGCCATGTCCAATGTGGCATGTACATATGTATGTACGTAAGTCAGTGAGCACATACACATACATACCATAGAGATATATGTATATAGGTGGTATATTTGTAAGTATATAAAAAAAGACTGTTGTGTCAACCTGCTACAAGTCTAATGAACTAACAAAGAACGCACTTTCTATATATTTAATTCTAACGTACTCATACGAAAGATAATAAATTATTCAGAATATAGACGACTGCGTCTTAGAAAAAGATACAATTAGCTAGCTGCAGCTAATACACAAAAGAACAGTTTCAATAATATTAAATAGGTCAAAGAAGCACGCTTACCATTTAATGAGTATGCATCCACACCGGATATTACTATCATCTTAGTTCAACGACGATTGTTGAATGGCTTCGACTTTGAATTTTGAAATTTGCTGGCACAGGAATTTAGATCCTCAGATAGATTCAAAATGTAAAGTGTGTACGTATTTCTGTGAATGGCAGTAATTCGTAAACTTGAGTGTACTGAAAAAGCGCAGGCACTACCATAAAATATATAGTATGATTAATTGTAAATACAACGAATATACAAATACCAATAGTCGTAATGATTTGTTTATATATTCCTTATATTTATTTATTTATTTTTTATTGTATATGAAAGAAAATAAACATGGTACATATGTAGAACGCAAAAGAAAACAAACAAATGTGGTGTACTTATGTATATAGTAAAAAGCTCTAAAATGAAAGCTTTCCTCAAATTGGAAAATTCCTTTGACAGGATATTAAACGTATTCGTAAAACTTATCAATCGATTTTTCACAGAGAAAAAATATGAAAATAAATTTCATTGAATTTTTTATGAGTTTCTACAAGTGATATTCGAATAATTTCCTTATTATTGCATTAACTTTAAATTTAAATATTTATTTGTATTTACAGATCACACCTTTTGCTTTTATTATTTATTTTGTTTTTGAATTACTTGGAAACATTTTTCACAAAACAAAAAACTAAAATTTTAATCTGGTTCACATTGTTTTGGTATAAACTTTCCGCGCAACATTTGCTCACTGAATTTGCATGTAAAAAATATTCAAGGGAAAAATCAAATATTTGTTATTAGATATTTTTAAATTTAATACTAAAATATGTTTTTTATTTAATGTTTCTTAAGTAAACGACCGTACGCAATGAAAAGGTATCTACGTGTGAATGAAGTGGCGAAATTCCTAGCATATGTCGTCCTGCTTCACTGGACGCACTACAATGAAAATGAGCTTTCTTCCAAATAAGTTGTAAGTATGTGATTTGGTATAGCATATAAATATATGGTAATATGTATGTACCAATTGTGAAGTGGATAATGCTTTTTCAAATGAAAACAACTGTTGCGTTCTTGCATGTTTACAATAATTGAATTGACCATTATACTAATTTACATTAATCATAGCGTTCTAGCGATTTTAATACATATGACTTAAAAATTTTTATAATTTAGATAAATAATTGAGATATCGGTCTGAAATTTATTCCTCGTACACATGATAGTGTACACATGATATGTTTAAGTATGAAATTCGATTTCGCTCATATGATCACCGGGTGCACGTTTGCAGCGGTCGATTTTTTGGTGCCAATTTTCCACCACACTTCCACACTCATCGCATTCGATATTGCTCCTGAGCTCCTATAACGGTTTTAGCTTGTTGTCCAAGAAGTCCAACGGCGTTAAATCACATGAGCGAGATGGCCATTCGGCCGGCCCATTTCTCGAGATTACACAATTTCCAATCTCCCCCTTCAATTGTTTGACCAGCTGCATGGCTTGTGGCACTATCTTATTAGAACCACATATCACTGATGTCAAACCCCATCCAAATCTGAGCAATAGCGAAGTCCATCAAACTGCATTGACAGTAACATGGCAATTATTTTCATCGACGAATAAATACGGTTCAATCACAACTCCGCCATGAAATCCGCACCACACGGGCACATTGCATTGTGGATGCAATGGAATCTCTTGAAGCACATGTCTCTTATTGACAAAGCCATTAAGCCAAAAATGTGCTTCATTGCTGAAGATGATTTTTCGATGAAATTCAGGAATTTGTTCAAACTTCAAGTTGCGACCACCGACTCAGAATTTCGGTAGTAATTTTTAATAATTTCCAAACGTTCTTCGTTCGTAAACTTCACTATGATAAAAAGGGAAACTTTATATAATGTTTAGATAATTGTCAGATAAAAAAAAATAATTTAAAATTGTGTTTGTATTTAAATACAAAATTTTTATATTCCTTTATATGGTATTTATATTCCTAGTGAAAAACACTTTACAAAACTTATATGTACATATTTGAGAATGCCTTTATTGACAGCGCCAATGAGATTGTTAAAAATTTTTATTTAAATTTTTGATTTTCAACTGGAAATTTTTTATTACAGAGAAAATAATCATTGTCTGGGAAAGGTTTGATCTCTTACCTTTACATATAGCGATAGGAAAACCATTCGTATAATTCAGAATTTTTTTAACTATCCCAATGGCTATTATTTATGTATAGTTACTTACTTAACTGGCACTTCAACCGATGATCGGGCTTGGCCGCCTCTATAAAGCTTCGCCAGTCGACTCTGATATGCGCCAATTGATAAGGCCAAGTGCAGTAAGGTTGCCCTGCATCTGGACTTTCCAAAGGAGATTAGGACGTCCCCTTCTGCGTGTTCCTCCACCATGGTTCGAATAAAACACCCTTCTAGCCGGAGCGCTTTCTTCCATTCGCTCAACATGACCCAGCCAGCGAAGCCGCTGAAGTTTTATACGCTTGACTATGTCAGTGTCGGCGTACAGCTCATACAGCTCATCGTTCCATCTTATTCGATACACGTCGTCCACGAATACTGGATCGTAGATCTTATGGAGTATCTTCCTCTCGAACGTTCCTAACAGCCTCTCAGCATTGATGGTCAATGTCCATACATTAGGACGGGAAGGATGAGAGACTTATAGAGCGTTATTTTCGTCGGTCGAGAGAGGGCTCTACTTCTCAATTGACTACTTGGCCCGTAGTAACACCTGTTGGCAAGAGTTAATCTCCGCTTGATCTCAAGGCTGACATTATTGTTGGTGTTTATGCTGGATCCTGGATAGACGAAAACCTTGACGACTTGAAAAGTATAATTGTCAACAGTGACATTTTGTCCAAGACGCCGTGACTCTTTGTTTATTGAAACAAGGTATTTCGTTTTGTCCTCGTTCACCACTAGACCCACTTGACGAGACTCCCTTTCCAGGTTGGAGAATGCTGCACTGACTGCGCGAGCATTTTTGCCAATGATGCCAATATCATCAGCGTATGCTAGCAGCATGACACTCTTGTAGAAGATAGTGCCAGAGATGTCGATGTTTGCAGCTCGTATTATTTTCTCCAGCATAAGGTTAAAGAAGTCGCGCAATAGGGAGTCACCTTGTCTGAAACCTCTTTTGGTATTAAATGGCACGGAGAGGTCTATCCCAATTTTCACCAAAATCAGACATTGCGGCGTACAAGTGATCCCTAATCGTGCGGTCGAAGGCGGCTTTATAATCAACGAATAGATGATGGGTGTCGATCTGTTTTTCTCGGGTCTTTTCCAATATTTAGCATAGTGTGAATATCTTGTCGATGGTGGATTTACCAGGCCTGAAGCCACACTGATAAGGTCCAATCAGTTTGTTGACGATGGTCTTTAGTCTTTCGCACAGTACACTCGATAGAACCTTATATGCAATATTAAGAAGGCTTATTCCACGGTAGTTGGCGCAGATCGTGTAATCACCTTTCTTATGGATTGGGCAGAGTACGCTGAGGTTCCAATCACTTGGTATGCTTTCATCCAACCATATTCAGCATAGAACTCTTCGAGCTCTTCGCCTTCGGTCTTAAGCAACTCAGCAGGCAGGCCATTTGCACCTGTAGCCGAGCGATGGCTGTTAAGACCTCCTCATAGTCGGGCAGCGGTACTTCAACGCCGTCAGTGATTGGGGTTTCCGTCTTCATCCTTGCAGGAAGAGGCCCCCATCTTCAAACCATCAGTCAGGCGTCTTATTATTTCAAAGAAATTTCGGACCTCGTTTCTGTGCCTCAACATTTCGATATCATTTGTGATTGCAGCTTTTCGACATCCAGCTTTCTCTTTGTACTTATTCGTACGCGATTTGCTACACATATACGTGTGCAGACCTTGGCTGCAACCAAGTAGTGGTCTGAGTCTATGTTTGCACGACGTATTGTGAGTACGTCTAGTACATTGGAAGCGTGCCTTCCATCGACCACAACGTGATCAATGTGGTTTCGTGTGTGTTGATCAGGGGACAGCCAAGTGTCCTCATGGATATCCTTATGTTGGAATCTGGTGCTACTAACTATCATGTTTCGTGCGGCGGCGAAGTCGATCAGTCTCATACCGTTATCGGTGGCTTCGTCGTGGAGACTGAATTTTCCACTCGTCGGACCAAAGAGACTCTCCTTGCCCAACTTAGCGTTAAACGATTTTAATATCGAGGAGCTCGTATTAGTCATCTTTGATTGTTTCAACCTTCTCATCCGTCGGGGCATGGACACAAATTAGGCTGATGTTGAAGAATTTTGTCTTGATGCGGATAGTGTCTAAGTGCTCGTTCACGGGCGTGAACCTTGAGACTAGAATACGCAGTCTCTTCCCAACCACAAATCCAATACCAAATTCATTCCAACCATTCATTCAAGGCCATGTAGAGGCCCGCCGCACAAATTAGTTAGCTCACTGACGGTTGTCAGATCGCTATCAAGGGGACGCCACGAGGAGGCTGTGTGTCGGCTTGAAACGTAGAAGTGCAAGTATCGAACATGGGCGCACCTGCGACTGTCACGAACTTTACCTTGTGTCCTACGCCCATTATTTATGTATGGTTTTCAAAATTAACCTTGCCGCTTGAAGGAAACTTTTGGTGAGCGCATTATCTCGCGTCGTGGGATTGTGGCGTAGCCTCAAAGATCGATTTAACACCGCTGGACTACTTTTTGTGGGGTTATGTGAAGTCGATTGTCTACGCAGATAAGCCCGAGACGATTGACGCTTTGGAAGAGAATATTCGGCGCGTTATCACAGACATACGGCCCCAATTGCTGCAAAAAGTGGTCGAAAATTGCGCCTCTCGGCTGGAATTTATTCGAACCGGCCACGGCGGCCACTTGCATGAAATCGTTTTTAAAACATAATGGCAAATCCTTATCTTTATAATAAAGCTAAATTCTTAGCCATAACATTAAATTATAGGCGTTTTATTTATTTTTGAAAACCAAACTTCTAAAAAAAAAAACACCCTGTATTAGCTCTAATATTTATATTTAACCAAATGAATAATTATGCGTTCAAAGACTAGTCTTTTTTAAATTACACGGTTAAGTATTTAGTTTAAAGCAAATTTCCCATCTTTTTATCATAATATCTCCTAAGTTTAGGAGGTATAAACGATTTGATTAAGTAATTTCGAATTATAATGTCGTGAATCAAAAAAAAGTTTGAAAAAATTTTAATTAGTGGATTTGAATCGGGTCTGGTTCCCCTGTCCGAAAGCGTGCGTACGCACATGATTCTCTCAACTTTATTTTATGTATAGTCGTAAATTATACAAAAATTATGACGCAATTCGAAATATGTAGAAATTACAATGAATAGTAGGTAATTAGTTTTATAAAACAATTTTATATTAACGGGTAACATTTTTAGAATGTGTGTCAGATGCAAAGCTGCAAATGGAACAAAAATGTTAATCTCAGTGTTTTATTTCAAGGGTGACGGAAATATTTTTGACAATCTCCCTATTAATTTTCCCCCTAATTAGGATTACCAAACGGTACAGGTCTAAAACCGGGGCACTTGCCCACTAGCACTACCCCATAGCAGGCAACCTTTGTTTTGGCCACGAAGGCCCATTCTGATAGGAGGCAACATAGTCGGATCCATTACTTTAAGTTACTCGCCAATTGTTACGTAAATAAATTACCTATAACTGTGTCTGGAAAAGTGTGTTTTCACATGGAGACGATAATTACCAATAGATAGTTTTGTTTAAAAAAAAAATTTTAAACAAAACAAATAACCATTTACTTGTACATATTTTCGGGTACTGCTGATTTTATGCACAGAGGCCGGTTTTCTTGTGACAATAAATATTTCTTGAAGGATTCAGAACTAAAATTTAAAAAGTTGAGTTGCACGCTTTGCATGTGCCTAACATTATTTGGGGTTAGATGATTCCTATATTTTATCCACGGAGTGGTCATCAATGAATGACAATTAGTGTTGTGAGCAGGGATAAAAATACTGCGAAATTTATAATAATTCTGAGTAACAATCATCATTGCCAAAAAACCCAAAAAAAAGGCATTCAAGTACTTTCACATTGCTCCAAAGTTTTTAAAATGTATGTACTAAGTATCCGATCAAATAATTTGAAATCGTTGACAACGATGATTTTATTTCTCACAAAAATTTCATTTGGCTGTGGTTACGACTAGATTATATCTGTTCAAGAACAAAAAACTATAAGGTGCTGGTTATATTGGTGTAATGGTTATATTGGTATTCGTTACACAGTTGCTTTTTGTCGAAATTCAGTTTTTTTTTGTAATACTATATTGTTCGCAACGGCAACACTGAATGGTATATTAAAAAACTTTAAACGATTTTATCAATATGGAGAGTGCAATTATTAATATAATTGAAAAATTATGAAGTTAATATGATTTTTCTTCAATAGTTTAATGAATAATATATTTAATATTCACTCTTAAAAACTAAAAAAAATCGCAACTTCGCTTTTCTGCATATGAAAATAATGATGTACAGGTTTTGTACCTTTTCTGTTTAAAAACTCATTGTCACCCTGAATGCTCGGCGTGTTCAGTGTAAATTTCACCCAGCATATCGTTTTCGCAGTGAGAGTGAGTAAAAGCCCTCTCTTCGTGTTCGAGCAACAACAATTGCATGGTGCTCGCCGAGTAAATTCGAATATAACCACAACCTAAGGTGTTCTCTGTTCGGCGAACACAACTAATTTTTCTCTCGTTTCCGGTCTGGTGGTTAAATTGAGCTTGTTGCAGAGTTGTTTTTTGCCGAAATTAATTTTCTTCTATTGTAAGCCCTGGTAACGCTAATGGTATACAAAACAGACTTTAAACACTTTTATGGTATTAAGATGGAGAGTGAAGTTAATAATTTGCATCACATCGTGAATACCGCTAATATGATTCATAAATATGTACTTGTCATATTTTATGAAGAAAATATTATAATATATATGTACATTTAAACCAAAAAAATATCCTTTGCCTTTTCTGCAAATGAAAGTAATGGTTGGATGTTTTCGCACTATTTTAGATACATTATGTCCTTGCCGGTCAGCAGCTCCATTCACAATTTTAGGCCGTGGTTATTTATGTTCACATTTTGCTAGGCGAACACCATGAAATTATTGCAATGATATATTTCACAAAAAAGAAACAACAATGCTATATGATGATGTTTAATAAAAATAGTGATTTACTAAAATGTCAATATGAATTAGGAACTGAAATTCAGTTGACGGCAAAAATTTTTTCCCCTTTTTGACATTTCGAATGCAGCAAGTGCCTCTCAATTTTCGTTGCAAGTAGATTGCAAGTAACAAATTTGTGAGTGTTTAGTGAAAAACTATGCACGTATTGAATTTTTCGAACTTGCATTTGTACGTGTAGACATTGCGTTAAATTTCGCAATGTAATACCTGACGGTTGTTCCACGGAAGGAGAGAATCGGAGCTGGGGTTAGTTTTTAGTGGGTTCGTCGAAGGGCAAGTCTCGCAGCTTCTGCCTTTAATGCTTTGTCCACATCTACAAAAAGAAAAAAAGAAGTAAAATATTGCATACAATTTTAAGTTCTTGCAACCTTATCAGAATAAAACAACCAGTTTATTGAAAGAATTAAAAAACAAGGAATTGCAAGACTATTATAAACTATATATAGGTGGCAGTCAGTTCGCTCTGTCGCTTATATTTCTTGTAATTTCGTTTGTGAAAAAAATATCACCGCCACAAAGAATTAAATCTACGATTACTCGATTCATATAACTTACATGGGGCTTGTTCGTCAATGCAATACGTTCCAAATGGAATATGTGGCTGCTGATCCGCATATCAGCAGCGCTAAAAAGCATCATGCAGTAGTGAATTTCTGTTATGGTAAATGTATGATCAGGAAACGTATATAGTGTTTTTAACACTTTTGCTACTCATAAATGAATGCAAATCCAAACATTGAAAGTTTGGAAGCAACTGTAATTACTGAAATACTAATGTATGTATTTTAAAGACTCAATTATGCAGCACTGTATTCTACCGTTTCACACGCGTACAAATCACAGCGTTTTATTTTCTGCAAAGGAATCCATCGTGTGCCGGTATTGTCGATATCTAATTTGCAGATATCCTGTGGAATTCTCCAATTATTATTACATATTTTTTGTTTATTGTTAAAGTATAAATTATTTAAAATGTTTTGGGGTAAGTTTCTGTGAAATTATTGTTTTTTAATGGAGAAAGTAGTGGATAGAAGACGCCACTACCACGTGCTTTTCTATGTGTGATTTTTACCTTAGAACCTTTATGAAAATGGCGTGGCTTATTAAAAAATGTTGATCTTTTCATTATTGCTAGGATTAAATTTGAAGCCTAATAGGAAATATACACAAACTACAAGCAAAACGTTCCACATATCGCAAGCCGCATTGGATGCTGATTCTGCACAGGTCGGCGCAAATCAAATTTATATTAGCTGCGAGAACCAAAAGTTCCTGGTTTGCACGCTGCGTAAAGATGTGTGCGAGCAAGTGATGCTTGACTTGAACTTCGCTAAAGGCGATGAAATTTGTTTCCAGAGCTTAGGTTAGTATTGCATCCTATTTGTTATTTGTAATTTGTTTTAATAACCATTTCCCCTTTATATTTAATATCCTCAGGAAGCGGTAACGTTAGCTTGTCTGGATATATAATTCAGGATGATTCCATGGACGACTTATTGAATGGCGAAGAAGAGGAAGAATCGGAAACCGAAATGGAAGATCTTCGAAATGCGCTTAACAAAAAAGCTAAAGCCAAGAAGGCAGTAACTGAAAACGCAGTCAAGGGCAAAGCTAAAGTTGATGTTGGTGAGGAGGACGATGATGATGATGAAGATGACAGCGATTTCAATGAAGAAACTGTATTAGGTAATTTTTAAGAAATTCTGTATATTTTATTTGATAATATTTTTATTATACATGTTAATCAAACAGAGGGACAAAATTCGTCTGATGATGATGATGCAGAAGAGAATGATAGCGATGATGAAGAAGGTATCAAAAACAGCAATTTACATTATATACTTTGCTAACATTTGTTATTGAACTTAGATGAAGAGGGTGATTCCGATGAAGAAGATGAGAGCGAAGATGAAGACGTTCCACAGCCGAAAGCTAAACAACCAAAATTAGATAAATTACAGAAGCAACAGAATGGTTTAGCCACAAAAGAAAATGCCGCTACCGCTGCCGCAGAAAAGAAGGATAAAAATGATAAGAAATCTAAAAAGGAGAAGAAAGATAATCAGCAAAAACAACAACAAAAGGGAGAACGTTCGTTGACTGGAGGCGTCAAAATTGAGGATATACGCGTGGGCAGTGGCCCTGAAGCCAAAACCGGCAAGCGTGCTCAAGTCTACTACGAAGGTCGCCTTAAATCGAACAATAAAGTTTTCGACAGCCTTAGGCAAGGCGCTGGCTTCAAATTTGGTCTTGGACGCGGTGAAGTTATTAAAGGCTGGGATGTCGGTGTTGTTGGCATGAAAGTTGGTGGCAAGCGTCGTATTACTTGTCCACCACATATGGCTTATGGTGCACGCGGTTCTCCGCCATCTATTCCACCAAACAGCACACTCGTCTTTGAAGTCGAGCTGAAATCGGTTAATTAAAGTTTGAAAATTCCTTTATGAACATTTTTCCTTTTTATAGTTTTAGCATTTATATATACAGTCTTAATTAATAATCAAACCTACCAAGTAGTTGTTCTAAGTTACCTTTTTATGATTTTTACCAATGCTACATGAACTACTTCAGTTAATAATATTAATCTAGAAATTTGTAACATCGGGAGCCGCGCACGGCATGTAATTGTGGTGATCCCGTTTCTTTGGATTTAGATTTCATTTCTTTGTTCAAACGTTCATTTCCGGACGTTAAATTTTGTTCATATTAAAAATAAATACGAATACAAAGTAATTACCATTTTTTAATAAACAATTAGAAAAACATTCTACTTTCGATTTATATTATTAATAAGTTTTATTGATTTCAGATATTTTATAGTTACACAAACTTTTGATTACACTTATTTTTCTGCTCCTTCAGTCGCGGCCGCTGATTGACTACCAAACAGCGGTTCCGCAGCAATTTTCCAATGTTCTAGCACATACGGCAGACGTTCACTTGGATCGGTGCTCCAATGATGGATGCGACATTTTACTTGTGCCTTCTCTAAATTATTAATGGTTATCGTGCAATAGAATTCTTTGTTCTCCTTCTTTAGATCCGGACCCTCAATGCTTTCCTTAGGCATAGCAATACAATCTTCGTCACAATGGTAACCAGCTTTGCGTAACGAGGCTTTAATATGCCACGGCTCGATGACCCATGGTTGATCTTTATTCATGACTACAGCTAAAACTAAACGCTCCAACATATTAACAGTCTAAATGAAATTGGCGAGTTGAAATTGAAAAATATTTGTGTGTACATAATATTATCTATCTACCCTTTGTGCATACGGCGAGCTGTGTAGCACCTCAGATTTTTCTGCATCCGTTTTAGAGTACTTAGCAATGTTCTCTTCCGTCATGTATGCTGCCAAACCGGGCAGTAGTAGTTTATTATATACAAAACTTGGTTTCATTGATACGATGTCTCCCTTGTCACCAACACCCTCAACGAAAGTTTTCAAGACCACCTCCAAGTTCGGATGCTTCTTAATAAGCGTATCCTCCACCATTTCATATATAAAATGTTTGGCTCTCAATTTTTTCGGTTTGGCATTTTTCTTGTGCAGTAATGGTTCATATTTACGTTTCAGCACAAATGTGGTCTATGTTGTTAGAAATCATTGAAAAAATTTAATTAACCACTTGTGACCAACTTACCCGCACTTGCTGCTGCGTGGAGATGCTGCTTCTGAGAAAATTTATTTGAGAAACACACAAGTTTTTCAACATTTTTATTAATTTTTTATTGATATACTTTCAATGTGGATCGGACAAATTTATCCGTTCCCAAACAGCTGACTTTTAGCAGTTGTTACGTCACGACGTAACGATATTTGTTTTTGGCGCAACGCATAAGAAAATTGTAACAGTTTGAAAATCACTGTGCTAATATAATATCTGAGATGGTTCACCAGAAAACTTTTATATTGCACAAGTAAAAAAAAACTGAGTAAAATTTAGAAAATGAAAGGAAAAATATAATTATGTAAAATTTAAAATAAAAGTTTTATTTTTGGTTTTACAAAAGCTCTTTTATTTTTGTTCTTTTTATAACCTAAATATACAAGCTACAATATACATAATATATTCTATATGAAAGAATAATATATTTTCAAATGAAATGTAGGAGATTAAATTTTACTCAAGGTTAGTAATAACGTATGTAGAATAAGGTTAATATTCCAGGGTTAATACAAGATACAAATACTAGTACTACCGATACTATTCAGAGGATTTGATCTTTGGATGTTACTTCTTCAAAGAGAAAAGTAAGTTTATACAAATTATAACTTTAAATATCTGCGGGCTTATATAGTTTCCCCAATTACAATATAATTCTTAAGTGCCACTATTGGATATGATATCGGCATTAATTCATTTTAAACTACTAACACTTTATTCTCTTATTTTCCTTGTTCTTAAAGTTATAATTTGCATGGAATTGTTCACACAAGTAATGCACGTAATCTTTGTTATAAAAAGTAATAATAAAACGTGAATACACACAATACAATACAATACATACAATATAATACAATGGCAATTGCACACTTAAAAATAAACATATTAGGGCTTTACATTCTGCGCAATCCAATCGACGAAATGACCCACTCTTGTATAAACGCCTGGCCAACCCTTCAAGCCGCATGGTGATGGACCAAATGAAACAACTCCGGCTAAGAAGTAATAATATAGCACCTTATTAGTGGTATCCAAACTAATGAGCGGACCACCAGAATCGCCACGGCATGAGTCGATACCTTCTTTGCCACCAGCACACATTTGCGTATCTTCGAGTTCTATATTTTGACTGCTATATACTTCACGACACTCATCCAAAGTGTAGCCCTGAACAGCAGCTTTTAATTTTAGTGAACTCGCCGATACCAGTTCAGTTTTACCCCAGCCTGCAACATCCATGAAAATACCGTCGAATGTTGCTGATCGGAGATTCGCATTAAATGGCAAACATATTGGCCGTACAAAATCGGTGAAGACAATATTCCGTTTCAGCCGTAACAGAGCAATATCGTTAATCTGATTGCTTGATTTCGGATCATACTGTGGATGGGGTATGACCCTCTCCACGGGCACATCAATATGTTCGGGAGCACAATCCTTTTCACCACGAGGATCTATTTCACAGTCGGGGTTCGTGGTAGTATCCCATTCACCAAGACGTACACCGGTTAGTTTCCAATCAGTAGGTAGCCCAGCGCCCTTGACACAATGAGATGCAGTGACTACATAGCGCGAACTAATGAGTGAACCACCGCAATGATGTCCTTTAGAACCACCAGCTAAAAATAATCAACAGGTAAAATTTAATGAAACTACATTAAACTAAGATTAAAGCATCATCTGTTTGCTTCATCTGTTTGGAGGAAAGCTGTATGCTTACGTTTTGTGTATTCTACTAAAGCCATCCAAGGGTATTCATCGATTTTAGTCGCATTGCCACCATAAATACGATTTGACAAGACACTACCGCATTGTCCCGCCACTGGTAAAAGACTATTTGAACGAGCTTGTACTGGTGGCCTAGTCGGGTTTGATTCAGCGATTAGATACCGATCTGGACAGCAAATCTAAATAGAAATCAAAACACAGTTTATAAATACGACAATTGAAGGTCCTATGTACATACTACATAGTAAATGGATTTATGATTATGCTTACTAAAACTTTACCACTCTGATATCCACATTGACTGCGACTTAAAAACAATCTATCCGCTTCGCTTACTTGCTGCGATATTAAAATATTAAACAGATATTTGCAGTCATTTAAGAAAGTACAAATAGCACGTTCTCGATTTGGTGTTATGCAGCGTCCGAAACTTCGTACTTTGGCTTCTTCATTGGGAAAATAAAACTCTAAAATAAAGAAAAGAATGGCAAATATTTAATGGACTCAAACTTAAATATTTCTAATAACAATTCAAGTGGTTCAAGTGGTTCAAGTGTTTGGTTTGAGCAATATACTTATACATACTTATATATGTATGTATATAAAGGTATTTGGACTGTGAGAAGGTTGTTGCGAATAAACAAAAACTTAGTATGACCATAAATAATGCAAATTTCATGTTTCATGATTGACGATTCATTTATTAACATAAAAATTAAAAACTGGTTTGGCAAATGTTTTAACCGAGTGAGCTTTCTCTTACTTTACATTTCTCTCAAAAGTATAGACATTTTTTTAATATGGTTTCTAAAATTTACACACACCAGCATTCAGATTTCTTGATTAAGATTCTTTAAATTTTCGATTACGACACATTCATTCACAATACCGATTTTTCCTCTTTCAAATAAATACTAAAAAACAAAAATTGGATTTTTCCCCATTGTTCATATTATATATTTAATCAAATCAGTATAAACATTTGAAATATTTTCCCAGCAAATGTAAATCAGTATTCTGTTATTGATTGATTGAGTTAAAAGTTCAATATTTATCTATAAATGTATATTATTATAAAACAAACATTATAAAATTAGCAAGCTTAGGGTTTCTCCAAGAAAAAGTGGCACTTGAGTTGAAATCAGAGCAGGCAACAAAACACGTAGGTACAATTCTTATAATCAGGACCATTAACAAGCATGGCAAGGATCCAAGTTTGACTAAAAACCTTATATTACGCTACCTTTATTTGCTATAGCTTTAACTCTCATTTTTCAAATTTTTGAAGAGAAACAAAACAATTTCAGTTCTGTGAATTAAAAAATTTTGATTAAAAGATAATTAAAAAAGACGTAAGTTTTTGGTTTAGGAAGAGATGCAGTTCCATATAAAACTCGATTTTGAAATATGATATGTTAGGGTTTTAGCAACCTTAGTTTGCATGAAAGTAATATAATATATAAGTATATAAGAAAGTATATAATATAAGTAAGGCAATAATCCAGTAGATGAAATTAAAATGAATACCCTTGAACAGACTATACATGACTGTTAATAGTTACTAAGATGACGCTCTTTATGCTGACAGGAGCTGAAAATAATACCGCGTAACAAAACTTGCAGCTATTGAACGCTTCTGGTGCTAACCAAGACTTCTATATATTTTGATGCAACTTTCAGCTATCCCGTATCTCGACTGGCAATAATTTAAGAAAAAAATGAGTGGCGACACCTGATGACTTAACTTATTTATTTCATGTACGACTAACATGACTACCTTTTTCGGAGCTCCAAACAGTATAATTATATAGGCTGGAGTTCAAAAGCAGAACAATAGCAAGTACAACAAAAATTTAGAAAAACAAAAAAAAATTTGTATATTTAAACTATTTGTGGTCGCTGTGGCGTAGTGGTAGTGCGTTGGACTGCTACGCAGAGTATCCGCGGTTCGAATCTCGGCACAGGCAAAATCAAAAAGTAGAAAAAATAATTTTCCTACACGGCATCACCTCTTGGCAGGCAATGGCAAACCTACAAGAGTAAAAATTGCTATGAAAAGCTTTTCACTTCGCCGTTCGGATTCGGCATTAAGCTGTAGGTCCCTTCCATTCATATACAAATATAACACGCACAACATGAGTGGATGCGAAAAGCTCGGCCTAGGCCCTCCATGGGCTGTTGTGCCATTAAAAGTGAAAGTAAGTAAAGCAAAATTACACTGGTACTTTAGTAAGACTCTTATAACAGTTAAGTTAATTAAATGGTTACATACAGTAGTTTCAACAAGAAAGCAATCGGCTTAAATCACTGAAAAAATGAAGGTATCTTAAAAAAAAAGTCCACAGCATCTTGAAATGATTATCTATTCATTGCGCAAATATATTAATATGGCGTCCAGTCGCCACCATTCTTAGTAATTTCATTACAACGGAATTGCATGCTATCGACTAATTTTTCAGCATATGACCGTGTTAAACTTCCCCATATTACCCTAAGAAACCGTTTCAAATGATTTATTGAACATATCTTTTTTCCACGTAGTTTTAACTTCATAAGAGCCCAAACATTTTCGATCGGATTCGCATCTGGCGACTGTGAGGGCCAATCCAATGAAGTTATGCCGTTTTCCTCTTTCCAACTGCTACACAAGCGACTGCGATGTTTTGGGTCGTTGTCCTCTTGAAGAACCCAATCTCGGCTTCCTGCCCCAGGCCACATATCCATTGATTGCAGAAGTCCACGACGGTATATCATGGTCATGAAGTTGGCATCCAAATTCCTCGTGAACATGATTAATTTGCCAAATCCTTGTTTTGTGAAGCATCCCCAAACATGAACATTTCTTGGATGTTTCACTGATCGCTGGAGCATCTTACCGTCTTAAGTGGACCAAGCACGCTTAATAGTGTTTGTCATCCAAAAGGAGGATTCGTCTGTGAACACCACTTGGCTTGGTTTTTTAATTTGCTTTGCAGTTAGTAAGTGTTTTACCGTCGTTGCTCGAAATTGGATCTGAGTCTCCCTCAAACGGTTTCTTATTGTATTCAGAGAGACATTTATGCCCTTTCGAGCCAATTTTTGTTTAGCTGCTTTCAAGGATATGGCTGGATTAGCTTCGAAAATCCTCTTGAATATACCAAGTCCTCCTGTTTCAAGGTAGCTCTGCAAATGCCGCGATTTGGCAAGTCGTCCACATTTTTGTGCACCAAAAAGTATTGGTGCCAATGCTGGACAAACGCCTTCGACTTTTTTAAGTACTTCGAAGCACTGAACTGGGAAAACTTGTGGCCTTTTGGATGGGAACAAAGAAAGACTGCTTCAAAACGTTTCGCGTATACGGAACTCATTTCTTAAATATACTCTTGAGACGAAAGCGTATAAAGGACTGTTTCTACAATTACCTTGCGAAATTTACAATGAAATCAAGTTTTTTGAAAATCAAGGCCTACTTGATATTCAAATTATTTCTTGCGAAAAAGCCGATTGCTTTCTTCTTGACAGTACTGTAGATTTGTTATAATAAAGTTAATTGAATATTTGGGTGTTTCACAAGGTATGGTATCATATCGTATTGTCATACTGTTGTAAAATGTTGCATGAAAAATTAGAGATATTATGACCATTGAGAGGATGCGACACCTTGTGAATCTCCCAATTGCAAATAGATCAGTGTCGCTTTAACATCGTATTTTACCATGCTACCGATTTAGCGAAAATGTATGGGTTGTGTTTATACAAAATTAATAATGTCAATTAGTAGTCCAAATTATATTTGGCATCTAATATGTATTTTTTTGTTTAGACTTGCAAACTCGTTTTTTCAGATGTCCATTCTTTATTTGGCGCGTAAAATACACGCTCAAGCTGAGACATGAAAAATAAATGTTTGCTTTTGAAGTGTGAAAGTATTAATATACCTGTTTTGATCGAGATAATACGGAGACACGAACTACATATGTACATATTCAAATGAAACCACGTATGGGGAAGCAAGTTGTTTTATGAAAAGAGTCTAATGTGTGGTATTTTTTTTTGAATGATAAGATTTTGTTCCTTTTTTGCGAATGCTTTTTTGGGTATATATTTTTTTTTAACTCTAAAAGCTTGAAACGATTTTTTTTCTTTTTTGAATTATGTGGCTCTAGTCATAATGATAAAATTAGCAAAAATATTATCATCATGTTATGTTTTGTTTTGTTTCGCATTGCCAAAATCTCTTTATACTTATACATACGTGCGGATGATAAATTCAGCAGAAATCCCCAAAAGAAGAAGGCGCCAATTAGCATCATATTGTTATTGTTATTTTTATTATTGATATTGACAGAAAAGTAAACACAAGCGAATTGTGCAAGACACGCGAAAAAACTACAGGTATTTGTACAAATATATTTACGTATTCAAATTCGTATAAGTAAGTATATGCGCTTGCATGCTATGCAAGTATAAGTATGTATAAGGTACTTTAAGTTCTGTAACACTAAAATGTAAATATTTTTTGTAAAGAGTAATTTATTTCAAAAGTAATTTCACTGTATTAATTAATTTCAAATTCACTAGTCACTAATTTTGTTTGTTCGCAATTTCATTCAAATACTTAAATCGTTTTTGAATTAAAGTTTTAGAATATAGCTAGATTTGCCTCGGTCGATGCCGCTTAGTTAATAACAACGAAGAGTATAGTTCAAAATCTTAACGCTAACTGATGAGAAGCTACAATGAATAACTACGTACATACTTGTGTTGAGTTGAGTTGAGTTCAGTTGAGTCTCGTTTTAATTTGTTACTTGTGAACCAGGGTTGTTTTATGTTAAAAATACCTACATAAGAAAGCAATAATCATAAAATAGAAAATGTATGTACATATATAATATAATCACCGGTTTCACACTGAAGCTGACAGGTAGGCGAACATATTTTGAAAATTGTTCGTTCGGGAAACACTTACGGTACAAGCAATTAAGATGTTCAAGGTCGCGACGAAGGTTGCAATATCGTACATACAAAGGCAATACAATTTTTATACCATAATAGCACAGAGTATCCTTTTAGAATATATACATACATACATTCATACATACTTATGTTGTTACATATGTACATATCAATGTCAAGGTAACATTTGTATTTGGTTCGACATTTTTAAGACAATATGCCTTTGATAAATGTTTAGTCAGAATGTGGTCCTACATTTCACAAAGGATTTTCATGGAATTTTGTACATAAATTCTTTGGAAATTTTTTGAAGTTTTGTGGGTTTTCAATAAAATTTAGACATTTATGATTTAAAATTATGTATGAAAATACTATAGATCTTATCATTTTCAATAAAAGATCTATAGTATTTCAGGGATGGCATATATGTACATACATACATATCTATATTTTGTAGTAAAAATTGCATTACCTATTGTTACCTTTGAATTAGTTTTTGTAAATATATTTTGTTTCATGGAATTGAAAAATTCACTTTCTCATTTGCCTCTATCTCACTTTCACCTCAAACATTGGTTGTTGTTGATATTAAGTGAATAATGTAAAGGGTGTTTTTTCTAGAAGTGTGGTTTTTAATCTGGCAGTACTTTTTATATTAGGTCCCTTCCATTCATGTACAAATATAACACGCACAACATGAGTGGATGCGAAAAGCTCGGCCTAGGCCCTCCATGGGCTGTTGTGCCATTAAAAGTAAGTAAAGTAAAATACTTTTTTTGGAGTTTGTCTTTTTTACAGCTGTCACTTGATTTATGCTCAGTTTGGTTTGCCATTTCATAATGAATAGACTTACGTCTGAACAATGTTTGCAACTTATTGAAATTTGTTATCAAAATTCATGCGCTGTGAAAAAAGTTTTTCGCAAGCTACGTGCATTTAGCGACCAGGCTCATTTTTGGCTCAATGGATACGTGAATAAGCAGAATTGCCGTATTTGGAGTGAAGATCAGCCAGAAGCAATTCAGCAGCTACCAATGCACCCCCAAAAAGGCACTGTTTGGTGCGGTTCATCGACAGGCGGCAACATTAGGCCTTACTTCTTCCAAGACAATGAAGGTCGCAACGTTATGAACTCGGCCGACATGTGGCTCCAACAGGACGATGTGCCACATGCCACATTGCACGTGAAACCATGCATCAATTGAGAGGCGAATTTGGTGAGCAGTTAATCTCAGGTTTTGGTGTAGTCAATTGGCCACGAAGATCGTGCGATTTGACCCCGTTGGACTATTTTTTGTGGAGCTATGTTAAGTCTTTTGTCTATAGGGACCAGCCAAACACGATTACTGCTTTGGAAGCCAACATTGAACGCGTCATTTGTGAGATTCCGGCCGAAATGTGCCAAAATTGGACCTTCAGAATGGACCACTTGAAGCGTAGCCGCGGGCAACATTTAAGTGAAATTATCGTTAAAAAGTAAATGGCAGGAATTGATTTATCGATTTCATTTTCAAAAACTAAACTCTTAAAATCACCCTTTACAAATATAGCATCCACAACATGAATGGATCCGAAAAGCTCGGCCTAGGGCCTACGTGAGCTGTTGAGCCATTAAAACAAAGAAAAAGAATATAACGTCATACGCTGCACAGCGTCACCCTAAATCACTAATAAAATTATTACATTTTGCGCATGTCTGTCTTACGATCATATTTTTAACATAAGTACATAAGTTAGAGTTGAGTACGCGAGCTAAAAGGAAGTATAAGGTTTAAAAAGAAGAAACGAACGAAAGAATCCTTCTCCGTTCGCGTAGTGTAAATGGAAAACAAACAACACGCGTTTGTAAATTATTTATCACAATTATGATGTTCGCTTGAATATCGAGCCAAAAAAATTCTTTTTTTTTTCATATATAATTGTTTTTGTGGATTTTGTTTATAAAAAAACTTTCGTATATGGCGTTTAGATGTACAATGTACATAATATAAATTATATATAAGTGAACTAAAAATACATTCCAAGAATAAATTGCTGTCACGTCGGTGAATTTGTTGCCCAAAATGCATCTGAATAAGAAATAATAAGGAAAAAACAAAACTTATTAGCTCTGGAACAGTGAACGACTTTTCAATTTGGATACGCTTGAACTTTTAGATAGGAGGGGTGGGATGAGCGGAAGTGGCGGCGCATCGAGGTCGAAGTAAAAAAAGCGAGGAAAATCGACATAAATGAATACAATATTGTTCCGTCTGTAAAAGGCAATATAAATGAAAGCAAAGTTCAAGTATAAAGCGATAAAATTTATGGGAAGTATGGGAAAAATACTTTACATATCAGCTGGTAAGAAGTAAAGGCTTAATCGTTCAGCTGAAAGGATTAGAGCTAAATATCGACCATAATGAAATTAATTATGCACTATTCGAAAGCGTGTTTTCTGCAAAATCTGTAAAAAAATAATAATAACAGGTAAGCTAAAATCAGTGACCCAAGAATTAAAAAAGAAAAGTTTACCCACTTAATATATGCATTCCATTACTTCATCGTAAAATAACGGTTAAGGAACCGCACAAACGAAATGGTCCTGTCCAAGAATATGGTCGCACAAAAACCTACTGTAATCTTCGTAGTGTTTGTGTTGCATGCGGCGAATTCCTCATTACTTTGTACTGCCCATCAAACAAATCAGACCCTAACTTGAAAAAGTGCAGTAACTTTGGTGGTAACCACACTGCCAATTATAGAGGTTGTCTTGTTTATGAAGAAATAAAACAGAAAATGGGCTCCACCCAAACAAGGTAGAACTAGAACGCTTACACAATTTCATCAACCAATTTGCAAACGGAAATGTACATAATGGTAATAAAATTTGTACATCTTTTGTTCAATCGCATCTGTCCTTTTCTGAGGCTTTGAACTTAATCAAAGTAAAGCAAAACGTTCAGCCAACCCAGGGAGCAAGTTTTACACTGCGTACCCAGCAGTCACTTTAGACTAATAAGCCCACAGTTTGCAATCATCGGACTCTTACATGTATTGAGCAGACTCAATCATCGACCCCATTTTCGTTTAAAAATAAAACAAGAATTAAACATTAAATTCTTGAGGAATATTGCAAAGAAAATCTGCTCATAATAGCTATTTGTATTCAGGAAGCTGCTGACAATCTTCCGGTTGCTGCAGTATTTCAAAAAAATTCGCCCACTGATAGAACCAAAGAAAATATTGCACAGAATTGTATCTGAAGAACGAAAAACATTTGAGGACAAAAGTGTTGTTCTGCTAATTTCCTAAATGTTGCTCAGCCTTTAATAAAGTTTGGCATGAAGGTCTCTTGTACAAAATTAATAAACTGCTACCCCAAAATAACCATGCTATACTAAAAAGCTTTCTGTTAAACAGAATTTTCTGCGCTAAACACAAAAGCTTCACTTCAAAAAGTTACCCAATTGCAAGGGAGTGTCCTTGGTCCGCTACTCTACCTATTATTCACCTCAGATTTGCCAATATTTGCTGCCACAACTGTGACCAACAACCTACAGGGTCACATGGAAACAATAGAAAATTCGTTAACGACCTGGAGAATAAAAGTTATTGCCACAAAAGCGTCCATCTTACTTTTGCACTAAGAATAGGAGTTGAGTGGACAGTCAATCAACCCAACCATATCGGAACATCAATAATGGATAACAACAATGGATCAATTTGGCATCCGTGGAAGCTCTGATCTTTCTGAGCACTGCCCTTAAACCTCAACCTAAACCTTCCGCTACACACTCACCATCCAAACTCAACCTTCAATGGGGCCGCCACATAAAATTTACTTTTTTATGAAATAGGCTTTTAGGTTTATTCTAGAGGGTCAAAGTGTGAGACCAACATCTATTAATTTTTACACTGCAACATTTTTTTCCTTTATGTATTTCCTCATTGTATGTCGCGAGCAAGTGTTTTTGATTGGTACAAATTGTTCAAAGATGGTCGAGAACGCGTTGACGACGAACCACGTCCAGGACGGCCATCAACATCAACTGATGATCAACACGTCTGGTCAATAAAATCAAGGAATTGGTGCTCGAGAATCGACGATTAACAGTTTAACTGGCATCGTTGGAATATCGGAAGGATCAGTGAAAACCATTTTAAAACATCATTTGGGCCTAAGAAGAGTGAATGCACGATTGGTTCCAAAATCACTGCATTGGTTTTACGAGACCATTTTGCCAAAAATTCGACTGATATCGTTCCGCAACCACCCTATTCGCCTGACTTAGCACCGTGTGACTTTCGGCTATTTTCTAAACTCAAAAAACCGCTTCGTGGACACCTTTTTTTAGTCAATTGAAGACATTAAACATGAATCGCTAAGCGCATTGAAGGCTATTCCGGAAATTGACTTTAACAACTGTTTCGAGAATTGGAAAAAACGTTGGCACAAGTGTATTGGGGCCGAGGGGGATTACTTTGAAGGGGACGAAATAGATTTGGAAGAATGAATAAAAAAATTTCAAATTATGGACAAAGTCTTACTAACTTTTGCCCACAGTAGTATGTAGCTACATACATATGATTTCTTATCAATTTTTATGCTAATGTATTTTCCAACTTTGTCATTACAATACCGCAACAAAAAAATTCCTATATGCTTCATTGTGAAATTCCATTAACCGATTATAATTTAATAAAAAGTAAAGGTATGTGAGTATGTGTGCAATTAATACTAAAAACAACTTTAAGAAATGTTTTTTGTTGTTTTGATTTTTTGTTTTTTTGGGTAACAGTAATATGAATTTAGTCAGATTCCAAGAAAAGTTATTCGCAGCTTTGATATTATTGAGATTTTCAATTGCCAGTAACATTTTACAATTTGTTTAGCAAAAGCCTTTATTTAAAATAACGTCTTGCCTAATAAATCTCTCAAGGTGTCACATTATTCTGTATCCAATCCATGAAAGCACCAACTCTTGTATAAACGCCAGGCCAATCCTGTAGACCACATGGTGTTGGGCCAAATGAAACAACACCAACCAAATAGGCAATTACATCATTACTTTTACTAGATAGTTCAACCATCAAAGGGCCGCCGGAATCACCGCGGCAGGAATCTATCCCAGAAACTCCACCCGCACACATTTGTGTATCTTCTAAGTTCACATTAAGCTGTGAATATTTTCGTTGACAGTCATCCAATTCTCGAACAGTAACCGTAGCCTTCAATTTCAATGGACTCGCACTGCTTCGCTCAGTAGCTCCCCAACCAGCTACATCCATTGCAGTACCTAAGAAAACTGAAGTGCGTTGACTTGCTTCAGTGGGTAAACAAATGGGTTTGATGAAGTCCGAGTACGTTACTGAACGAGTGAGACGTACAAGTGCAATGTCGTTCGGTTGGTTACGATTTGCATATTCCGGATGCGGAATGGTCTTTTCCACTTCTACATCCACATGTTCAGGTGCACAATCACTATTGCCACGTAGATCCTTTTCACAATCAGGATTTGTTCTAGTATCCCATTCACCCAAACGTACGCCAGACACTGTCCAACCGGCCGGAATATCCCTCTGGACAACACAGTGGGCGGCAGTGAGAACGTAATGGTCGCTAATCAGAGTACCGCCGCAATAGTGACCCTTGTCTCCGTTAGCTGAAATCATATATGTATCAATGCAAATATATGTTACGTTTCATATGTATATAAATGTATAAATTTACGTTTTGTGTATTCTATTAGTGCCAACCAAGGAAATTCATCGATGTGTGTTAAGTTTCCTCCATAAATGCGATTGGTTAAAGCCTTGCCGCATTGTGGTGGTTGCGGTAATATACCTCCCTGCTTGGTGTGTTGTTTAGTACCACGTTGTGTGGATACTTGCGCGGAAACTTTTGCAGCTGGAACAGCAGATGCAGAAAGGGACTCAGGTCGAGATAAAGGCAGAGCCGTTGGTGCACGACTGTTCAGATATGTATCCGGGCAGCATATCTGTGAAACATAAATGAAAAGTGATTACTCTATTTCAAGTCAAAGTGCAATAGTTTTCAAATAAGTTTATGTAAAAGCATATCAAATACCAGAATTTGTTTTGCGCGGTATCCGCATTGACTGCGACTTAAATAGGTGCGATCGTTGTGTGATAAATTCGGGCTCTGTAGCAGTTCATAAAGGTACGTACACTCTTCTAAGGGAATACAACGAGCTTGCACTTGATTTGGGGTAACACAAGAGCCGAAATTAGTAACTGTGAATCGAAACAACAAGAAACTAATTTCATTATAATATTTGCATTTTCTATAAACAGTTAATAATATTTAATACTGTTTACTCATACTTATGTAAACATACATATGTAAATATACCAATATACATATGGAAATAAGTTCATAAATTTAGCTTTCAAATTATTTTTATTTTAATGACCAATCAGTAGGTCAAACAATATTGCTGATAACAAAATTCATTAATACATACATATATTCTTAAATTCACATACATTGCACATATGTACATACATATATGTATGTACACATGTGTGTATATATGATGCCGCTTGACTTGATAACGCTAGATACTCAAATTGACATTTCTTTCATTTTCATCACTTTAAAATCTTTGAACTGAAAATAATGGCAGCAGCAGTATGTCGCTGCCTCCTACTACTATGTATGTATATGTAATTTTCAAACTATGTGTACTATATATTTTTTCCCACCGAAAATATCTAACAACTTCACTGAAAAATTTATCATACAATAAACTAGCTTTCATGATGCAACTGTTTGTGGCTGTTTACACTGGAGCTAGCATGAAAAATGTACTGTGTGAGAGATGCAGATAGAAAAGGAAGGTGCTAAGAAAGAGATAGAAGTTTGGCGCTCTCATTTTTCACTAACTCTCTTTCTACTTCTACCTGTGTGTCTCTCACAATCTCACGTGCTTGCTCCAGTGTAAACTGACACTTCACATATAAAATACCTCGATTTAATCAGATCTAACTTCAAATTGTAAATGTCACGTAAGTTTGACCCGAAAATTAATGAAATTAACCATTTTTGCTCACCCTTTGTAAAAGAAATCTATAATATTATTTCATGAAGCTATTCGTTTTTTGCTGGGTTGAAGAATAACTTACCCGCTACAGAGAAGTTACAATTTAGCATTGCTACCACTGCAAGGCAAGCGAATACGTAGAAATTTAACCGGATTTTCATGATATCAATACGAAAATCAAGTTTATAAAAAAATATAAAATCAGTTAGTAAAAATCTCGATTGAGGTAAAGTTGCAATTTTCTTGATCAATAGAACGACAGAACGTATCTACTTTTCAGAATTAGCTTTTTCAAATTTATTATTATTATTAAATTGAATATGGTATATTCTCTTTGAATGTGCTGTGCGATACTCTGAGACACTGTTGAACATACGCGAGTTGAAAATAGACTGACTCTTAAGATGAAATGATTATTAGCGCGCTTAGACCTGTATTTGTTTGCATTAAAATACTCAGAATCAAAGGCAGAGAGTTGTAATGAATAGATTTTGTTTAATTGTTCCTCTTCTTTTCAGATATTCTTTGTGCAATCAAATAAATTTTAATATGCTATAATATGTGTATACAATATTTGCCTAGCCAGCAAAAGGCTGGCTGTAAATGTATTTGTTTAATTTGTTTATGAAATTTTATCGTATTCAGAAATTTATCATGTACTTTAGTAGAGGATAGCGAATTGTGAACAATAGATATATATGTACAATGCACATACTCCTACATACATGTATGTGCTATGTATGCACGTTATGTAAAAAATGTCGTCATGAGTCATTTGCGTACGTTGCAAATGTAAAAATCAAAATAAATACACCCTCATCTCAATGGCACAGAAACAAGTGCATGATTCGATCTATGACTGCAACCTGCCTTCAGACGGCCGTACCTGCTTCTACTGACTCTGAATTTCTGTCTCACGTTTGTGTATCGCTTTTCCAAGTGTTCTTTTTATTATTAATTAATTTTAAACACATTGCCCTTGAATTTCGCATTTGTCATAGTTTCCAGATTTTTTGTGTTATATTTATGAACAAAATGTATGCCTGTAAAACATAAGCTTCACAGGGAACTCTGAGCTATACAAACTATATATAATTCCATAGTTATATAGTAAAAAAAAATCACAACAACCTCACTGATAGCTCATTAAAGCACTCAGACTCCAAAGGAAAAGAACTGGTACTTTCAGATGAAAGTAAATACTTTCATGTTACCTTACGTACTTACAGCGGCGTTAAATCGCACGATCTTGAAGGCCACGCCACAGGCCCACGACGCGAGATAATGTGCTCACCAAAAGTAAAAGTTTTCCTTAATAAATTGATTGTTTCGTTGTCTGTATGGCATGTGGCGCCGTCTTGTTGGAACCAATGGTCGTCCACATCAACATCCTCCAATTCAGGCACGAAAAAGTCATTAATCATGGATCTATAGGGTTCCCCATTGACTGTAACATTATGACCGGCTTCATCTTTGAAGAAATATGGACCAATGATTCCCTCTGCCCATAGAGCACACCAAGCAGTGACTTTTTGAGGATGTAACGGCGTCTCAACAATGGCTTGTGGATTATGATCACTCCAAATGCGACAATTTTGCTTATTAACATACCCATTCAACTAAGAGTGAGCTTTATCGCTGAACAAAATTTTCTTGTGACAATCGGGATCGGATCGGCCATTATTTTGGTAATAAATTTTCACGATTTGCAAACGTTGTTCCGGAGTAAGTCTATTCATTATGAAATGGTAAACCAAACTGAGCATAAATCAAGTGACAGCTGTCAAAAGACCAACTCCGAAAAAAGTATTGCCAGATTGAAAACCACACTTCTAAAAAAACACCCTTTATAATGAAGATATCGAAAATGACACATTTGATGTTTTAACTGAAACAAAACGGTGTAGTATTGCACTGAAGTCTAATTGGCTCGGGCCTCTATAAAACGGTGTGGCTGTTAGTCTCCACCTGCTTATCCCGCCTCCCCCCGCCCCCTTCCTCCCCTACCACCCTTTTCGCAGGCCTGCATATAATACAATTGAAAATATTCTTGATCTTTTCGTTCCCTACGATAAAATTGTTTCAACGAACAATTGCTGGAGTAACTAATTAATTTTCTTATTTTTACTACAGATGTATGTACAATTAATGTAACAATGTAATCAATGCATTTATTATTATATGTATGTAAATATAAGATCTGTGTTAAAAATAGATTTTTGAAAAAATGGATCTTACGTCAATTTTGCAAAGGAAAACATAGAATCTTCTACTGCTAAATAATTACAATTTAATTAAGTATATACGAGTATGTATTATGTATAGAGTTACTTTGGTATAAAACTTAAATCGAATATCAAATCTACTAGCTTAAAATTGAGCTAACTAATTATGTATGATATCTACATATTATGAATAATTAACGAATATTCTGAACAATCCAATTGATATACGAACTAACTAAAGTATATACGCCTGGTATGTTTGTTTCTCCACATATGGTTGGACCGAATGCTACAATACCTAAAAGTGTGTGACGGCCATTTGTCATGATCAGACCTGAAGTTCCATCATCCATAAAGGGACCACCACTATCACCTGCGGGAAAAATGTATTTAAATTTTTTTTTTATTTGAATAAAATACATTTTCAATTAAATTGTTAATCTTTGAAACACAATCACACCTCTACAAACATCATTCATCGGTTGCCCCTGTGCGCACAATTGCGATGGTGTAATCACGATTGGATCATTAAAATTCTCACTGTACTTGGCGTAAGTTATAGCGCATTCCGTCGTATTCACAATGGGTAAACGTAAATATTTCACCGTCGGATTTGTGGTCTCGCTACCTGTTTCGATAATCAGAAATATTTAAAGATAAAGTAGGAGAGAATAAAATCAAAATATTAAACAGTCAAAGTAAAACGTAAAAAATATTTAAAATTTTTTTCCCCAGACAGCAAGTTGTTAGTAAAAACTCAAAATTTCCAACAAATTATTACCCAAATAAATAAAAATAACTGAAGTAATTAACTTTTAAGGACCTTCGTTATTGGTGCTCCAACCAGCTGCAACGCCTGTGCGGCCTATTAATTGATTTATTACTCTTCCGGTAATATTAAGAGGTAGGCAGATGCTGGTGTAATTAACTGTGAAGTATATTAAAATATTCTATAAGTTGAATTATTTAAGTTGAATTTATTTAAAAAATGCATATTAATTCAGTGGATATAAATAAATAAAGAAAAATAAACTTCATTAATAGATAAAGTAAACAAAGAATGGTGGTGAGTGGTCGCTGTAGCGTAGTGGTAATGCGTTGGACTGCTACGCAGAGTGTCCGGGGTTCGAATCTCGGCACAGGCAAAATCGAAAAAAAAAAATTGGAAAATTTAATTTTTAAACACGGCACCACCTCTTGGCAGGCAATGGCAAACCTACAAGAGTAAAAACTGCTATGAAAAGCTTTTCACTTCGCCGTTCGGATTCGGCATTAAACTGTAGGTCCCTTCAGTCATGTACAAATATAACACGCACAACATGAGTGGATGGAAAAGCTCGGCCTAGGCCCTCCATGGGCTGTTGTGCCATTAAAAGTAAAGTAAGTAAACAAAGAATCTGAGATCAATAAACATTTTATGGCGCTTATTTGACTGCTCACAAAAATAGTTACACTTGTAACATTACAAAACAAAAATAAATAATAATTAAAATTATTGGATATTTTAAATCATTTAACTAATATCCTGTGTATCCACCACCATTTTGAATTACCTTCGCTACACTCCTTGGCATTCTATTGATCAAATCCTGACAGGTGCCTATGGGTGTCTCATACCATATTTTCTGAACATACTCCCATAATTTTTCTTTATTAGAGGAAACTTTTTTCGCCAAATTCTTTTTTAAGTATCCCCACAGGTTTTCTATTGGATTTAGAACCGGGGATTGACTTGGTCACTCTAAAACATTGACATTATGGTCTTCAAAGCATTTTTTTTAACAACTTTTGGGACGTTATCTTGCTAATAGACCCAACGTAAAGGCATGTTTTTCTCCGCATAGGGTAGCATTGTATTTTCCACAATGTCCTTGTATTCGGCTGCTGTCATATGGTTAGTAGTTTGATGTATAGCACCGACTCCATACCAAGAAAAGCATCCCAAACCATAATATTTCCACCTCCATGCTTCACTGTTTTCTTTTCGTGAAAAACGAACGTGAAATTCTTTGCTTTTTGGACGGCGTACATTCCTTTCTGAATCGTTTCCGAACAGATTAATTTTGGTTTCATCGTTCCATAAAATATTTCTCCACTTTTTCTCACCCTCAGATCCCAATCTAATTGGCTCGGTCCTCTATAAAACGGTGGGGCTGGTAGTGTCCACCTGCTTATCCCACCTCCCCCCAATTCTAAATTGTTTCCGAACAGATAAATTTTCGTTTCATCGTTCCATAAAATATTTCTCCACTTTTTCTCACCCTCAGACCCCACCCATATTAGGTGTTTCCTTGCAAAATTTAACCTCATGCTCAAATTGGCTATACGTCCTGGTAGGTTAACTCCATATAACCGTCTGCGAATCACTTTTCCAATTTCGACTACTATTACCTTTGAAGACTTAAATGGGTCCTTTTTACAGATAGTCACAATGTGACGATCGAGATTTGCGTTTATTGTTTTTGGGCCTTCCTTGAGACTTGTTTTGGGGTTTTCGCTTTAACGCATTTCTAACAAAATTATGGGTTCTCCCCATCAATCGGCCAATGTCACGAAGTGATTTTCCTTCTTTTCTTAAGTTCAAAACTACCCGGATTTCTTCATCAGTGCAGAGTTATTTACGACCCACCTAAATTATAAATTATTTAATCAAATTTCACTATTTTTAAGTTAATTAAAGCAAAATTTACCGCTGTTAAATTATGAACTGTAAGAACTCAAGATAACCTTCTTTAAAAAAAACTTTAGTGAACTTGTAGGTGTAACTATTAAATTGCAGCAAACAGATTTTGACTTTTTTCACGCAAAGCAACAATTTACAATAGTTAGGGAAATCACAGGTTTCACTTTGCCAGCAATAGCATTGCCATATTGCGGTTATTAAAAAAGCACTTCATTTTATCTTGAATTGCGCGATAATTGTTGCAAAAACCAATTCGAACAAAAAGTCATTCAGTGTAACTATTAATTTGAGCAGGGATTATAACGCTCGTTTGCTGCAAGACTGTATTAAATTCAAAAGTTAAATTTCCGAGTTACTTACTTACTTTTACTTTTAATGGCACAACAACCCATGGAGGGCCTAGGCCGAGCTTTTCGCATCCACTCATGTTGTGCGTGTTATTTTTGTACATGAATGGAAGGGACCTACAGTTTAATGCCGAATCCGAACGGCGAAGTGAAAAGCTTTTCATAGCAATCTTTACACTTGTAGGTTTGCCATTGCCTGCCAAGAGGTGGTGCCGTGTAGAAAAATTTTTTTTTTCTACTTTTTGATTTTGCCTGTGCCGAGATTTGAACCCCGGACACTCTGCGTAGCAGTCCAACGCACTACCACTACACCACAGCTACCAAATTTCCGAGTTAAGTATACAGAAATATCCGCTATTTAGCACTTTATCTTATTGAATGATGTGACAGGTAAATTTAAAGGGTTTTTCCCAAAATTTATTGTTTTTTGAATTATGGCAGACAGTCTTCAGCAAACGACCGATACATATGTAATTCTTGATGGTCATAAGTATTTTCTAAAATTACAATCTCAAAATAAGTTTTTTAAATGTTTCAATCAATAAACCATCAGATCATAGTTTTATATTTCATCATTTCCTGGTCATCCTGACCGTTTCAATTATTTGTAGAAGTAATTACCTTGTTTTTGTGTATTTTGTGATTTAATGATTTTCAAAATAGCAATATCATTTGCATATTTTGGTTGATCGTAATTTGGATGCACAATGACATCAGATATTTGGAATGTATTGGATATTCTGCAGTCGGCGGCATTAATTCGGCAATCACTTGAAGTTATTTCAGCATCGCCAATGCGAACATGTGACCTTTAAAGTTAATATAATCATTATGTATATACTATTCGAGGTTTAGTTAGTATATTCAGGAATACTACTTACAGTTCCAAGTCGCTTACTAAATTCACTACACAATGCGCTGCTGTCAATACATAAAGATTACTAATCATCGATCCTGAACAGCGATAGTTAATGCGATTACTAGCTGAAATTACGTAATTGCAAAGAAATCATTATAAAATCGCTTAACTCTTTATTGAATTCATCGTTAAATCTTTCATGTCATGTTTATAATATTGATTTTATATTCCAGAAGCAATCTTAGTGTTAGACTGTCAGACTGAAATGTCTGATACGCGAATAGTCGAAGAATCACCGGAAACATCGAGGCAATCGCCCTACGCCAGAGTTTCCAACTCTATCACAAATCTTTGCAGTGATGGTGTGAATGGTGTGAAAAGTTTTACAAGCTCCATGGAAATGACCGACTCTACTTGGTCACTGTGTAAATGCACAATTGTATTTGTGCTGGGTGTTTTATTAACGAAGAAGATGGAAAAAGTCGTTAATGAAATTATGTAGTTTGAAATGTATGTATGTATTTAGACGTGAAAACAAAAATTAAAAAATGTTACTACAACAATCCACTATTTATGTGCAACCAATTAAATAAATAATATAAATGAAATAGATTGAACAATTTAAGGAAATTAATCTTACTTTTATTCAAATAAGCGATTCTAGTTATCCATGGATATTGACCAGGTGAGCTCTGCTGACCCCCAAAAATGCGTGTACTCAAGCCAATGCCACATTGTGATGTATTGATAAACGATAATGTGCTCTTCACTCCATTTCTATTAATCGTCATGCTAGTAGAACTGGGCCCTGAATTCTTTTTTGCATTTCCATTCAATATATCTCTAGTTGGAGGTGTGGGAAATACGATAGGTCGATTGAGACGCTTATCATCGGGATATATTAATGATGTATCAGGAGAACCACTGGAGTCTTCTTCACTACTGCCACTAATGCCAACATTTGAATGAAATGTTTCATCGGCTCCGTCAAAGTGTGGATTGAATTGACCATCGTGTTTTGCTTCGGGTTCGCGCGTAAAATGTTTGTGGAATGATGGATTGTGATGAAAAGGGCTATTGTGATGACTATGATAGTATAAATGTTTAAAACTTTTATCATTTTCATTATCATCAATTTCTTCATAAAATGAATGCGGACAATTACGTTGTGTTTTCGGATCTTTAAAATCAAGTATCAAACCACTTTCATAATTAAAATCTTTTCCAAATCTTCTTGCCACTAAGAGCTTATTCAGTTCATCTTCATTAGCACTTAATGTTGTTGTTGTTGTTGTTGTTGATGCTAATGGTTTCGGATTCCTATCCCATATCCATGCGCCGGACTCTCCTTCATTTAAATTTCTTGTTGTGACGCTGTGTCTAGAGGGCACAACCACCTCATCGATACCCACATATGATTCGGATAATTTCTCGTCGAAAATCGTTCCTGGACAGCATACCAAAGGATCGAGAGCATCAAAACCACAATTGGCATCTCGTACAAGTCGAAAAACCATCTCGCGCTCATGTGTTTTATGAGTCAGCAGGAGTGTGGCATAAGGTTTACAGTCTTTTAAGCGCATACAATTGCAAGTGTGAAATGGCGATGCAAATGCTGAGCTTGAAAAATAGAAAACTGCAAGGAAATAAAATAGCAGAAATATCTGAGAAATATACCATAATACAATACGTTCACAAGTTTTAGTAATTTTTATAATAATTAATACTTTACGCATAACGAAACACAATTTAAATGCCAGTAACATCGCGACTAAGAAATGTTTAGTTATTTGTTTTACTTGGCATTATCATTTTGAAGATTATACATACATATATATAATATAATACAATTAGCAGATTCTGTTAACAGCGTCTTGTTTCAACTTTATTGCAAGTTAAACACTCTGTTCTATTCTCTCTCATGGGTAATTTTCAATCTAAAATATGCTTATCTCAATTGATTTTATGTGTTAAACCTCGAATAGATTCTTTGCAAACCAGTCGTAATGCAATAAGTCAATTACACTGGCTAACAAATCGGCATTTTTCCGCGGTAACATGGCATTCTTTTAATAAGCTCGACATATAAATAAACCTAAAATCACGTACAAGAAAAGTGTGTACAAAAGGTTCAACCTAATGATGAAACTGGGTGGTAATCTGGAAATGTTGTAGCTTTGACAGCTCCCGGTAAATTTCCCAGAACGCTTTCGGTCGTTCTAAGAAATTCCGTTTTGACCAGTTGCTGTATCATCTGCGGCTTGAGGGGAGTCATGTTTAAGACCGCACTGGCGTTGTTATTTTTAAAGCTGTTTAGCGAATCTAACAGCGTCTATATATGCTCGTACATAAATGTGAAAACCTGTTCTGATGTGATCTTTACTTGTGGGCATTATCATGAAAATCCAGGTCACACTTTCCAGTCACACCTTGCAGTTTATTTTTTGCTGTTTTATGGCAATGAAATTTCTTTAGCGAGGTTGCGAATTGAAAATTTATTAAAACAGAAAAGGATTGAGTTCGTCCCGCAGGGGACGACGTATTTTTTCTATAAACAACTGGTTACATTTTAAAACTGATTCTGCGGCATCTTTGGTTCAGTCCAAAAATGGTTTATTTCAAATACTTGGTTTTCCCTACCCCAGTTCCGGACGTTGGGTTGGAAATTTGTTTCTTATAATCTTCATTCACCTCATTTCGATAGGAATGTAAGAAGGTTGGTGATTAACCAGATTAAGACGAGAATCGAACCCGAAACCTCACGGATTCGAGTCTAGTGAGCTACCCACTAGACTATCGAGGTCGTCAAAACGGTTTATATTTATATACTTTCTGCAGGATGGAAGTTTGCAAAATAAAACACTTCCGAACTGTTAAAATTTGTTCGCCGTACTGACTTCAAACGAAGTGCACATAAGCATCGGTAGTTTCGCAGCACGTGGTTATTTTTTTGTTCTTGTTATGTAAGAATGCTCAATTTTGTTTCCCACTTGTGAAATAAGGCACCATATCAAATTGCCAGAGCATACCACACCTACTATTTTTACTTCTTTTATTCCCTTTTCTAATACTCTTTTTTGATTTAAAGAATCCTTAAAATTTGCTCAGCTTTTTGACAAAAATCTTCATAAAATATTATAACTTAACGTAGCTTCGTTACATAGCTTGAGATAATTAGTTATATGAAATAAAATTACTGCCTGCATAGTAAAACCCTTTCATCTAGCGCATATGAACACCTCTTAAAATCATTTCCATTGACTTTCTTTACAGATCTTTGTTCATAAAAGCACAAGTAATTTGGCAATGTGGTAAACTATTTATATTAAATTGAAATTTTCTAATTGATGTTATCACATCACGTGACGAGGGATTAATTTGTTATCCGGCTATACTTACTACTACTAAGCGGCTAAACAGATTGACATAAAAATGTGTACAATGATACATTTTGTCTCTAGGCTATACATATGATATACATACCATACATTGGTAAGAGTTCGTAATTATGGTCTAAGTGGGCAGAGGATTTCCCATTCTAATCTTTTGGTTGTTTGGGAATACATATCTCCGGAACCATTTGCAGTACGGTACTGCAATGTTAGTTACACATTAACAATGGCCGACAATGCCGCTGTAGAAAATTTGAATGAGATGGGAAAAAGGAGTGTGGCATCTACCACATAACTTGAATATGCATTATGGGATATCTCAGCAGCCATTTGTAGTACCGTATTAAGATTTAGTATGGAACTTTTATATGTTTGATATATTACAACCCTAATTCTGTTTTGTGTATATATATTTATATCTTATAGTACTTGCATAAGTATAACAATGAAACTTGTTTCAAAAACGTTGATTGACAGTGCTATGCTCTACA